>CM045461.1:4220887-4720887 GCA_024666655.1 Dascyllus trimaculatus
TTGGTATCTTCTACCAACAAAGGTATAGTTTGAAGGTCTTCCACCACATTTCCACCAGATTCAACCTCGTGATCAGTGGTTTTAGCTTCCATCATGGGACCAAAGACCTCGATGTCCAGCTGCTTTACCATCTCAACAACGCATGGTACCTCCTAATAAACATCTCTGGTCACCACATCAGCAACTATCCCCTTCTGAGGAAGATCTTCTTGATCTTTTGGTCCCTTTTTGGTATCTTCTACCAACAAAGGTATAGTTTGAAGGTCTTCCACCACATTTGCGCCAAGTTCAGCATCGTGGTAAGTGGTTTTAGGTTCCATCATGGGACCAAAGACCTCAACTTTCAGCTGCTCTACCACCTCAACGTCGCATTTAGACTCCTTATGGGCATCTTTGGTCACCACATCAGCAACTATCACCTCTTTAAGAACGTCTTCTTCAACTTCCTGTTCCTTCTTGGTATCTTCTACCAACAAGGGTATACTTTGAAGGTCTTCCACCACGTTTTCACCAGATTCAACTTAGTGATCAGTGGTTTTAGTGTCCATCATGGGACCAAAGACCTCATCGTCCAGCTGCTTTACCATCTCAACAACGCATGCCACCTCCTCATGGACATCTTTGGTAACCACATCAGCAACTATCCCCTTCTGAGGAAGATCTTCTTCATCTTTTGGTCCCTTTTTGGTATCTTCTACCAACAAAGGTATAGTTTGAAGGTCTTCCACCAAATTTTCGCCAGATTCAACTTCGTGATCAGTGGTTTTATGTTCCATCATGGGACCAAAGACCTCAACGTCCAGCTGCTTTACCATCTCAACAATCCATGGTACCTCCTCATGGACATCTCTAGTAACCACATCACCAAGTATCACCTTCTCAAGATCGTCTTCTTTATATTGTATTGTATTAAGAATCGAAAAATGAATATTTCAAACTGTTATTTTACAGGTTTTACTTGTTTTGGTAAATAACAGAAAATATCCAGTAAAATCACAGAAAACGTATTAATTTACAAGTCAACTGTAAAAAAAACTGTACTGTACATAATGTCCACATCAAAAACCTACATTTTCACAAACAGTAATTTACAGTTTTACTGTATTTAAATCAGTTTTTAAAATATCATCATTGTGCTGATATTTGCAGTTATGTTCATTATATTTACAGTTTTTGAATTTAACAGTATTCAGCTGTTTTGTTTTATCTTTTTAAGATGTCCAACATGTTTTAGTACTATTCTCTGACATAATTATAAACAAACTATTTTTTGCACTACTATTTTTCACTATTGGACCTTAGAGCATTTTTGCTGCTGTGTATTTTGCTATACTTTATATTTCAACACATACTTTTGTATTCTAAATCTGTGCTGGGCGAACTGAAACAGAATTTTGTTCTGTGTGCTCTTGTTGTTTACTGAATGACAATAAAGTCTGTCTAAGTCTCTGTAACACTGCAAATCACCTGCTGCTGGATTAATAAAGGCTCATCGAATCGTTTTATATTAAGAAAAACTCATTTTAAAAAGAAACTTCTATGTTTGTTCACAGTTAAAGGGATTTTTTGGAGTTATTTCACACTAGATATGCACATTTACTGCCTATTTTTATAGTTTTATTTATATTTTTGTGTATAATTCAAAAACACAGGATAATAATCTGTAAATAAAAAGGTAGAATCCTGCCTGGCATCTGAGTCATTAATAGCTTAAAAGCTGCAACAAAGAACACAGAATTTTTTATTTTTTTACAGAATCTTATTATTGCAGATGCTTTATTTTTAACAATTTTTCAAAGAGGCATGGATAAAATAATTATTTTTAAGAAATATCTCGATTTGGTTGCAATTTTTTCACCGTAGCTGACTTTTTAGACATTTTCAGCTAAAAAAAAAAATGCTTGAATTTTCACCATGTGACTGTTGGACGTCGCTGAGTCAGTAATGGCTTCATTTTTGCACGGAGGAGCTCAGAATTTTTTAGTTTGCACAGGATCTGAATAAAGTAAACGGTTAATTTTTTCGCTAATTTTTAAGCGAGACATGTTGAATAAAGTTTTCACAGTTCATTGCTCTGATCAACTGGCAGTTTCTGAACCGTAACTTTCTTTTTAACCATTTTCAGCGAAGAAAATGCTTGAATTTTCACTATGTGATGGTTGGTCACAGTTGAGCTGCTGATGGCTTCGCAGTTGCGCCAAGATGCGTAGAATTTTTAGGTTTTTGTGAAATCTGGACACCTGCATTTGTATTTAAAAGCAAGCGGACGCATCTTTAAAGCTCCACTGTGACAGAATGCAGCAGCACAACAGCAGCAGATGTTTCTGGGTTAAACTGCTGTAGCTTGTCAGTGTTTCCAGAGCTTCTCGTTTGTTGCTTGGACTAAACCTAAATGTCAAACACCGAGAGAGCACACTCTACGATCTGCTTCCCCCCCCCAACACTCGTAGCCCACATCCAGCAGCAGCCAACTGGGCGAGAACACATGGAAAAGCCATTTCTTTCCCCACCAGAGGAGACAATCGCGCCTCTGTTCGAACCTCCTCTGGGGCCGACCGACACCGGAAAGATCCAGCAGGTTAAACACACAGACGGGGGAAAATGTTTGCAGGAGATGGGGAGGCTTTTCCCCACTTTGTAAAGCAAGTCTGACAGCTCCTCCTGTCATCAGGACAACGCAGAGCGCCCCCTGCAGGCCGCATCGGGAGCTCCAGACGGAGAACATCTGGCCTCGGAGGAGCCACTGTTCTGACTGTTCAATCTCTTAATAAAAGTCACCTTCTGCCTGTTTATTTGTCAACGTGTTTGTCAAGAAATGAAAT
Organism: Dascyllus trimaculatus; assembly: GCA_024666655.1. Taxonomy (NCBI): domain Eukaryota; kingdom Metazoa; phylum Chordata; class Actinopteri; family Pomacentridae; genus Dascyllus; species Dascyllus trimaculatus. The sequence goes on from CM045461.1 coordinate 4,223,710, forward strand.
GCGAAACAGATTCCAGCCCTACTGAGAGGAATGTCTCATGAAGTGTTGTGAGAGACGACTTAATCAGCACATCTGGATTCGCCAACCAGCTGTTTTTCACTTGAGAGTCATTTTAGGGCAACTCTAAACTTTTGTGAATGTTCTGCCTGTAAAAAACGCTCCAGTAGAACCTCTTTAGGTTCCGTTACCAGGGGAGGAAAAAGCCCCCTGACAAAACTACTACATGGGATTAACTGGTGACAACATGTGCCGTTTTTCTAGCCTCTCAGCGTCACATTTTTCCTCGCTGTGAGTTCATTTTTCACTGCTATATGAAGCCCTGCACCTCTATGGAAACAGAACAACCCTGGCTAGAAGGAGAGAAAACTCAGACGTGTGTTCTGTGCTGTTTGGCTCAATTAAAACGCCCACATATCATAAAATTAGAAAAAACGAAAGCTGAATTTCTTCTTTACAAAAAGTTAAAACAACCTAGAATCAACATGTTTAAGATTTCTTCCAAGTGTCCACAGATAAGTAGCCGTCTCTCCTCATACTACACATGTTTTACTGCTTATAAAGTTAACTTGTCTCCTCTCTGGTCTGTGTAAACACCGCCTGCAGCTCAGCCTAAAAAAAATCCCAGAATTTTCATCATGTGACTGTTGGTGGCATCTGAGTCATTAACAGCTTAAAAGTTGCAACAAAGAACACAGAATTTTTTGTTTTATACAGAATTTTAATCATGCAGATGTTTTATTTTTGGTAATTTTTCAAAGAGGCATGCAGAAAATAATTGTTTTTGATGAAATATCTCGATTTGGTTGCAATTTTTTCACCATAACTTTCTCTTCAGACATTTTCAGCTAAAAAAAATGCTTGAATTTTCACCATGTGACTGTTGGACGCAGCCGAGTCACTAATAGCTTCATTTTTGCACGGAGGAGCTCAGAATTTTTTAGTTTGCACAGGATCTGAAGAAAGCAAACTGCTTATTTTTTCGCTAATTTTTAAGCAAGACATGTTGAATAAAGTTTTCAGTTAATTACTCTGATCAACTGGCAATTTCTGAACCGTAACTTTCTTTTTAACCATTTTCAGTGAAGAAAATGCTTGAATTTTTACAGTGTGATGGTTGGTCACAGTTGAGCTGTTGATGCCTCCACAGTTGCGCCAAGAAGTGTAGAATTTTTAGGTTTTTGTGAAATCTGGTTAGGGCAAATGATTTATTTATTGTGATTTTTTTAATCGAGACATGTAGGAAGGCTTTCAATGGAGCTGCACGTCACACATGAGTAGTTCAAGGACAGTTCGGAAATTTAAAAATCAGATGATTCTTTCCGACATTACAGCTACTGGCTCATAAAAATGGTACAATTCTGGTGATTTTTTCATAGCTAATATGCCTTTCACACTCGCTGGCAGGCTTTGGCGTTCAGAGGGTTAATAAAAACCAACTTTTGCCCGTTTATTTGTCAATAAAACACATGTGAAACCGATTCCCGCTCTCCTGGGAGCAACATTTCACAATTCCCAGGGAGTAAAAGCAGGCAGAAGAGGCCAGATATGTGGTAAGAAGCCACCGAAGCACATGTGGAGTAAACAGGACTAGCAAAGAGACGCTTACGCGCCAACTTTGGTGCACGTTCCGACTGTAAGAACTGAATCTGTGGAACTTATTTCATGTGTTTTTTCTGGTGGAGAAGACGATAAATGACATAGAATTCACTACATGCTCGTAGATGTGGAATCATTTCCCTTTCTGGTGCATTTGGAATTACATCCCAGTGGAAACAAAAAGGCTTAGAGGTCAGATTTAAGGCTGTCCCTGGAAAAATTTACGAATTCCTGCAGTGCAAAGCCGCCTAATAGTTCTCAGAGTTGACCAGGGGTTATCGGCATCATGCAGGCCGACCAAACCTACAGTCGAAGCTCTTCTTGTTGACTCTTTCTCTGACAACCTATTTGACACCGTGAACTCTGCAGACGGAGAAAGCCTCGCCCTTCCCTGGAGCTCGTTTCTGCTCAGATCAAACCGGGCCGTCGACGCTCTGCCAGCCTGTCATAACACCCGAGATGATTTACCGGAGCCGATATCTGGGAGAACAAACAGCAAATCGAAGCTGCTGCTTTCTGTTAGCGGAGGAACGTTCTCGACGCAGCACATCAAATCTCTGCTGGTGGAAGAAAACAGGAATTCAGAGTCGGCCCACTGGATGCAGAGGCTCCATCTCCATGTGGTCTCCATTACCTGTCCTGTGGAGCCGAATCAAAGGAAATGAAAGCGCCTGCACCTGCGTCAAACCTCCTCCAGCTCCTAAAGCCTCTCTTATAACACAAAAAAATGATCAACCATGAAGGAATAAAATACTACGAGGAGCCTCAGCCGTCCTCGACCTCATAGAATAAAACCACAGATGGAGGAGAGGATGAAGACAACTGGAGGTGACAGCTTTAAATTCAACCCATCCAGCTCCTCTGGCAGACAGAAACTTCTCTCTGCATTCCACTCCGTACTTTATAGCGAGTAATTTAAGCTGCCTGGTCGCCTTCCAGGCCGTTAAATGCAAGTCTGCATTCTGACAAAACCACTGCAGGAGAAGAACTTAAACAGTGTAACGACACTTCAACATGTTGTTCAAAGATCTGCCTGCAGAGAACTGAAAGGAAATTCCAGCGGACATGTCAGCGTTAGAATCCGTCACCTCAGCTGTGTCCTTCTGTGTTCCAGCTGTTGTCACATCTGTCCACCTCATGTACCGTTGTGGATTTAAAATATCGTACAAAGCCCAGCTACCGTACGACTCATGAGCCATGATGTGAGAGACACTACGAAAAAAATAATTAAAAATAAATAATTAAATTAAATTAAATCCAATTTTAGAAAATAGAAAAAAACATTAACTAATAGTGAATAGGTCAAATCATTCAATTTTTTATTTATTTTTCTACTCATTTCTATATTTTAGATCAAATTTTTTCTGCATGTTTATATTTTTAGCTCATTTTTGTACTTGTGTTTATTTATGTTTATATTCTGACGTTGAATATTACACACAATAAATATATATGATTTTTATTTTTACTTTTTATTCATTTTTTAAAATTTTTTTTTAATGTGCTGGCCAATTTTGAGATATTGTAAAAATAAATTATTTAATAAATAAACGGCTTTCAACGGTATTTTTTAAAGGGAAAAAATGACTGTTATTTTATGGATTTTTCCCTGTTTTGTTAAATTGCCTAAAAACTAAAACTAAAGTAATTAAACCAAAAAAATTTGAACAATGTCTACATCAAAAATCTGTTTATTTATTTCTTCTTCCTGTTATTATTATTTTTTTTTAAATAATTAATTAATTTATTTATTTAGTTGGGTTTTTTGTACAAATTACACTATTTTTTAAATGTATTTATTTATTTTTTAATTGTTGTTGTTCCTTGTTATTATTTTTAATTTAACAAGACAGGGACAATTTTTCTTTAAATTATGTAAAATAAAATATAAAACAATAGTTAAAAATGATGATGTTTTGCTGATTTAAATACAGTTGGACAAAAAATTAACTTTTAAATTTTACGGTCAAATGTTGAAAAAGAACAATAATACAATCACAGACATGGGTTTGTCGTAATTTTTTTTTGGGTTAACGTGTAAATATTTTTTCCTTTTAAATGACCAAAAATTTCTGTAAAGTAATAATAATAATAATAATAATAATAATAATAATAATAATAATATATTTTGCTAATTTAAGTACAGTAGAAAACTGCAATTTTATTACTCAAATGGTTCAAAAGAACAATTTACAGTCTATAAAAAACACAGATTTTTTAAATATTATTTATGTTTTTCCTCAGATTTTCTTTTTCCCTGATTTTACCAGGCCTCATCTGTGTCTTAACAAAACTGGAAAAATCTGCAAAACAACATGAAATTGTTTTTAAATAATAACTGTATCGTATGAAGTCGACTCATCCTGGTGGATGAATCATCGCTGACTGGAAGTGAACGGACGGATTTGACCAGAGTTTGCCAGATCGGATCACAGGAGCAGCTTGTGATTAAGTGAAGTTTCTGAGAGCTTCACTGACCGCTGCAGTGACTCATCGCCAACCCATGACGGGGAGCGGCCGGACAGGAATGCCGCTGCCATGGCAACAGGACACACCACAGAAATATGAGCAAATACAGAAGGTTCACATGACGGAGGCTCGTTCTTCTGGTCCTGACAGCGTTTTGGACGAACACACAGAACCAGGATCACCAACCTGCACATCTGAAGGATGCTCCGTTAAAAACACCAGCTGCTGTTGATCTTTTGCACTGATTTACCTTCAAAATAAGAGCTGCCACAACAAACTGAACACATGGATCAAAGCAGAGAGGCGGATTAGGGGTCGTACTCTCAATAAATTCAATGCATCTGTGCAAAATATGAATAACACTGTGCCTAAAACGCCTCACCGGTGTTCCATAAACGCCTCACATACAGGCTAAGTAGCGGCTAGCTGGCGGCAGTGCAACATTAACAACAAATCTACTTATAAGCGCTTTTCAAGACGCTTTACAAAGTGGGCAACGATGCAAAAAAGACAGATAAAAATACAAGATAAAGTGGAGAAACGGGCATATAGAAAGGATATTTATGAGTTTGTAGGCAGCACAGAGAAGCTTCTAGTCTCCACCTAGCTAATGTAGCGCACACAAAAGACCAAAACTTATTTTGAAAAGCTGGAAACGTCCAATTTTTATATATATTTTCTACAATTACCTGCAGGAAACACCTGGAAAAAATGGTGTCTCTACATGCTATAGATGTTTTACGATGTACACTTGTTTCCATGCTTCCTTCCGCTTTGCTTTACACTGCCTGCAGTTCAACCGAAAAGTTTCTGAATTTTTCTCGCATCACTGATCATCGCAGCCGAGTCGTTGATGGCTTCACGGTTGCGCTGAAGAATGCAGAATTTTTTGTTTTCGACAGAATCTGTTTAATTCAGATGTTTGATTTTTTGGCGAATATTTTAAACGAGACGTGCAGAATAAAGTGAAACATGATTTGAAGCTTAGTTTCGGTGGAGCTGAGGAGTTCAAGGACCGTCGGAAAGCTGGAAATCCGACGATCCTTTCAGGTTTTACAGTTTCTGCCTCTGATAAATGGCTTCATCTTGATTTTTTAAGGACAACACGCCTCTCAAACCCAAGTTTAATCATCTCTGGCGTCGTTTCTCAGCTTGACTCGGGGTTGGATTCCACTGTAGCTGCTGAGATATGAGCCGACTACAGTTGTTGTTGTTGTTCTTTGCAACCGAAAGGCTCGTTAAGTTTTAAGAGCCGCACAGGGAGCATTTTTTATTCTCGAAATATTTCAGAGCCTCCAAATTCACTTTGTGGTTTCTGGGGATGCTGCAGGAATTAACCCTTTGTGTCCAGAGGGATGTTAGAAGGATTCACTGCATATATCAAATTAAACGACACGACTTTTGCTTGAATAAAACAAGGAATATCTTATGAATAATCACACATTTCCCCCCATTTCTAAGCCATACAACACCCCACCATCATGTTTTTCAGATTCCAAACACTCTCCTCTACATAAATATCAAACATCTCTCTACTGGCTGCATTTTATGGTGAGAAACATGTAAAAACACAACATCTTCACATTAAGAATACATTTCTCTTCCTTCATATTGAGGCTAATGTGCCAGTATGATTGTAGACAATGATGGAGGATCTGGATAGACACGACTGTTCTGGGAAAAAACAAGAGGCAGCATGAATGTTTAGACCTAAAGTGAAGGTGAAGGGAGGGAAACCAGCCTGTGAACTGCCTATAGGGCTCACAGGGTCGGATCCGTTGAGCTGCCGTTAAAGATTAGCGCTGTGATTTGACGTGAGGCTCTGTGAGGTGGTTTGTAGATGAAGCAGGTGTGTCAGTGAGGCGACGTAAAAGGCCTCATGTCTGATATAAACCCAGGTGTGTGCAGGTGATGAGCCTTTAAAATACCTCTGTGACGTTCTGTTGAACCAAAGCCGAGCTTAAAATTGAGATGTTTTATTAAATTCGCTTTATTCCGCTTGCCTTTATTTTAAAAATCGCTAAAATTAAACCATTTGTGGAAACCAGATTCTGTAAAAAACAAAAAATTTTCTAGTCTTTAGCACAACTGAAAAGTCATGAGTGACTCAGCTGTGATCAACAGTCAGGTGACAAAAATTCTGAGAGTTTTCAGCTGAACTGCAGGACGTGTTTACACAGGCCAGAGCCGAAACAAGTATGGAGGCAAATTTAAAATGTAAATATTAAAATAGATATAGAATGTAGAGCCATCATTTCTTTTTTAAAATAATCTAACCTTTATTGATCCCCTAAGAGAAATGTGTTCTCTGCATTTGACCCATCCTATTCATAGTTAACCTGAACGATACATACTGGGAGCAGTCAGGGGTTAAGGGTCTTGCTCAAGGGCCCACAGTGGTGGTGACTGGGACAGGTGGTCGCTCTCAATTTCCCACCTCAACCTCTTGCCAGTCCTGGGACTTGAACCGGCGACCCACCGGTTATAAGTTTGCTTCACAACCCACCGGGCCGCCGCTGCCAAAACAGCAAAGGGTCGTGAGCCAAACTCCAACTCACGACGGTGCTGCAACCTGCGCCCACATGGTAGCGCCTTAACTCAGCAAGATACATTATACAGCTATATATCCAGTATTAGCAACACTTGTGGACACCTTTTTAAAATTTCTGCAAAATAACACCTTTGCGACAGCCTTTTAACTACTTCTGCACCGTTTGGTTGGAAAAATGAACCAAATCCAAGCTTAGAAACATGTTTTTTTTAAATTGCTTTGTTCTACATGTCTCAAATAAAAATTCACCAAAAATAAAACATTTGTATGAGCCAGAAAATGTAAAAAACAAAAAATTCTGCACTTCGAATCGCAACCATAAAGCCATGAGTGACTGAGCTGTGACTGACAACCATGCAACAATAATTCTGAGACTTTTAGGCCGAACTGAAGTCTAAAATCATATTTTATCAAAATCCCTTTATTCTACATGTTTCATTTTTTTTAAAAATCACAAAAATAAACCATTTGCTGCAACTAGATTCTATTAAAAAACAAAAAAAATCTGCGCATATCGATGCAACTGTGAAGCCATTAGTGACTCAACATGATGAACAGTCACATGCTAAAAATTCAAGCATTTATCGGCTGAACTGCAGGAAGTGTAAGTATGAAAATAAATTCAAAAACCAAGTAGTAAAATATCTACAGCATGTAGAGGCATGATTTCTTTTTTACAGTATTAGCAACATCTTTGGACCATCACAAAAATGCACATGTTTATTCCAAGTACAGTCAGTTGTTGTAAAATAACATATTTGCGACAGCCTTTTAACTACTTCTGTACTGTTTGGTTGGAAAAAATGAACCAAATCCAAACTTAGAAACACGTTTTATCGAAATCGCTTTGTTCTACATGTAAAAAGTTAAAAATGCACCAAAAATAAAGCTTTTACAGGAACCAGGAAATGTAAAAAACAAAAAATTCTGCACTTCAAAGCGCAACCATAAAGCCCCGAGTGACTGAGCTGTGACTGACAACCATGCAACCATAATTCCGAGACTTTTAGGCCGAACTGACGTCTAAAATCATGAAATTCAATCAAAATCACTTTATTCAACATGTCCTGTTTTTAAAAAATCATAAAAATAAACCATTTGCTTTGGCCTGATTCTATAAAAGCCCAAAAAATCTGTGCATCTTGACGCGTTAGCGAAGACATTAGTGACTCAGCTGCGGTGAACAGTCACATAACAACAATCCTGAGAAGTATCGGCTGAACTGCAGGCAGTGTAAGTATGAAAATAAGTTAAAAATCTAAAATATCAACAGTGTGTAGAGGCACCATTCCTTTCCCCCAGTGTTGGTGACGCCTCTCGGCAGCTCCACTGCTTCTTTCTGTTGTGAATTCAGTCTCGGCTCATTGAAACGACCTCATTGTCCGGCTCTGAACAACGAGCTACCAGTGAGGAGGTCGCTGGAGGGGATTTAAGGTAACGGCTAATTTATGCACTGGGGAGGCTTTCTTTTTTTTTTTTTTGCTGCCAAATGAGCGAGAACAAAAGCTGAACGAGTCCAGGAAAGACTCTGAGGCCACTACTTTGTCAGCATGATATGTGTTTGGAGCCATTAGCGGAGGCCTGTATATCAGCCTGCCCTCCTCATAAACCCAAATCTGACACCGAGTCAAAGGAGCAGCTTTGAAATAACCCCTCCACCTCCACTGCGGCCTTCTCCAGACCGCTCCCGGGCTTAACGAGGATAAAACGCATGATAGCAGCGGCGCTCTGCTGCAGGCGGAGCGGCACAACAAGAGCTCTTCTCGGGGCAGGGCGCCTCGCTGGCTGTCGTCGGCTGTTTTGCCTGCGGTGAGCGCTGGCGAACAAAGCAGCCCCCGCAGCTTTTATAACTCCGCTTCATGCCAGGCAGCCTCTGGAAATGGCACAAGGGCTTTAAAACTTACAATTACTGACAAAGTTAAATGCCAGTGGGAGGGAACAGGAAAACAAATGCATGATTTTGTCCATGATGCTCGATTATAACCCGCTGTGGAGCTATATTTTCAAAATAAAGTGCCAGTATGCATGTATAGCAAGAAAACCGACCACTGTTGCCACCTTTACATCACTGGAAATAGAATATATGTAAGTTTTTGTGTGTTGCTCGGAAGAAAAACCAACAAAAGAAGCCAGAAGTAAATAAAGAAATCAACTTAGGCTCGCAGAATCAACTGAGTAACCCGAGTCGAGTAGTAGAGCCAGTAAATCATGGCTCTACATAGTAGAAATATTTGATTACTTTGAATTTATTTTCATATTTGTTTCCTGTCTGCTCGGTGCAAACACTGCCTGCAGTTCAACCGAGAAGTCTCAGAGTCCCTTATGGCTTCTCAGTTGTGCAGAAAAGCAAAGAATTTTTTTATTTTTACAGGATTTGTTTAGTGCAAACTGTTTATTTTGGACATTTTTAAAGAGACAGTTAGAAAAAAAGAATTTTTAATCAAATATCACAACTTTAAACTTACAGTCTTAGAATTTTTGTCATGTGATCTTCAGACACAGCTTCATCACTCATGGCTTCACGGTTGTGTTTTCAAGTGCAGAATTTTGTGTTTTTTACAGATTCTGGTTCCTGCAAATGCTTTAATTTTGGTGCATTTTTAATTGCAGAATAAAGCGATTTCAATAAAATCATGATTTTAACCTTCTTTTTCCAACAGAATGGCACAAAGGTAAAGTTGACATTTTACAAAAATTGAAAAAACGTGAAATTTCTTTTTCAAATGCCCACAAGTGTTCCTAATGCTGGAAAAAAGAAATGGTGGCTTTACATATTACAGATATTTTACTGCTTAGATTTTGAATTTATTTTCACACTTGCTTCCTGTCTGTTCTGTGCAAACACTGCTTGCAGTTCAACCGAGTAGTCTCAGAATTTTTGTCATGTGATTGTCGATCACGGCTCAGTCACTCGCGGCTTCACGGTTGCACTTGCAAGCGCAGAATTTTATGTTTTTCACAGTATCTGGCTACTGCAAATGCTTTTATTTTGGTGGATTTTTAATTGTACAACAAAGCGGTTTCAATAAAATCATGATTTTGAGCTCGGATTTGGTGAATTTTTTCAACAGACTGGCACAAAAGTGAAGTTGTTATTTGACAAAAAATGAAAAAACTTGGAATGTACATGTTAAATTTTTTTTCCAGATGTTCCTGATGCTGGAAAAAGAAATGGCGGCTCTACATTTTACAGATATTCTACTGCTTAGACTAATTTTCACACTTATTTCCTGTCTGCTCTGTGTGGACACGTCCTGCAGTTCAACCGAGTAGTCTCAGAATTTTTTGTCATGTGATTGTCGATCACAGCTCAGTCAATCGTGGCTTCACGGTTGTGCTTGCAAGTGCAGAATTTTTTGTTTTTCACAGTATCTGGCTACTGCAAATGCTTTTATTTTGGTGGATTTTTAATTGTAGAACAAAGCAGTTTCAATAAAATCATGATTTTGAGCTCGGATTTCGTGAATTTTTCCAACAGTCCGGCACAAAAGTAAAGTTGTTATTTGACAAAAAATGAAAAAACTTGGAATCAACATGTTAAATTTTATTTCCAGATGTTCCTGATGCTGGAAAAAACAAATGGCGGCTCTATATTGTACAGATGTTTTACTGCTAATTTATTTTCCACACTTATTTCCTGTCTGCTCTGTGCAAACACGTCCTGCAGTTCAACCGAGAAGCCTCAGAATTGTTGTCACATGACTCTTTTTGCAGCCGAGCCATTCACGGCTTCTCAGCTGTGCAGAAAAGCATGAAATTTTCAGACTCTGACAAGATTTGTTGAGTGCAAACAGTTTATTTATAATGAGACGTAGTGCAAACACAACCTGCAGTTCAGCCGAGAAGTCTCAGAATTTTTGTCAAGTGATCTCCAGTCACAGCTTCGTCAAGATTGTGGTTGAATGTGCAGAATTTTTAGTTTTTTATAGAATCTGGTTCCTGCAAATGCTTTTATTTTGGTGATTTTCTAATTGAGGCATGTAGAATAAAGCGATTTGCGGATTCTCAGAGTGCGAAAAGAAGCCGAGAATCCTCCGTCTGACCAACGAGTTAAAGATTCCAGTGCAGATAGATAAAAGACAGGCTGAGAAATGGTCTCGAGCTGCGGATCGCATCCAGCTAACTCGCCCCGGCTCGACTTCAGAGCGACGATTCGTGACGACAAACTTCTCGGGACACAAACAACAACAACAGCTCGGTCGCCTTCACGGAAAATAAAAAGCTGCATTCATTGGACGACTTTTACAAAGACGCTGCAACAAGTAGGAAGTGAGTTAAAGCCGAACGGGGACCTTTAAAGCTGTCATCTGATTAAACCGCTGAATTAACCGAAACAACACGGCTTTGTTTTGAGCCACACACTGGTCCGATTAGAGAGAGAAGACATGAGGTTGTCTGAGTTCACGTCTCTCTGGAGCTGTCCATCAAACACGTCTTATTGTTGCGCATATTTCTCAGCGTAATTTAGTTTTAAGGGCTCAAAATCACTTTATGCATGAATCACTGAAGACAGTCTTCTAATTCTACCATGTCTGACTCAATTAAACGTGTTTATTTTGACTCTTCCTCTCATTTTAAACTGTTTCCGTCTCATGTAAACTTCTATGTCTGCTCATACTTTCAATGTCACGTTTTCTTTGTCCCTAAAATTTACAAATAAAAAACCAATGCTCCCTCTATTTCTAATAATCTTCTTTTTTTCCTGATGTTTATTGAGATTAATCTTATTTTCTCATCTTAAATCAGCCTGTTCATGCTTTTATTTTGTGCGTACACTTTCAATCTTTGGTATATTTGTGACATAATCAACCTTCTGGACCCCAAAACCCACCAACAGGTAGTAAAGTCATGTTAATTATGAAAGAAATTGCCATGTTTATGACATTTTCAGAGCAAGAAATTGTAAAAACAGAGAGAACTGTTGGATTTTCAACTTTCAAACAGAATTTTATGCAACTAATGTGCTGCTCTGTTGGTAAAATGAACCAAATCTGAGCTTAGAATCATCAAATCGCTTTATTCTACATACCTCAATTAAAAATTCACCAAAATTAAACCGTTTGCAGTAACCAGATTCTGTAAAAAAATAAAAATTCTGCCACCTTTAGTGCAACTGTGAAGCTACTAGTGACTCAGATGTGACCGACAGTGGCGGCACAAAAAATCAGAGACTTTTAGGTTGAACTGCAGGATGTGTTTACACAGAGCACAGAGGAGACAAGTAAGGAAACTAATTAAAAATGTAAACAGTTTAATATCTGTAGTTTCTGGAGACATGATTTATTTTTTCCAGTATTAGCAACATCTGTGGGCTCTTGAAAAAGAAAATGCATGTTGATTCCAAGTTTTGTCAATTTGTGTAAAATAACAACTTTGCGACAGCCGTTAAAATACTTCTGCACCATCTGGTTGGGAAAATGAACCAAATCTGAGCTGATACTTTATTGAAATCGCTTTATTCTGCGTGTCTTAAATTAAAAATTCACCAAAATTAAACTATTTGCAGTAACCAGATTCTGTAAAAAACAAAAAAATCTGCCACCTTTAGTGCAACTGTGAAGCTACTAGTGACTCAGCTGTGACCGACAGTAGCGGCACAAAAATTCAGATACTTTTAGGTTGAACTGCAGGATGTGTTTAGACAGAGCAGAGAAGAGACAAGTATGGAAACAAACTAAAAACGTAAATAGTAAAATATCTCTATTTTGTGGAGACATGATTTCTTTTTTCCAGTATTAGCAACATCTGTGGGCTCTTGAAAAAGAAAATGCATGTTGATTCCAAGTTTTGTGTAAAATAACAACTTTGCGACAGCCGTTAAAATACTTCTGCACCGTTTGGTTGGAAAAATGAACCAAATCTGAGCTGATACTTTATTGAAATCTTTATTCTGCGTGTCTCAAATTAAAAAATCACCAAAATTAAACTGTTTGCAGTAACCAGATTCTATAAAAAACAAAAAAATCTGCCACCTTTAGTGCAACTGGGAAGCTACTAGTGACTCAGCTGTGACCGACAGTGGCGGCACAAAAATTCAGAGACTTTTAGCTTGAACTGCAGGATGTGTTTACACAGAGCAGAGAGGAGGCAAGTATGGAAACTAATTAAAAATGTAAACTGTTAAATATCTCTAGTATGTAGAGCTGCCATTTATTTTTCAGTGCTTGTAACATCTGTGGACACTTGGAAAAATTACGCACATGTTTTTTAAAATTTTTGTAAAATAAATAATCGAAGAAATGTAACTTTTTTTTTCTTTTTTTTAATGATTTACGTCATTATAACTGTGTTTTGCTGCACAGCGTGTATGTCTGAGTTCTCTCTCCTTCCAGTCATAGTTGATCTGTTTCTATAGAGGTGCAGGACTTTATATTGCAGTGAAAAATGAATCCACAGTGGAGAAAAATGAAACAGGAGCAAATAAACACCAAGAAACTACATGGAAATCAGGGGGCTGCTGTATAATCTGGGCTGTTGTAGCTGATTTTTCTTGTGTAAATGCTGAGTTCTGTGACTGTATTCATGCTCTGAGGTGTTTGCATGTGTTTGTTGTGTGTTTTATGTGTTGCTTGCGATGCGTTTTGCGGTTCGAGGACATCCTTGAAGACGAATCCTACGTCTCAAGGGGCTGATAAATCAGCAGCTCACCGTTTCCGCGTCACCAGAAGACAAACCACAAAGAGATTTAAGGGCAGGAACGACGACTTACCTGGAAAAGAGAGAAAAAAAACAAGAGAGGACACATTAATTCAGCCCCAGAGGGAAATATTTCAAGACTTAACTGCAGTAAAAATGGGAAGAAAGGCTCGACATAGAAACAACAAGTGTCACTGTGACTGTTTATGGATTAAAAACTGCAGGACAAAGAGCTGCTAATGGCTTCAGTTCAGGCTGGATTAGAGCGAAACATCCCAGTTTCTGCAGTAGCCTCAGTCACAGCACCACCTCCTGGCCCCTACGGAGAAAACTCTGCAGCCTTCAGGGTCGCCTGGTTTCAATCCTGCTGCTGGTTTTGTTCCCTTCCCTCCCGACAAAACAAAGCATGACGAGCGGATTCTGTTCAGGATGCGTCGACTCACAGAGGCTGAACTACAGGAAATCTGAGGCTAATCAGGTTAAATAATCACATCGGCTCAGCTAGGAGGCCTTCAGACGGACTGATCCACCAGACTGCATCACACACCCAGAGTACCAGCTCTTCATTAGTAGTTTTGATGCACTAAATCGAGTCTAGAGGTTTTTTTCTGCATCATTAAAGAGCTGAACATACTTCTATTGTCTTAGTGCTTGTACCTCATGTTGAATAACCTGCTCTTTTATTGTATTATATCCAGCGCAATCTGATTTTAATTAGGGCCCGAAGCACTACAGTGCGTAGGACCCTATTGTTCCTGCTCTGTTTGTTTGGCGGTTTGGCGGTTTCTTTTTCTTACGCCACTTTGAACCCCAATTTGACCCCCTAAACATGCTCAAAAACTCCCCAAATTTGGCACACCCATCAGGACTGGTGAAAAATTTGATATTTTGGGGGAATTACACATGTGAATGGCAAAATGACTCAATAGCGCCACCTTGAAAATTGGGCTTTTGTGGAATTAATACGGCTGGTTTCATGTAAACTCATGTACTAAAAACAATTTTTCTGACTGTAAAATTACTGCATTTTTCACTGTATTTAAATTACTGACAAATATTATATTTGTTATTTGAAAGAAAATGGGTGCATATTAGGGGTGGGTTTGGTACAGTAGCCCGAGAGAAAAACATTCCTGCTTTTAAAATTTCAAAAAAGGCTCAACAGTGCCCCCTAGAGCACGTGGTGTGCAGGCATTGGAATTTAACGAACTCCTCCCAGGATTTTTGTCCGATTTTCACCAAATTCGCTGTGTGGCATCTAGACCCATCCAGGATGAAAAGTTGTTAAAATCTCGTGGCTGCGTCACACGGTGTGGGCGTGGCATGGCGGCCATTTTGAACAAAATCGCCATGTGGAACGAAATGAGTTTTGTTGTTGAAGGGATCCATGTAAAATCACCACATCCACACAAATCCTCATTGATCTCAAGACCTAATATTTAATATACAATTCAGAAATAGGCGTGGTCAAACGGCTCCACAGCGCCCCCTACAAATATTCAAATACTCATATAAAATCATTGCTTTATCCTACAAACATGAAATTTGCTACATACAAATAGTATCCCAAGACCAACAGATTTGCACAGTCAAAATTCTAATTGGCTCTATGGCGCCCTCTAGACAAGGTCGTGTGGAGAGGAGTATGATGAGGAGCGAGGGCCCGTCCGACGCTGCTTGCAGCTTTAATTCTATTTCTATTCTACCTTTTTAAGCGACTTCGTTCTGCTAGCCTTTCATTGTTGTTTTACAATGACAATCTGTTCTATTTTGCCTGCATTGACGATAAAGTTGAGTCCAAATACAGCAAAATATATCATTTCAGCATCACAATCTGCGCTATGACTTTATTTAGATGCTTTAAACAAAAAGAAAAGTCACTCTCCATTTTATTTCTGCAAGAGAAGTCCGTCTGATGGAGCCTCATTTGCTGTGATTTAAGGTTCCTGCATGCATCGAGCTTTTATTTTGAAACTTGATCGACAAGACAGTGTTTGTTGACCTGCAGGCTCCACATGTGCACAGCAATATGAGTGACGAACGGCTGAAAAGGAAGATTTAGCTGCAAAACAAAGCAGGTGTATGGAAATATTCCAGCTGCAGAAACGATGGACCCTGTCAGCAGGTTTCTAGAGGCTGCTGCAGCCGCTCTGCTCTGTTTGGGCATTTAAATCAGCAGCACAAAGCTCTGAATGACGAGAGCTGATCCACGTCTGAATGCCTTCCAAAGCTGAATATCTCGGATGCCGTTGCCGGTGTTGCACCACATGTGCAGCTTTTGTAAAGTTAGTTTTGACTTTCAACTTCCCTGCACATTTTTACATATTACACTGTATTGCCAAAAGTACTGGGACACCCCTCTGAATAACTGAATCCAGGTGTTCCAATCACTTCCATGGTCACAGCTGTATAAAATCAAGCACCTTGGCATTAAGGCTGCTTCTATTAACATTAGTAAAAGAATGGGTCGCTCTCAGAAGCTCAGTGGATTCAAGCGTGGTACCGTGATAGGCTGAAACCTGTACAAGAAGTCCATTGGTGAAATTTCCTCCATACTAAATACTCCACGGTCAGCTGTTAGTGGTTTTATAACAAAGTGGAAGCAACTGGGAACAACTCAGCCATGAAGTGGTAGGCCACGTAACATCAAGAGTCAACAGCTACAGACCTCCAGACTTGGTGTGGCCTTCAGGTTAGCCCCAGAACAGTGGTAGAGAGCTTCATTAATGGGTTTCCATGGCCCAGCAGCTGCATCCAAACCTTACATCACCAAGGTCAATGCAAAGCGTTGATGCAGTGGTGTAAAGCAGCCGCCACTGGACTCTAGAGCAGTGGAGACCAGTTCTCTGGAGGGACCAATCACACTTCTCTGTCTGGACATCCCACGGACCAGTCTGGGTTTGGTGGTTGCCAGGACAACGGTACTTCCTGACTGCTTTGTGCCAAGTGTAAAGTCTGGTGGAGGGGGGTTATGGTGGGGGGTTGTTCTTCAGGGGCTGGACTTGGCCCCTTAGTTCCAGTGAAAGGAACTCTTAATGCTTCAGCAGACCAAGACATTCTGGACAATTTGATGCTCCCAACTTTGTGGGAACAGTTTGGGGATGGCCCCTTCCTGTTCCAACATGGCTGCCACCAGTGCATAAAGCAAGGTCAGTAAAGACATGGATGATCCAGTTTGGTGTGGAGGAACTGGACTGGCCTGCTCAGAGTCCTGACCTCAACCCGATGGAACACCTTTGGGATGGATTAGAGTGGAGACTGAGAGCCAGGCCTTCTGGTCCAACATCTGACCTCACAAATGGTCTTCTAGAAGATGGTCAAAGATTCCCATGAACACACTCCTAAACCTTGTGGAAAACCTTCCCAGAAGAGATGAGGCTGTTCTAGCTGCAAATGGTGGAACAACTCCATATTAAACCCTACGGATTAAGAATAGGACGTCATTAAAGTTCATGTAAAGGCAGACGTCCCAGTACTTTTGGCAGCATAGTGTATATTACAGATATTTTTTTCATTATCGTGCTGCCCCTAACCTAAACACTGTATTGCATCAGCTATTTGTTCTCTCTAACTCTGTGTATCGCATCACATGGATCATTTGTGTTTCCGCCTTCTTAAACCTGCACAGCTGAAAACAGCATCACCTCATCGTCACCTTAAAGCTGATAAAAACAAACTTGTTGAGGCAAATCCGAACCTTCACGCTGCAGATCAGGAGTTTAAATAGAACAGGAAGGACCACTGCTAGGATGGCTCATGGTTTCCACTTCTGTCTTTTTCTCTACTTGGCACAGAAAGTTCAGTTCAGATAAATATTATAAGAAACTTGATTATTGTAATCCAGGAAATGATTGTTGGTCACATTGAAAATAATCTAGAAATGTCTTTTTAACAGAAACGAACCAGAACTACTTCCTGTCACGTTCAGACTTCTTGGGTATAAAATGTCTTATTTTATTTTTTTGCGTGAAATAATTTATGTGACATTTCGCTTTAATCGGCGTCTGAATTCTTGAATCAGATCCAGGAGCTTGAGCTGTAAAGTCACAGCGACCTTTAACCACCAACATCTAATCAGCTCAGCTCTGAATCCAGCTTCGGTGCCAAGTTCGAGGAAACTCCCTGAAGCGGTTTTACATTCATGGGAGTGGAATAGACTGAAGGCAGGGAGGCAGGAAACCCAACGATGATGAGAATTTACTCATAAAAGTATGTTTAATGTGTACATGAGACAGAATTCATCGATTACTTACAAGTTAAGTTTAGAAAAAATATTGTCTGTAATTTCTTAAAACAGAAAAAATCAAGAAAATTACAGTTTAAAAAATATTTACCATTTGTCAAACCTCAGTATGCATATTTTTTCTTAATTGAAATATTAATTAATTAGAATAACAAAATATTAATAAAATACAGTGAAAATAGCGTAATTTTATTTTATTAAAAAAAATGTATTTTATTGTGGACGTTATTGAAAGTATTGGAATGTTTTTTTTGTTTACTACCTCCACCAAGGCAGTTATGTGATGGCCGGTGTTGGTTTGTTTGTCTGTTTGTTTGTTTGTGTGCAAAATAACTGAAAACTCATGGACAGATTTGGATGAAATTTTCAGGAAATGTGTGAAATGGGACAAGGAACAAATGATGACATTCTGGGACTGATCCGGATCACCGTCTGGATCCAGGAAGTTTTTAATGTAAGTGTAACCAGGTGGACAATTAAATGTGGTTTACTCTAAAAGCCACCAGAGGGCACTCTTGTTTTTGGGGTAACCCCCTCTGACCACATGACATTTTGGGTCTCCACGCAACAGACAGCGACAGTGACGGAGTTCTCTTTCCTTCCTGAGCGACATACGCACGGTTGGGCCGGCATTCTTATCTCCGGTTGTCTAAGAAGCTGGGAGGCTGTTAGGAGCTGCCGCGCTAGAGGCCGCGTCTGTTCATTAGGTCGGATGGGGTGAAGGCCGCATTGTTGGTAGGACATTTGAACTGTCTGTAATTACATTTGTATCTGTAACGTTCCATAGAAAATATGTGAATTGGGAGATTGTGTTGGGGGTGGAGCGGTGTTGGCGTCATGGCCATTCAGGAGCCGTGCCCCCCCTGCTGACCTACTGTGCCCCCCCCAACCCCACTCTGAGCATCTGCACCAGCGACACGCAGTTTGGGAGGCGGAAAAGGAAAGGAGCCGACAGAAAGGCATGGCGAGCGAGGACACTGCGATTGTGCCACTGCCAGTGGGAGATATCCATGCTAATGCCGCCGGACTCTGACGATGAACGTTCCCGCACCTGCACCCGCAGCCCCCCTCCCCGAATTTTTCAACTGTAACAGTGGATGTAGGCCCAATTCTTTGCAGTCTAGATGTACAACGATCAGCCACAACATCCTGACCACTGACAGGTGAAGTGAATGACATTGATCATATTGGTACTATGTAGTGTTCTGATGGAAAACCTTGGATTTTAATATCCGTGTTGATCAGACTTAGACACCCAAATAAACATTGTCCCACAACAAACACACTCCCTCATGGAAATGGAAATCCCAAATGTCCCTGGATGAAAATGCACCCCACCACATGGAAACAACACCAACCAATCAGGAACATGTGGAGGAACATGACAATGGTCCAACATGTTGATGTGACCTCCAGACTTCCTACAGCCCATTCTGATCAAGCATCAACAGGATGCAGTGGAACCAGTTGGATTGACAGAGGCCCCACTGCACTCCAACGTCCTGGTTCCAGACCCCATAGGACACCCTGAGAGGTCCACTAGTCCATGCCCAATGGTTCAGAGCGTTTTGGACCACATGAGGGGGACCAACACAATATTAGGCAGGTGGTCATAATGTTATGCCTCATTGGTGTATAATTCACATCTGGAGCAACAACCCAACATCGAACAATCAAAATGAAATGGAGAGACACTCATCCATATGTGAAACAACAAAACAAAGGAAACTGAAGGTTTCAAGGCCGTTACGTTGAGTTAAGTCTGTTTCCTTCCAGTTCAGACGTACAGACTCTGCACCACATTAACCAGCTCTCCATCTGCAGTGAGTCGAACCTCCAGCTGGACAGAAACAGGTGAGAAACCTGAAACGAGGCCAGACACTAATTCCTGCTGCTCAGATATCGACCGGAGCATCTGAGGCCGCTCAGACATCCGAAACCTCCGTCTCTGATATGAAACACGGTTTGCATCAGCAACATCCGACACACAGCGACTGAATGAATGAAGCCACCTGATCCTTTAAGATCCACAACCAGAGAGGAATCATCTACATTTTCACACTCGTGGAATATTCTCTCCCTCTCTGGTGCTGCGGGGAGTTTATCCACCCTCTGCTTTGTGTTCATGGGTGATTTTCTGCAGGGAATTCTTGGCAGCAGCAGCAGCAGCAGAGAGAAAACTGCTGATGTGATGTGGAGCTGAACTCTGATCTGCAGATAAAGAACACAGAGCGACTGCAGCGGATGCTCAGGACGCTGCAGGGACGAGAGGAAGCAGCCGATTCATCCGCAGATCACAGATTCCAATCTGAGTGGATGGAGATCCGGCTGTAGGCCCAGAGTGGAGGCCTGACGATCATGTTCTGTTCTAGGAGCAGTAACATCCGGAGTTATGTCATTTAAACAACACAAAGCACCGCCATGAATAAAGGCACTGATTACATCCCATAATACTCCAGCATGTGTCTGTTCTGTAGGTGTGATGATGAGCAGCAGGTCAGCTGGCAGACTAACTGCTCATTCAGCACTTTGACAACAACACAACACAACACAACACAACACAACACAACAGTGACTGACTCTTCACAGAGACAGCAATGACTGGACCTCCTGATCAGCTGATTATTATATTATTTACTAGAAATTATTATAAAAAGGAACAAGCTAATTATTGTTGTTGCAGCTACTATCGTTGTTGCTGTTACTGTTGTTGTTGTTGTTGCTCCTATCGTTGTCGCTACTACTGTTTGTTGTTACTGCTACTATTGTTGTTGTTGCTACTGTTGTTGCAGCTACTATTGTTGTTGTTGCTACTATTGTTGTTGCTACTATTGTTGTTGCTACTATTGTTGCAGCTACTATCGTTGTTGCTGCTACTATCGTTGTTGCAGCTACTATTGTTGTTGCTGCTACTATTGTTGTTGCTACTATCGTTGTTGCAGCTACTATTGTTGTTGCTGCTACGATCGTTGTTGCTGCTACTATTGTTGTTGTTGCTACTATTGCTGTTGTTGCAGCTACTATCGTTGTTGCTGTTACTGTTGTTGTTGTTGCTACTATCGTTGTTGCTACTACTGTTTGTTGTTACTGCTACTATTGTTGTTGTTGCTACTATCGTCGTTGCTGTTACTGTTGTTGTTGTTGTTGCTACTATCGTTGTTGCTACTACTGTTGTTGTTGCTACTGTTGTTGCAGCTACTATTGTTGTTACTGCTACTATTGTTATTGTTGCTACTATTGTTGTTGCTACTATTGTTGCAGCTACTATCGTTGTTGCTGCTACTATCGTTGTTGCAGCTACTATTGCTGTTGTTGCTACTATTGCTGTTGTTGCTACTATCGTTGTTGCTGCTACTATTGTTGTTGTTGCTACTATTGCTGTTGCTGCTACTATCGTTGTTGCTGCTACTATTGTTGTTGTTGCTACTATTGCTGTTGTTGCTGCTACTACTGTTGTTGCAGCTACTATTGTTGTTGCAGCTGCTATTACTGTTGTTTTTACTATTGTTGATGTTGCAGCTACTATTGCTGTTGTTGCTGTTGCTACTGTTGTTGTTTATGCTGTTACAGTTGTTGCTTTGCGTTTGTTGTTGTCGTCACCATTGTTGTTGCTGTTGCTGCTACTATTGTTGTTGTTGCTACTACTGTTGTTGCAGCTACCATTGCTGTTGCAGCTGCTATTACTGTTGCTACTACTATTGTTGCTGTTGGTACTGTTGTTGTTTATGTTGTTACAGTTGTTGTTTTGCATTTGTTGTTGTTGCTGTTGCTACTACTGTTGTTGTTTTGCGTTTGTTGTTGTCGTCACCATTGTAGTTGCTGCAGCTACTATTGTTGCTGTTATTGTTATTGTCACTTTTGTTGTTGTTGTTGCCATAGCTGTGGTGGCTTTTGTTGTTAGTATTGTTATCATCATTGTTGTTGTTGCTCTTGCTATTGTTGCTGCTATCGTTGTTATTAGATTTTTTAATACTCTTCTTTATATTGTAGAATAAATCAGCACCATTTTGCGCCTCATGTCTTCGACCAGCACAACTTTTACTCCAGTAGGATTTTTCATGGACGACTTTAACTGGTAATGGAGTTTCTATGTTGCTGTATTGGTACTTTTTACTTTACTTTATCAGGTCGTACTGTGAGCTGCAGCGTTCAACATGTTCTCTGTTCAGCATCATGAGTTCCTGAAATAACAGGAACCACATGGACTAAAGTATTCCAATAGCTGTGGTGGATCCATGAAACCAAACTAGACATTTTAATCCAGACTTTATCTTTTCCTGAGCTTGGTCTCTGCTTTGTTTCTTATTTTTAGTGGCTTTGTTAAGTTTGCATGTGTAATATTACATCCTGTGGTGGCAGAGCTTGAATATTTTGACATTTAACAGTTTATTTACACCTTTCTTCTGAGTCTTTTTTACGAGATTTCACACTCTGTGGTGCCACATTTACTGTAAGGCTGTGAAAACTGCCTCAGGTTGGTGCCGAACAGGTGTTTAACACAGGTGTGCTGCAGTAATGCTGCTGTAGTTTGACGGTTTCTTGTTACTGTGGCAATAAACACACTGCAGACAGTCACTACTGAATATGATTTATGGTGCAGAGTCATGAAGGACTGACTTCAGCAACAAGAAGAACAAGAAGCCTTTAACCTGTGGCTCTGAGAAGCTTCAAATGACCTGCTTTGGCCTGAAAAAGTGAGTTTAAGAGAGCTGGTGTTGATTAAAGGATGCAGAAGAAGCACTTTGTATGAACTTAAGCTCTAAAACTGACAAAAGTTGATCACAAAGTTTCCCCAAAGTATTTCAACACATATAAATACTGATTTTGATGCACATAAACTAGATTTAGGTCTTTAATTTGAAAATATAACAACATTAAATTACCAGTTAAAGCTGCTGGTAGTTAACGGGACACCACTGAGAGGTTAAGAGGTCTGACTTCCAGCCTTTTTAACTGGACATCTTTGGTCTGAAGCTGCTTTAAAACCACAGACCGTCCAACACGACCTTCACAAAGCATCATTCAAAACAGAGCAGCGTCGGTGAAAACATGGCGATAAGGGCCAGACGAGACCCTGAACTGGAGGGGGGCGGTGGTGGAACTCACAGAGCTGCAAAAACAACAGGTTAAGAAAAGAAGGATGGTACACTGTAAAAAAATAAATTAAATACATTAAGCAAAAAATCTGGCAGCTGCAGGGCCAGGACAAAATATGGTAAAAATGGTTGAATGGTTAAAAAATGTAAGAACAATCCTACTTTAAGCTGATTTAAATACAGTAAACAGTGTAATTTTACAGCTACATATTGTAAAAGAGCTAACTATTTATAAATAAATAAAATAAAAATAAATACAGATTTTTAATGTGAACATTTTGTACAGTTTCGGTTGATTGTTTTAACTTTTCATGATTTTTCTAGACATAATTTTAATTTGTAATTTCACAAAACAGGAAAGTGTGTAATGCAACAGCTAAAAGTGATTTTCCATTTTTCAATCTTAAATCTACACAATTTATTTCTTCAAATACCAGTAAATCTCTGTTAAATTTGTAGTTTTTGCAGCTGATTTAAATACAGCAAATTTTAAAAAGTATAATTTTGCAGTCAAATTTTGTAAAAATGCTTTTTGTAAATAAACAGATTTTTGATGTGTATTTTTATTTTTCATATATCTAATAATATATTTATTTATACATTTATTCAATCATTTATGCATTAATTTATTCATATATTTATTTATGTATTCATTCACATATTTATTTATTTATTTATTCCTTATTATAGTAATTAATTTATTTATTTAGTCATTTATTTCTATATTTATTCAATTACTTATTCATTCATTTATTCATCTATTTATTTATTCATATATTAATTAATATGTTTATTTATGTATTTATTCACATATTTATTCATTAATATATTTCCTCATATATTTATTTATTCATTCACATATTAATTTATCCATTTATTAATTTAATTTAATTTAATTTATTTATTTAAAAGGGACAGTGCATATTAATGAACATATACATGTAAATATGCCAGAATTAGTCAAAAGCTACTTTCCATGAATTTCCATTTATTCATATATCTATTAATTCATTTATTTATTCATATTTTTATTAATTTATGTAATCATTTATTTAAGTCAATGTTTAAATCAATGCATAATTTCCGTGATTTAAAAAACATTTGTTTGTTCTACTGTTGTACTATTATCACTTAAATCACAGTAAATTGTTCATTAAATTGCAGCTATTTTTTATAGTGTGGACACTAACACAGTTGGGGCCTGTTTTTTTAACAGTTAACATGAAATTTAAATGTTTTTAATCATCTGTAATATAACAAACTAGGCAAAATCTGCTCAGTATTTTAAATTTTTTACAGTGTATATTAGCCCAAAGTGACGTCTTGCTGGTTAAGTTGTTTTTATTGCTGCTGTTTTGTAGTTTATTTTCTAACGTGGCCAACTTATGCATGGCTGAGCTGGTTGAGACAGTGGAAAAACAAGCTGCAGACAAAACAGAAAACAGAAAATCAAATGCAGAAAAGAAAAACGTCTCTCATTCAGTGACTCAGCAAACGCAGCTAAATCTGGATTCTCGGGGTTTTATTTCAGGGTTTTCCCTCCGTTCAGGCTGAAATGAGCTCAACATATTAGGGTCAGCAGTGAGGACGGGCTGGTAGAAGAAGTGGGGCGGACGGGGAACTAGAGGGTCTCTGATGAGGCTGCTGGTTCTGCAGCAGGCGTCGGACGGAGGCGGGACAAAGGCTGCCGTGGTGTCGGGCTGACGACATGCTTACAAATGAACCAGCAGATTAAGTGACTCCACTGGGAGGCTCAGTGGAGCGAAGCGGCTTTTGTCTGCGGATCCCTGGGGAAAACATTCTGGTCCCGTCCGACTGGGCTGGACGGCCTCAGATCCGTCTCCAGCGCCAGTTAAACTCCCATTTAAACTCTCACCACACTTTGCCAGACAGACCTCAGCGCCGCACCGGAGGCTCAGCCGGTTTCACCAGGATGCTCACAAATTAGAAGCTCTCTGTCCCTATAAATGTCTGTCTGGCTGCTCTGAATCTTTTTCCTAATGGTGTGGAGGAACTTCAGCAGCATCCAAACTAAAAGCAGACGTCCTGAACTCCACAGACTGTAGTTTAACTGCAGGCGGTGCAGAGACGAGTCGAGTCTGAATTCATTAAGACGCCTTGGAGACCAAATGTTAATGCAGCTGGGTGGATTCCAACTTTAAAACTGCACTTTAATCAAAGTTTGCTTTACTAATTAGGCACTCAGGAAACACAGAAGAAGAGCTCTGACTGGGCAAACTGAGCATTCAACAAAACGTCCTATGCGTTGCCACGGTAACGGCGTGCCAAACAAACAGCTAGCATGTCCTAAACTCAGGGTAAAACAGGGTCAGCTGGCATCAGGATAATGAACTCTAGGTAGCAACACAACAACACTGGCTCTATTCAAACCTTACTTTGAGAAACATATACTTTTTTTCTTCATTAAAAGTCTTCAAATACTACATCAGCAGGAAAAATACTGCAATACTGGATTATTTGTACAAGGAATTTGCTCACATCCCAGTCTGAAATGTGCAGAATTTAGATTTAAAACACACTATTATGTCCAGAATCATAATTATTCTGATATTTAAATGATGATTATGTATCATGACTATTTATTTTAGCACAAAATATGTTTATCCTACTTTTACATTTGACCTAACATTTATGCTACATTCATGCTAACGTACAAATCTGCATGAAAATAAGACTTAAAACAGTCTTCATCGGAATTCAGTGCATCTGTGCAAAGTATGAACACAACTGCACCCAAAACATCTCACTTCATAAACATCTGCTCATCGATAACGTTGCAATTTACCGATGTTCCCTGAACGCCTCACATTCAGGCTACAGTTGAAGCTAGCTGGTTAGCTGTGCACCAAGAAGCTTCTAGTCTCCATCAGACTAGAGGCAGAGCAGCAGCTCAAACTCACAAAAATGATGATGAAAAGAGTGAAATCTGATGCTCTAATGTCAGATTTAGTCTAGTCAGTGATGAGATGTTGTCTACAGAGGCTCTATGTGTTTTAGTGCAGAGAAAAAATACAGATTTTCGGTGCGTCGTCTTGTAAATTAATTGAACAGACTTTGGAAAATCAGTAAAACAACCATTCAAACATGATCAATCCTTAACATACTTTTTAAAAAATGTTATTTTAAATATCTGCATTTATTTATTTATTTGTCTGTTTTCTTTATTTTACAGTTAACATGTAATTTAATCCTTCTTTGGTGGGAATTTAACTAGATATTATCTGTAATTCAACGAAACATGACAAATCTGTAAAAAAAAAAAAAAAAAACTAATCCTTAATATGCAGAATTTCTCTTTCAAATTATGACAAATGTCTGTAAAATTGCTTTTTTTTGCTGATTTAAATACACCAAAAACTGTGTACTATACTTTCCAATGTTGTAAAATAAATAAATAAAAAATTAGTATTTATTTAAAAAATATATATTTTTGATCCGGCAGGTAGATTTGGCCTGCTTTTTATTGTATATGTATGAAAAAACTGTCATTTTTTCCTGTGATTTTACCAGCTACTATCTGTAATTTACCAAAACAGGAAAAAAATCTGTACAATAACCATTTTAATAAAACCAACCCCTAATATGCACACATTTTCTTCAAATAACAAATATAATATTTGTAAGTAATTTAAATACAGTGAAAAATGCAGTAATCTTACAGTCAGAAAAATTATTTTTTTGCTGTTTTTATGTTTAACATGTAATTTTTATTTTGCGTTATTTTTAGTTATTATCTGTAATTTAACAAAACAGGAAAAATCTGTAAAATTACCATTTAAAAATGACTAATCCTTAATGTGCAGAATTTTTCTTTCACATTTTGGCAAATATAATAAATTAAATTAAAATAAAGTAAATCTAATTTAAATACACCAAAAACTATGTGTTTTACTTTCAAATGTTGTAAAAGAACGAATGATCATTTATTTTTAAAAAAAGGTAATATGACAGAAAGTTTTGGCCTGTTTTTATTGCGTATGTAAAAAAAAAAATTAAAAAACCTTTTAAAAGTCTGTCTTTTTTTCCAGTGAATTATTTATATCTCTATGTTATTTTACATTGAACATGTAAATTAATAATTTAATGGTGGGTATTTTACAGCTACTATCTGTAATTTACCAAAACAGGAAAAATCTGTAAAAAAAACAAACAACAAAAAAAAACATTTAATTAAACAACCCCTAATATGCACACATTTTCTTTAAAAAAACAAATATAATATTTGTCAGTAATTTAAATACAGTGAAAAATACAGTAATTTTACAATCAGACCAATTACTTTTAGTTTTTTATGTTTAACATGTAATTTTTATTTTCTGTCTTTTTCTATTAGATTTATTTATAATTTAGCAAAACAGGAAAAAATCTGTAAAATAAACATTTAAATTTTTTTATTGAAAAATGACTTTCTTTCAAATTTTGGCAAATATCCTTAAAATTACATTTTTTTGTTGATTTACATATTTAAAAACACCAAAAACTGTGTAATTTGCTTTGAAATGTTGTAAAAGAACAATTATCATTGATAAAAGCACAGATTTTTGATATGGACTTTATTAACATTTCTGGCCTGTTATTCTCTTCAGTTAAAATGTAAATTAACATTTATTTTCTGTGATTTTTTTTTACCTGTTATTACTTTTTATTTAGCATAACAGGGAAATTCTGTACACGTCAATTTTTCAAAATCATACTGTTAAAAAATGTTAAAACCACACACTGCATTTCATATGTGATGCTCGTGACATGAAGTAGTGACATACTGTAGGTGAGAAATGTGGGAGGAGCAAACTGCTGATGTCAACACTAATTTAAGCAAACAGTGAAGCACGCTGCAGCAGACATGACTCCTCTTCACACAGCTTTATGAGCGGTTTCATTCAGGCTCTCTGCAGCAGCGCCTCGTCCACACTCTGGGCAGGGCAGCACCTCCATATCACTGCTGTTACCGTGGCGATGCAGCAGGGACTCTGCAGCAGCCGACGCATTCAACGTGCCGCATGCAGCAGCAGCAGCAGCAGCAGCAGCATCTCAGGAAACACAGCGTCCCGACACGCTCATCCCCCCTGACCCCTGCCGTCACGCCTCGCCAGCAAAAGCTTTTCACTCCTTTCATCCGCTAAAACACGCAGCCGGAGCCCCGGATCGCATTCCTGCCTTTAGCCCAACTTTCCATCCATACCAAGAGGAAGTCCTCGCCGCAGGAGGATTGTGGGTAAACAAGGCGGTCCTGGCTGCACCGATGCCAGGAAATGTGAGGAAAAGTCGGAGCGGTACCTTTGAGGGAGCTGATCTCGTGCTGGATGGACCGGCCGGGATCCATGACGACAGCAGCTGATGTTGAGTCCGTGCGCTAACAGGAAGCTGCTGCTAACCTTCAGTCCGCTGCTGCAGCTCTCCGACTCTGCTCACTCCCTCCTGCACTCGGTCCAGCCAGCAGGGAAACTGTGGAGGGAAGCAGCAAAGCTCCCTCTGATTCACCAGCTCTCTCCCTCTGTTCCACCTCCTCCCTCTCCTCCGCTCCCTCCACCTCCTCCCTGCTGGTGTCCCGTCTCATCCTGGTGGTGTTTCACAGGGAGACGCCTCCAGCAGCAGCAGCAGCATTGGAGCATTCAGACGTCATGTTACAACGCAGGGAGCAAACTGTTGAGGTGGTGACTGATGGGCCGGTATAAACTATCAGAAAAACTGTCCAAAGTATGGTTTTCATTTTACTAAACTACAACACAAAATGTAAATATGTCCTACAATCTGCTGCTTTTTAAGAGTTGGAAACAAAAATGACCAACTGTGTGAGCTGAACTTAAAAAAATGACTCAAAATGAAACCATGAAAACAAGGTATAAGATAAAACTTAATGAGACGCAAAACCACAAAAATACCGGAAAAATTAGACACAAACGAGACACGGATCGACCAAAACTGGCGCCTAACGGCACTAAAAAAACGCAAAAAAAAACAAGATGCGAAAACCAGCACGAAACAACACAAACCAACACAAATGAGGCACAAAATGGCACAAAAAAAGCCAGAAACAAGACAAGAAACAACAAGACGAAGTACAAAAACAAAAAATGACAAAAACGAGACACAAAACAAGACAAACGAAACGTAAAACAACAAAAACTAGGCACAAAACAACACAAATCAGACACAAATGAGGCACAAAATGGCACAAACCAGACAAACCGACATGAGATGACAAAAATTAGACACAAGACAACAAAAACGAAACATAAAATAACTAAAATTAGGCACAAGACAACAAAAACGAGGCACAAAACAACACAAAACAACACAAACTAGACACAAAACGACAAGAGATGACAAAAGCGAGACACAAAACAACAAAAACAAAACATAAAACAACAAAAATTAGGCACAAAACAACAAAAATGAGACACAAAACAACACAAACGAAACATAAAACAACAAAAAATAGGCACAAAACAACGCAAATCAGACACAAATGAGGCACAAAATGGCACAAACCAGACAAACCGACATGAGATGACAAAAATTAGACACAAGACAACAAAAATGAAACATAAAATAAGTAAAATTAGGCACAAAAAACAAAAACTAGGCACAAAACAACACAAACCAGACACAAACTGACCAGATATGACAAAAATGAGACACAAAACAACAAAAACAAGACACAAACAACAGAAACCAGGCACAATTAAACACAAAACAACACAAACAAGACACAAAATGAGAGAAGAAATGACAAAAATGAGAAACAAAATGACAGACACTAAGTAGAGAACAACACAAACCAACACAAAACAACAAAAACGAAACATAAAACAACAAAAATTAGGCACAAAAAAACAAAAACTAGGCACAAAACAACACAAAACAACACAAACCAGACACAAACCAACAAGCGATGACAAAAATGAGACACAAAACAACAAAAACAAAACAGAAAACAACACAAACCAGACAAACCGATATGAGATGACAAAAATGAGACACAAAACAACAAAAACTAGGCACCAAAAAAACAGAAACTAGGCACAAAACAACACAAACAAGACACAAACAACAGAAACCAGGCACAATTAAACACAAAACAACACAAACAAGACACAAAGCGAGACAAGATGACAACAACAAGACAGAAAACAACACAAAACAACACAAAATGACAAGAGATGACAAAAATGAGAAACAAAATGACAGACACAAAGTAGAGAACAACACAAAACAACACAAATGAGGCACAAAATGGCACAAAAAAAAGCCAGAAACAAGACAAGAAACAACAAGACAAAGTACAAAAACACAAAATGACAAAAATGAGACACAAAACAACAAAAACAAAACATAAAACAACAAAAACTAGGCACAAAACGACACAAAACTACACACAAAAAAACAAAAGGGAACACAAAAAGACCCAAGCGAAACAGAAAATTACAAAAATGACATTAAAAAAACACAAAATGTCACAAAACTACACAGAATAACAAAAACAATACACAAAAAGACCAAAATGAGACAGAAAACTAGAAAAATGACACACAAAACAACACAAATCAGACACAAAACAACACAAAACGACACAAATAAGTTACAAAATGGCACAAAAAAAGCCAAGACACAAAACAACAAAACAAGATACAACAACACAAAATGGCAAAAACGAAACACAAACCAACACAAATGAGACACCGTGGCTAAAACACAGAACTACCGTTAATGTTGACTACAGAGACACAAACGATGCCTCGTGTTGTTTTCTTTAAAACCGAACGACGTGTTTGTGTGTTGTTAAAACGTGAATGGAGGTAAAGCTGAAGTTGTGAGTCTGTTTGTTTGTTTGTTCGTTCGTCCGCTGCAGGACCACAGGAAGGGTGACTCAGCATCCTTCTGCTCTGTATTCAGGAAACCCTGCAGAGGGACCTGAAAGCTCCGAGGCGTTCGGGTGACGGAGCACTTTTTAGGAAAACTAAACTCAGTTGTAGAAAAGAAATCAGGACGATGAATTAAATCAGAACTGCAATGAGAACCCTCCTTTAAAACCACTCAGAGACAAATACTGTCAGTAACGCAGCAGTCAGGAGGTTCAAAATGCTGCTGACAGAATAAGGTTTTGAAAGATGACAACGAGGTCATGCTGACTTTGACTCAGCAGTCTGTGGAGCCTCTGGTGGCTGAAGAACTAAAGGCAGCAGCAGCAAAAAAGCTATTTTAAATCACAACTAGAAAAGCCCTCAGAGAGCTCATACCTCCGCCAAGCAGCTTCAGTCCACCCCCAACACAATCTCCCAGTTCACATATTTTCTATGGAACGTTACAGATACAAATGTAATTACATACAGTTCAAATGTCCTACCGACAATGCGGCCTTCACCCCATCCGACCTAATGAACAGGCGCGGCCTCTAGCGCGGCAGCTCCTAACAGCCTCCCAGCTTCTTGGACAACCGGAGATAAGAATGCCGGCCCAACCGTGCGTATGTCGCTCAGGAAGGAAAGAGAACTCCGTCACTGTCACTGTCTGTTGTGTGGAGACCCAAAATGTCATGTGGTCAGAGGGGGTTACCCCAAAAACAAGAGTGCCCTATGGTGGCTTTTAGAGTAAACCGCATTTAATTGTCCACCTGGTTACACTTAGATTAAATAAATCCTGGATCCAGACGGTGATCCAGATCAGTCCCACAATTTCAATTTCCATTTCACACATTTCCTGAAAATTTCATCCAAATCCGTCCATGAGTTTTCAAGTTATTTTGAACACAAACAAACAAACAAACAAACCAACACTGGCAAAAACATAACCTCCTTGGTGGAGGTAGTAATAAGGCTGACCTTAAGGCCAAGTACGGTGTAGTTCCAAGTAGCCTAGAGTGGCTAAGTTAGCTAACCAACAGTATGGTAGCTTAGCTGCTGTACAAACCTAATATTAGGGCTGGTCCACGATACACCGATATCTGAATATTGGTTGGTTGTGGTGGTATTCAGATAAGAATTTTGATACTGGAATAGTCCTGCGTGCTGCTGCCGGGCGCCGCCAAGCGCTGCCGAGGCTGTAGAATGTTGCGGTGGTTTTAGTATGCAGACCTGCTAACTTCGGTGTCAAAAACTCAAAATGCTTTCCAACAGCACAGAGTTTCAACTTTGGGTAGATAAAAATAAAAGTAGAAAAGCCCTCAGAGAGCACAGACCTGCACCAAGCAGCTTCAGTCCACCCCAACACAATCTACAAACGACAAAGTATCATTGAATTAAAAATACAATCCTGGATCCAGACGGGGATCTGGATCAGTCCCATAATCTCATCATTTCTTCCTTGTCCCATTTCACACATTTCCTGGAAATTTCATCCAAATCTGTCCATGAGTTTTCGAGTTATTTTGAACACAAACAAACAAACAAACCAACGCCGGCAAAAACATAACCTTCTTGGTGAAGGTGATGACACAAGTGAGACACAAAATAAAACAAAAACGACAAAAACAAGGCACAACAGCACAAACGAAACACAAAACGACGCAAAAGAAACACGAAAACAACTAAAAACGAGACACAAAACAACAAAAAGCAGCTGTAAAGGACGACTTTTCCCATTTGTCGGCTCTAACTTTATGCAGATGACACAATTAGATTCAGAGCCGTGGCTGTGGTCGGTCTAAGAGGTGGAGCTCATCACCTTTTATTTAATGTTCGACTGCAGCGTCAGTGAGGACTGAGAGTAAACACAACGTCTGAACAGAACGGCTTCAAGCAACATGTAGATGAAATGACCTATAAGGAAAACCTCCACAGCACATTTTCTTCATCAGATATCTCCACTGCAGTGGCCTGGCTTTGTGCACCGACAGGTAAATACTGTGAGGAAACTGCAGGTGAGTCACTGCGACACACAAAGCAAGGAGCTTTTTAAAAAATCTCACATCCCCTGAGTCGGCAAGTTGGTTCGATAAGAGGCTTTTATTTCCTAAAATGCAGGAAGGATCAGTGAAATCTCCCACAGTGGATTTAACCCTCCGGACTCGCATTTTAACTCACTGTGGGCTCATTTTTCACTGCAGCATCAAGTCCAGCACCTCTATGGAAACAGAAGAACCACGGCTAGAAGCAGAAATGCTTCAAAAACGCCTCCTGAGCTGCAGGAAACACTTACAAAGCCACAAATCACAGAAGAAAGCACGTTTTCGCAGCCTCGACAAGCTCAGTGTGGTTTTTTTGTACAAACACTGCCTGCAGTTCAGCCGAGAAGCCGTGGAGTTTTCGCCACGTGACCACTGTTCGCAGCCGAGTCGTTCATGGCTTCTCATTTAGGGCAGGAAACGTAGAATTTTTTGATTTTTATGGGATTTATTTAGTGCAAACGCTTTATTTTTGGTGAAATTTTTAATAAGACGTGAAGAATAAAGTGATTTTTTGATGAAATATCGCAGTTTAAAGCTGAAATTCAAGCTAATTTTCCTCTCATGAGTAGTTCAAGGGACGTCGGGAACTTGGAAATCACAGGTGTAACCGTGTTCAACTGTTTGTCGCAGCTGAGTCACTGATAAATTCTCAGCTGTGAAGGGAATCGTAGGTTTTTTTGTTTTTTACAGGATTTTTTTAGTTTATTTCTGGTGAAATTTTAAAAGAAACACAAAGAATAAAGGGATTTTTGATGAAATATTGTAATTTAAAGCTAAGATTTGATTAATTCTCTTGATTGAACTGCCTGTCACATGTGGTTAGTTCAAGGACTGTCTGAAAATTGAAAATCTGCAGAATTTTTCTACTTTAACAGTTTGTGGCTCCAATAAAAGGTGTAATTTTGACGATTTTTAAAAACACAGCATGTTTTTCGGTGTCGGTTCCACAGGTGTTGGTTTGGATTTGATGTATTTTGTGCGCGAGTCTGTGTCCTGCACCGCTTCTGGAATAAAAAGGAGCAGCAAAATGAGATCACTGCTGCTGTTTCTATTAATTTAATATGATTTGATTCATTCTACAGCTCTATGGGAGCTATGGTCCCGTGCATCAGGTCAACGGGTCCACAATGGTTGACCTGGACTCACAATTTTAAGATCAAACTCAGTTAATTTCCCTCACGCGAGGAGTTCAAGGGACGTCGGAAACTTGAAAATCGCTCCTTTAACTGTGTTGGCTGCTGGTCTCAGTTGCACAGAGAAGCACAGAACATTTCTGGTTTTTTTAGAGGATTTATTGAGAATAAAGAATTTATTTTGGTGGATTTTTAGAAGAAATATGACAGTTTTAAGGCTACATTTAATTATTTTTCCCAATGGAACCACTTGTTATATGTGGTTCGTTCAGGGGCTTTCTGATGGGTAAAAATCTGACAAATATTTCTATTTTAACAGTTTGTGGCTTTGATAAAAGGTGTAATTTTGGCATTTTTTTTTAACATAACACGCATTTCGGTGTTGGTTCTACAGGTGCTTGGTTTGTTTTGGACGTATTTGTTTGTGAGTCTGTGTCCTGCACTGCTTCTGGAACAAAGAGGAGCAACAAAATGAGATCACTGCTGCTGTTTCTATTAATTTAATGCAACCTGATTCACTGCAGATCTCTGTGGGAGCGATGGTCCCATGCATCAGGTCCACACTGGGTCCAGTCTGAGCCACATCCGGCCATCGCAGGTCGTCCATCCTCCTCCTAATTAAGTGTTCGGTGGTCAGACAGCTTAAAGGAAAAAGCTTTTAAACGCACCTCTTACAATCCGGCGAACAGGTTTAAGGTTCTCGGAGCTGCTCGTCTGAAACGCTCCGCTGATCCAAACGGCGGCTCTGACAGCTGCCTCTGATTACGAAAGACGAATAGCGGGAATATTTTGCAAACCGAGCCCGGACACTAAATCATAACGAGGGGATTTAGGAGCACAACAGGGCCGCCTTCGCGAGGAAAACACCGAGCACGAAGCGAGAATCTGGGTTTAAATCCTGCAGCAACAAATGTGGAGTCACCGAGCTGGTGTGTGCACAGGTGTGAGCTGTAAAAATAGACATTCTGTGGAGAAGGAAGCTCCTGTGGGTGTTTACAGGAGACGCGCGGTCGACTAAAACCTATTTTCTGTCCTGACAGGGAGCTGCTGAATTCAACAGGCCGCCTCGGACTGATTCACACTCGTCCTCGTGTCAAGACGAGCTGAGAAAACAGAAGCGCTGTAGAACACCTGCACAACAAATACCGGCGGGATGTCGGCACATTTCAGGCCCCGAGCTGCAGCAGATTATTTATAGACGATGGAAACGAGTGTTCTCCAGTCGATAAGGAATCAATGGAGGCTCGTCAGGACGGTCAGATTTCAGCGGCAGCAAAGAGACAT
This sequence comes from Dascyllus trimaculatus, assembly GCA_024666655.1. Classification (NCBI taxonomy): domain Eukaryota; kingdom Metazoa; phylum Chordata; class Actinopteri; family Pomacentridae; genus Dascyllus; species Dascyllus trimaculatus. The sequence continues at coordinate 4,258,625 of CM045461.1, forward strand.
GAAGTGATAACAGGCCCAGATGTTCATATTCAAAAGGCTTCATCATCGTATGCAGCAGTAAACAAGTCATCGTTAAAACGAGACAAACAACACAAAACGAGACATGACACAAAAAACAGACTCAAAACAACACAAACAGGCAAAAAATTACAGAAATATGACATAAAACAACTTAAAACAACACAAAAAACGCAAAACGAGACAAATTGACGCAAATAAAACCAAAAAACACTTAGAAAAGGACAAAAACAACACAAGCGAGACACAAAATAAGACAATAACAACAAAAACAAGACAAAACAACGAAAAATGACACAAAAACATTAAACAACACAAAAAATACAAAAAGACACAACACAGACGTTAAATAACCTAAACAAGACACAAAACAACAAAAAATAGACAGAAAACTACACAAACATGGCAAAAATGACGTAAACAAGACACAAAACAACTTGAAACGAGACAAAACGGACAAAACGAGACATGAAACAGCAAAAATAAACACAAAACTACACAAATGACGCACAAAACAATGCAACCAAAACAAAAAAAACAACAAAAACAGGACACAAAACAACTTGAAACAACATATAGGAGACACAAAACAACACAAACATGACAAATAATGACAAAAACAAGACACAAAACTACACAAACATACACGAAACTACACAAACATGACAATAAATGATGCAAACAAGACACAAAACAACTTAAAACAAGACAAAACGCACAAAACAAGACATGAAACAGCAAAAATAGACACAAAACGACACAAATGACGCACAAAACAACGCAACCAAAACAAAAAAACAACAAAAACAAGACACAAAACAACTTGAAACAACACATAAGAGACACAAAACTACACAAACATGACAAAAAACGACGTAAACAAGACACAAAACTACACAAACATGACAAAAAATGATGTAAACAAGACACAAAACTACACAAACATGATAAAAACAAGACACAAAACAACAAAACTACACAAACATGACAAAAAATGATGTAAACAAGACACAAAACAACAAAAAGAGACACAAAACTACACAAACATGATAAAAACAAGAGACACAAAACAACAAAAAGAGACACAAAACTACACAAACATGACAAAAAATGATGTAAGCAAGACACAAAACAACAAAAAGAGACATAAAACTACACAAAAATGACAAAAACAAGACACAAAACAACAAAAAAGAGACACAAAACTACACAAACATGATAAAAACAAGACACAAAACAACAAAAAGAGACACAAAACTACACAAACATGATGTAGACAAGACACAAAACAACAAAAAGAGACACAAAACTACACAAACATGACAAAAAAGGACAAAAACAAGACACAAAACAACAAAACCAGCTGCAGAGGACGACTTCTCCTGTCTGTCGGCTGCAGCTTTCTGCAGGTCTCACATTCAGATAGTAACAGTGACTGCGGTCGGTCTAAGAGGTGAAGCTCATTCATCTTTCCCGATCTACAAAACACCTCCAGACACGCTCATCACTCACAACTGCTCACACAGCAGCGCCAACAAAAAGGGAAAACAGTTCAGGAAGACAGAATTTAAGGAGCACGTGTGACATTCATGGCACAAGAAAGTCCTTCCTTCTCTGTACGTATTAAATTAGCAAAGAGATTCAACCTAGCTGGCGACTTCTGTGTACTTATGCATCGTATAAATAAGAAGTACAGCGACGATAATGATGCAATATAAAGTGTAAATGTAGACGATGTGATCAAGACCAAAAGCTAATCAGGGAAATGCTCACTGAGGTAATAAATCAAAGCAGAAGTAGGTGAACTTTCTCATAGGCTTCTGTACAATCTGACGTCTGAGTCGCCCCCTGCTGGCTGTCAGGCAGAATGCAGGTTTAAGACACCTCTGCATTGGCTTCCACCTTTCATAGACAGCTTGAGATGCATGCTGGGCTTCGAAATCAAGTTAAAAAGTTCGACAAACGGATGAAAGAACAACTAAACCGCCGAGCAATTTAAGAAAAACGACAACCAGAATCCTGCTGATCTTTGGGGCCGATCCTGATTTTAGAGAGTGCAAACAAATGCAAAATCCAAATCACAGAAGCCGCTATTTTTGATTAAAAGTGAATTTTGTAACAACATATCACAGTAAATAAAGCCTTGTGGTGCTACAGAGATGCTTTGGATTACAAATCATATCCTCTAGATGCAAGAGAACATGCTTGTTTGGTATCAACACCAACAAATATTACATCATCGCTTTTTTTTTCCAGTTGAAAAAGACCCACAAACGTTAAAACTCATATTTTATTATCTGTCAAAATGATCACAATATATGTTGAAAAGGAGAAATTTGGGAGTCATTTTTTGAAAACGCACCACTCGACTCCTCACCACCGCCTGCTCTGCTACATGTGCTGCACACAGTGATGACTCTAAACAGTGGAGTCGGAGCTCCCTCTGCTGGACAAACTGTGTAACGGCAGCATTTCTAAACGACCCCAAGCAGCTTTTTCTGGGTATCTGACACAGATAAACCTGTGATTGGTTGATATTCCAGTTAAGTTTGAATCCAAACCGCCTGCAGTTTATTCCAGGAGTGAAAATCCTGACCGCTCAAATACACAGTTTTGCTAAAAGGCTGTGAAAAATCAGACAAATGAGGTTCTTGAACAGGCAAAACAACTTAATTTAATACAAAGAAATCATAAATCGGTCACTGCTTGAGGGAGTTACGTTAAGAAACTCAGCTTTTAAAGACCAACAGACCACAGATGAACCACCATTTCTCCACATTATATGTATTTTATGTACATTTTTTATAATATAGCACCAAAAATATGCCGTTTTAAATGAGCAATCCAGTCTCTAACAGAAAAAAAAAGTCGATTTTAGTATTTTAAGATGCATTTTCACCACTTTAAAGCTGCATAATGTTATTTTTCTCGTACTATAATGTGTGAATGTGCATGCTTGTTTTAAAAATTAAAGGTGTAACATGGGTGCAGCTGCAGTAATACGCATTTGTAAACACATTTATAGATTTATTGCTCCGAGATGTGTGGAAAGCAGGTTAGTGTGCTGAAACAAAACTTGCAAAACACCGACGGACGGCGACAACCGGACAAACTTCGAGGCACCGAATACGTCTGCGAGTAATGATTCGTGTTTTGGTTGAGTGTTAGCTTTCTCCCTGTTAGCCGCTGCTGTTTTAGGTGATTTTATACGTGGAGTTTGCTAAAAGCAGCACACAGCAGCGCCATAGTTCCTAATAAAGTTAAATGACCTGACAAGTCTGAGAAAACCGGGTCTCTGAATGTCATTTTGTGGGTTATGAGACCATCAGATGTGTTTTAATGCAGCTGTTTTCACTTCTACAGAGGTGGAGGACCTGATGCATCGACTGGAGCTCAGCCATCAGACGCTGCAGCAGGATTCAGGGTCTGGATTCATCACAGACATCAAACTCCGTGTGCAGTTGCTGCAGCTCATCTACACGCCAGCAGATAAAGCGACCAGGAAGTCAGCTGTCTGTCTGTCTGTCTGTCTGTCCGTCAGCAGCTAAAAATACCGGCTTTACTACCGCGGCCACGCCCTGCTGCTCACCGCCATAATCAGGCTAATTTTAACAGACAAGTAGGAATAAACCCAGAATAACCAATGTACAAGTCCAGAGGGGAACATCCTGGAAATAACAGCTCAGAAAATAAAGCACAGAGTCAAATATAAAGACCTTAAAGTATAACCAGGTTAGATTTAGTGTCCTAAAGATCAACATACTCAACTTTAAAGACTCTGAAATCTGGTGTTAAGCAAAATCTAAATAAACAAGAAGTTTAGTTTAAAAAATAAAATAAAATAAATTAAAATAAAATAAAATAAATACTGTAAAGTTCAAAAACTGCAATACCTATACCAATACCAATATTTATTAATTTAAAATATTTTTGCCTTGTTTAAATACAATGTGGTAATTTAAAATTTTATAATTTTTTTACATTCAATATGTAAACTAATTTTAATTCATTAAATTAAAAAATATTTTTACTATTTAATTAATTTAATTATTAAATGTTTGTGATCTTACTTGTGATTAAAAAATAACCATCTTAATGCATCATGTCGTTTTGCATATTATTATTATTATTATTATTATTATTATTATTATTATTATTATTATTATTATTCATACATTTTTTCTTCATTAAATTCATTTTTTAAATTATTTTCAGGTGGTTTAAATACACAATGTCATTATTTTACAAATATTTACCATTATTTGAAAGAAAAACTATCTATATTAAAGACTAAAAGATGATACTAAATATTATTTTTATTTTACAAAATTTCCCAGTTTTATTAAATTACCAATAATATCTAGTAAAACCATACAGTTTTTGTTATTAATTTATACTTTGACTGTAAAAAAAATAACTCCACATAACGCCGACATCAAAAGTGTATATTTATTTAAAAAATAGTAATTTATTCTTTTACAGTGTGAGACCATGAATTACTGTATTCAAATCAGCTAAAACTGTAATATTTGCTCCCATTTTCACAGTTTTTGACTTGTTTTTCTTTTTTAATATTCATTTATTAATTAATTTATTTAATAATTTATGTATTTATTTTTTAAATTTTTATTTTTTAAATATTTATTTATTTATTTAATAATTTATGTATTTATTTTTTAAATATGTATTTATTTATTTATGTATTTATTTTTACAGTGTAAGTAAAGCATTATTTTTTATTATTAATGGCTGTTGTTTACGTTCTACGATGAGCTCACTGTGTCTCAGCTGTGAAAATGAGATGAGACAGAAATCAATATTACTCTGTTCAATCTGCTGCTCGCTGCCATGTCGGACTTCTAGAACAGAAAAGTGAAGCCGGGCCTGTCTGGGGGTCTGGATGGAGCCAGTGGAGCTCCTGAACCAGTGGAAAAAAAAAAAAAAATCCACATAAAAAAATCTGGATTTTTAAAAACACTAACTGGGTCATCTACAACTTTCTGCCATAATATTTTTATTTTTTAATTTTATAATTAGCAATAAAATGAGTTTACAGACATTTGCCATTATTTAAAAAACATATTAAAGCTTGAATAAATGTTCATGTTTTGTTAAATTACAGTTATCAAAAAAAATCACTGAAAAACGTCAAAATTTTGATGCTAACTGTGAAGAAAAACAGACCAAACTGTAAATAGTTCATCCACACAAACTATCTGTGTTTTTAAAAATGTTAATTTGTTCGTCAGGCCGTAAAATTTACACTGTTTGCTGCTTTCAAATCCGACAAAATGAATGAATAAATAAATACTTGATATTTGTCGTATTTTGAAATAAAAATTCTGTATATTGAGGTGGTTTTTATGGTGCATCTGATTTTTTCCTCTTATTTTTCAGGTTTCTCATGTTTTGATAAATTACAGATAATATCCAGTAAATTAACTGAACAGTAAAATTAATTTACATTTTGACTTTAAAGAAAAAGGCCCAAACTGCTCGTTACACCCACATCAAAAAATTTGTTCTTTCACAACATTTGACCCTAAAATTACACAAATTACTGTATTTAAATCACAAAAAATACATTTTAAAAATATTTGCCAGTATTTTAGAGTAAATTCAAAAATGGTTCATGATTTATTGCCTGCTGACAAATTTTCCCTGTTTTATATATTTGATCATATTAATCACAGAAAAAAAGTGTTGATTTACAAGTTAACCCTAAAAAATGTCCAAAACAGTAAAATAATGACCACATCTAAATTTATTATTTAATAAATACTAATTTCTGTGTTTTAAAATAAACTTTTACTGTCTTTAAATCAGTGGTTCTCAGCTGGTCCAGTCTCAGGATCCACTATGTCTTTATTAATAACGGTCGCGACCCAAATTGTTGAAGTTTGCTGTTCCTGTTAACAAATTAAGGTTTATTTGGGTGTAGTCTCAACACACTTTGATACAATTTAGGAAAATTTCGGCTTATTTTTTTCCTAATTTTGGTATATTTAGAAGCTTTTGCCAAGTTTTGGGCATATTTTGGTCCATTTTGACAGATTCTGAGCACGTTTTCTTATATTGTTGGGACGTTTTAGCATAAATTTTTCCAATAAACTGGCAGAGACAAATCTAGAGGTTAATAGTGGGCAACTACTGGTGTCACCACCACTAAATATCCTGCTACTGAAAGCAAACTGTGTCATAAGAAACACGTCCTTCAAAATAAAAGACTTTATACCACTACTTTTTGCTTCTGCGACCCACCAGTTGAGAATCACTGCTTTAAATCCTCAAAAAGTGTCATGATTTTACAGATATCTGTCGTTATTTTCACTAATTTATTACAGTGTTTTAATGCTGCAGTACTCCAGTACTTCATTGCTTTAAAATCTTTTCCTAAAACTTGTTTTTTTTAAAAGATTTAATATCAGTGTGAATTTTAATGTATTTTTCCTTTTCTTTCTCTTTGATTGTTGTTTTATTCTTGTCATATCATATCTTTTTGTGAAGCGTGCTGTTAAATAACTGTTAAATAAAATAAAACCAGTTACTATTGTTATAGTAATGTTACTTTAAATGACTACCTGACTAATTACCAGAGTAATTACTGTAATTACTATGTAAAGCTGGAGGCTGCATGTAAAACACTCCCATGACTGACAGACTGAAACCTGCTGAGTGACTTTATGAGCCAATTAAGTGAAAGGTGATCATAATAGCAGTTCATCATGTCGGGAAACGAGCCCAGAGTTGGATCCTGTTTGGTTCTTCAGAGGAGAAGCTCGTCAACGTGTTCAGTTTCCACCCGACAGCCGCGGCTTTAAAACGCTGACAGGAGATTTAAATCACTGGGAAACCTGGAGTCCTGATGGAACTCCGACCCATCCCCATGGCAACAGCATCATCCTCCAGCTGGACAACGGCTAACACCCAGGAACACAACAGAGAGCCAGAAGCATGGATCTGGCCCCCAAAGTCCCCCAGAACCCAACAGGAGACACCAGGAATATCAGATCCATCTCCTATAACTGCTTCCTGAATGGTTCCATCTGCTGGTTTATTAAACATGACGGTCAGCGTTCAGCAGGTCAGCAGGTCGCCTGACAGACCGACGCTAAACCAGCAGACGGGTGAGAATCTGCAGCTCTGCGGATGGAAGGAGGGTGTGAACAAATGTGGAGATAATATATGAGGCGTCCTCCGTCGTGGAGGTCAAGGAGAGGAAACACACAAAAAATAAAAACCAACCAGGATTTACATTTTCCTGCTATTTACATTTTAAATTCAGATAAATATTTCAATGAAGACGCACTTTTTGCTCCTCTGCATGTTTTTTAAAACTCTAGTTACTTTGCAAATTTAGTTTGATAATTAAAAAAATAAACTACAAATAAATAATAATACGGTAATATTATCAACTCTGATCAAACTCTATTGATCCCCATCCAGAAACTACACAGCAGATAATTAAGTAGTTAAATACCATTCAGCAGCTTCGACATTAAAGCACTGAACACATTCATTTATAATATATTAATAAATTACATATTAATATAATATAATTTATTATTTATAATACATTTAAATAATAAATATTTTAATTTAGAATACGTATATAATGCATAATAAATAATATAATAACAATTATAATTTAATATTTATTAAATTAAATATTAATTAAATAATACATCATAATCAACATCTACTTTAAATACATGCCAATTCTAATAATAGTCCCAAAAGATGAAAATATTTGCTTAAACCGTTCCAGCTAATATCTAAATTAACGCCTCAGTGAGCAAAATAATCATTATTGCTTTTCAACATTGAATTATGGTCAATTTAATTTGCCTTTGTTGACAAGAATTTACCAAATAAAGACTCATTCATGTCAAAGTGAAAACCGATTTCTACTAAGTAATGTCAATTAATTAAAAATACAAAATGTGAAATGAATGATTGCTCTCCGTTGCCACATTCCAGACAACCTCCTCTTTGCAATTATGAAAAAAATCTCAAATTATTAAATAAAATTAGTTTTTTTTTAACTGTTATCTCCAGATTTCCCGTTTTGTTAAATTACAGATAATATCTGGCAAAATTACAGGAAAAAAACAGAATTAATTCACATGTCGACTGAAAAAAACAACTTTTACATTAAAAGTCTGTATTTTTACAAACAGTAATTAATTTTATATTATTAATCTTTAACATATAAATGTAAAATATCACTTTTTAACTGTATTTAAATCAGAAAAATATATTATTTTACTGATATTTGCAGCTGTTTGAAACAAAAAAGATTATTTATTAATATTTTACAGATTTTTTTCCTTATTTGTGTAAAAATGTAAATAATGCCTACATCTGTTTTTTTTTACAGATATTAATTTTTAAATTGTTTTTAAATTAATTTAAATTTTAATTCTTTTCCATTGTTTAATAATAAAATAAAATATATTTGATGTATTTAAATTTACTAAAAAATGTACCCCTTTTAAATACATTTATATAATTTATTTTTATTTTATTTATCTTTATATTTTGTTTTTTTGCACCACCAGTTGTCTTTTAAATTCCGTTGTACCTTGTGTCTGATGACAATAAAAGCATTCTATTCTGTTTTAAAAGTAGAATTATTTTACAGATATTTACTGTTATTTTCACAGCTTGTGTTGCCGTATTTCACCATTTTAACATATTTTTTTTGCACCTTTGCTGCCAGATTGTCACAGTCTTTTACAAATTTTCCTTCTTTAACACTGATAATTTAAAAGCAGCTGTAAATGTCATTATATAATATTAATATAATAACATTTCTGTCCGGTTCGAGCCCCTAAAAGCCCCCGAACCTGCTCCCCTGTGGATGTTTTGAACCTCAGATGATGCGTCCATTAAAGGCTGTTCTGTTGAGTATTTATTGATTATCAGTCACTGCCTCTGCTCTGAACCCAGCAGCAGGTGTGGTGGTCGTAAGCCGAAGCCTTTCCTCTGCTACACGACTCCTCTGATCTGCTGCTGAATTAGACTAATTACATCCAGCGGCATCTGTGCATGCGAGGACTATTTTTGAGTTTGAGCTCGAGTTGCAGCGAAAACCGAGCCGCGAGGGAAGAGGAAGGTTTATCCAGCAGGGATTCACGAGGCGAACTCGTCCCAGAGGCTAAAAGCAGGTCCTCCGGTAGCTGCAGGTTTCGCTTCAGGCTGTTTCAGAAGAAGGGGGGTGTTCGGGAACCCGTTCAAATCCGCCTCGAGCTTCACTTTACAGAGCAAACAGAGACGAGATCAGCACAAACAAGGAAATACCTTCATGTCAGACGTGTCACTGGTTACCTGAGCTGCAGGAAATAAAATAAATCAGTTTGAATTTAGGGATTTGTCTTCGCTATTCGAGTCTAATTTGACGCTCAGGTCACTTTTTAACAAGAGTTTTGTCATTTAAATGCAATTTTTGTGTGGATTTTTTTCTAATTTCTGAGTTCTGTTCAGTTGTTTTGCTTATTTTATTAATCTATCATGGCAAAACCTACAAAAAGCATTGTTCTGTATTCTCTCTCATCAGTCGGACGACATCCAGCGTTACTTTATAAAGAGAAAAGCTCTGCATCAACAGACTCCCAGGATTGATCCATTATTTTCAGCAGCAGGAGGAACAACTCTCTACTTTTAACTCATCCAACCTGATGGAAACTAGAAGGTGTAAGTTATTTAATATTTACTGAGCGTTTACTCGCTTCCCAACCAACCAACACCGCGTCAAACACATTAAAATAACAGCTAAGAGACACAGAACGCCTCACCAGGGGCCAAAAACAGCAACAACAGAGACACAATTCAACCAGAGAGAGACAGAAAAACCACATCAACCAGAGGAAACCACCTCTACTGGGTGCAAAAGAGACGCAAAACAGTGAAAGAGCCGATGCAAGGGAGCATAAAATGACCAGAGAGGGATTAAAACTGAATAAAAGAGACACAAAATGAACACAAACGGATGCAAAACAGCAGCAAAGACACACAAACAACCTGAGAGACAGACAAAACTACTCAAATCAACCACAGAGAGACAGAAAGAAGCAAAATGAACATAATTAATAATGATTAAATGCAAACAGGGATTAAAAAAGACACTTTTTAGACACATAATACGACTACTGGGTGGCAAAGAGAGGCAGCACAATAAAGAAAGATGCACAAAATGACCAGAAAGAGACTGAAACAGTTTATTCTGCATTAATTTAATTTATTATAGTGATTATATAAATTATCTATTCAATTCTCAGTAATATTAATTTTATATTAATTTAATTTAATATAATGACTACATAAATTATACATTAAATTTTCAGTAATATCAATTTAATTTTGTAATAATTTTACATAATAAATTTTATCAGATTTTATATTATTATTGTTTTACAATATTTATATTGTTAAATATATTAATTTAAAAATACAATAATTTTATAACTTATAATACAAATTATAATTAACATTGTGATACTGGTAATATAACTTTTATTTGACTTCATTATTCACATTTTATTATTATTATTATATTAATTCATATTAATAATTAATATTAAAATAATATAATATATGTATAAAATATATGATAAATATATATGATATAAATATATGATTTGTATCACTAATAATAATTAATATTCATATGTATATAATATTTTATTTGACAATATTATTTATACTTTATTATAATAACAATATTAATGAATAATATTAAATTATACAATAATTATTATTTGTATCACTAGTTTTTATTTCATATATATAAGATTAATGTAATTATTTTATTGTATGTATTTATATAATGCTATGATTATATAATTGTATTGATTATTAATATTAAAACTTCAACTATCAAATCATAAAGCCAAATAAAACGTTCTACAATGTCTTGTTTTGTCCTCAACCCAAAGTTATTCCATTTGAACAGCATCAAAGTGATCAGAGCTGAGAACAACATCGATCTGTGTCCTTGTTGTTTACCAGGGTTTCATTAACTAATCTTCAACACATCCAGTTTTCTGTTGTCACATTATTCATGAGCACATGTTGGAAGTGTTTTAACACTGGTTTGACCACAGAGGCCTCCAGGTGAGTGACACCTGGTTGGCTTCTGTCTCTGCTGGATCGGAGCCAAACGTGTCGCCTCAGAGGGTCCACACGGTTTCCTGTCCACGAGGACCAGACAAAGGCAGGTAGAGTCCAGCAGAACAGGACCCCCTTTGTTTTACTGACACCGACGGTCGATCAGTGGAGAACTGAGCAAACTCTACTGTAAACTCAGCACAGAGAGTTAAAGTCAGTAACTAACAACTGATACATGCTGCTGGGTTTTACATGTTTACAGTTTTCTAATGCTCACAGAGAACAAAGTGCATCATAAGCAAACAATAAGCAAATCAATAAGGAACTAATAAATCATTATAAGTCAACCAGGATTTAACAGGCTGTACACTGTAAAAAAATAAAAACCCAAAAACAATCAATGCAACTAAAATCCCAGTTATAAAAGTGTGAAAACCTGGCAGCAAATTAAACTAAAGGAGTAATAAAAACATGTCAAAATAAGAATACTGTTATTATCACAAACTGTAAAAATATTAAAAATAAAAAATATATACGTGTAAAAAATAATGATATTTTTACAGATTTAAAAAATGTAATTTGAATATTGTAAAAGAATGAATCGTCATTTATAATTAAAAAATACATTTTTTACATGTAAATTAATGCCTTTTTCTGTGATTTTACTGGATATGTTCTGTTTTATTACAAAATATAGAAAATCTGTAAAATGCAAGATAAAACATAATACATTTACTATCTTCCAGTATTTAATATACATGCATTTTCTTGCAAATAAAAATAAATTAAAAAAGATAATATTTTTGCTGATTTTAATACAGTTTAAAAAATGCAGAATTTTACTATCAAATTCAAAAGAATGATTTGTGAAAATTAGATATTTAAATTCATATTTTTTCCTGTTATTTTACTGAATAATATCTGTAATTTAACAAAATCTGGGAAAATCTATAATAAAACAGTTGATAATTGGCCTTATTTAATCCCTTAATACACACATTATTTTTTTTAAATAACAAAAAACATCTGAAAATAATTATATTTTAAGATGATTTAAATACAGTGTCATTTTATTGTCAAAAAAAGAAAAAAATATCATTTTTTTGTTCATTTTAATACAGTAAAAATGGTTTAATTTTATTGTCAAATGTAAAATAATGATTAAAAATAGGAAAAATATAGATTTTTTTTTATGTGGATGTATTTCACAGTTTGGGCCTTTTTCAGATTGGACGGTTAAATTCATATTTTCTTTTTCTGTTATTTTACTAGATAATATTTGCAATTTATTATTTATAACTGTCCATTTATAATCCCTTAATATATATATAATTTTCTTCTCTCAATTTTTTCATTTTATTGTCAAATTTTGCACAAAAAAAATTACAATTTATAAACAGATTTTTGACTGAGACAGTTTTGACCTGTTTTAATTTTTTTTCACCAGTTAAAAGTGCAGTAAAGTGAAACTTCTTTTGCTGTGATTTTACTATATATTATCTATGTAGCACAACAAAGAAAGACCAATTAATTTTTTTAAAAATTGTAAAAAATAGTGGAATTTTATCGTCCAATGTGGTCAAAGAACAGACTTTTAATGTGGACAAAATTCGCAGTTTTGCTCCATTTTTTATAGTCAGCATGTAAATATAATAATAATAATACTTATTTTCTGTGTTTTTACAAGGTATTATCTGTAATTTAACAAAACAGGACAAAAATCAGTGAAACACCAGTAAATTTGCAGCTTCAAACTGTTAAATCATTTTTTACAGTGCACTCCCTCCACTCCCTCAACACACCCACCTGCCATTCAAACCAGCTCTGAACAGCCAACATGTACAGCTAGTTGAGAGTCTGAAGGGGGCTGCTGTTACCTTTGTACTTCTCCCTGACGTTCTCATAGGCCTGGACATAGTCTTGCTCCTCTGGCAGACGCTGACTGGGGTCAAACGTGGACATGGACATGGCTGATGTGAGGAAGGGGGCTGGACACCTTCTGCCTCCAAACTTCCCTCTAAACTCCCCTTCTTGGATCTCAGTGCTGCTGAAAGGCCTCCAGGCCACCTTTCTGTCTGGACCCACCTTCCTCCTCACCCACTCTGGGCCACAGTGTTCCCTGTGAAGCCGTGGATCTCGCTCCAGACCACCACCACCACCACCACCACCTCCACCACCACTCCCCTCCCGGGCTTGAGAAATGCCCTCACACTCGCACCAGACCCTCCTCTTAAAGGCACAAACACCGCCGACACACACACCAGCTGCGTCCGAACGCCGGGCCCAGCGACACACTCAGCCAGACACACACGGCCTCCTCGGTGGAACAACAAACGGCGGCGCTGCGAGGGGTTATCCGAGTTCCCGCTGCAGCAGAAACTGGGCCAAGTGGATTCTGAACGATTCGCAGCTTTAAATAAAGACCTGCTCGGCTCCCCTCAAAGTCACGTCATATTCCCTGAACTGAATGACGGCAGGGTCGAGACCGAAAGCCAGAGAGCCGCACCTCTCTACTGCAGGACCAGAAACTTTAAGAAACAACTTGTAGATCCTTCAGGAAACACAGAAAAGAACACTGACATGTCAAATATCTTAGATGTGTAGTTGTAGTTTATATTTATTCTCATGTCAACACGCTCAGGACGTGCACATGGAAGTTAGCTGGTGGCTAAAGCTGCAATGCATGTATTCTCCTGTCAGATTAATGTTCATGTGCATCACAAATACATAAAGAAGCTGAACTAAACAAATAATAAACATGGTACGCTAAAAGAAAGGCAAGTTGTGCAAAAAAAAAAGAAATATTAAAAAATGTATATCATGTCAAAAATGTATGTTATGTTTAAGAAATGGTACGCTAAAAAAATCAGCATTTAATGTTAAAAAATATTATGTTTCAAGAAAGGCGTATTATGTTTTTAAAAAAAGACATGTTATATTTTTTTAAAATGGCATATTGTTTTTAAAAAAAAAGTATATTCCATTAACAACAAAGACATGTTAAGAAATGGTGTGTTGTTTTAGAGCCGCACTTTATGTTTAAAAAAATACATATAATGTAAAAACAACAGGCATAAAAAAGGCCCATGATATTTTTTAATAAAATATATTATGTATATATATATATATATATATATATTATTATGATAAAAAAAATAATATGTTAATATGAAAAAAGGACTGTTAAGTTAATTTGTGAATTTCCCAAATGAGGGATCAATAAACTTTATCTTATCTAATGTTGAAAAAGAAGGCATGGTATGTTAAATAAACACTTTGGTATGTTAAAATCCATGTTATCCGCTTTAAAAAAATGCCAAAATTACACCATTTATCAGAGCAAGAAGCGGCAAAAACAGGAATAACGGTCAGATTTTCAACTTTCTGACGCTCAATCAGGAAAATGAACCAAAACTAAGGCAATAATAGTCGTATTTAATCAATGTAGTCTGCGTGTCTGACTTATAAAGTCACCGAAAATAAACAGTGATGCAACCGAGACGTTTTCAGGTTGAACTGCAGGCAGTGTGTCCACAGATCAGAGAATATGAGAGGAAAATCAAACCTGCTGGATCAATAAAATAAAAGCCGGCAAACACTTTTTTTTGTTGTTTATTTTACAGTATTATACAGACGTAATATTAGGGCTTGCCCTGAATATCCGAATATTTGTTTGTTGTGGTGGTATTCGGATAATAATTTTGATATTGGAATAGTCCTGTGCACTGCCGCCGGGCGCCGTCGAGGCTGTAGAACGTTCTAGTACCTGGACCTGCCAACTCTGGTGTCAAAAACTCAGAATGCTTTCCAACAGCACAGAGTTTCAACTTTGGGTAGATAAAAATCAAAGTAGAAAAGCACTCAGAGAGCACAGACCTCCACCAAGCAGCTTCAGTCCACCCCAACACAATCTACCAACGACAAAGTATCGTTAAAAAAAAAAAAATCCTGGATCCAGACGGTGATCCGGATCAGTCCCACAATGTCATTGTTTCTTCTTTGTCCCATTTCACACATTTCCTGAACATTTCATCCAAATTCGTTCGTAACTTTTCAAGTTATTTTGAACACAAACAAACAAACAAACCAACACCTGCAAAAACATAACCTCCTTGGTGGAGGTAATAAAGCACCAGGTCTCTGCTCTAATCAGTGCCTTCATCAGAACCTCCTCCAGAACCTCCTCCAGCTCCCCGCTCTGACACAGGTCCTGCAGCCATGTGCCGCCGTTATCAGTTTCTCATGCAGCTGCAGGGAGTTTGTGTTTATTCAGCTCTCAGCAGAACTCGGAGGGTTTCATCAGCACGAAATTGCAAAATTTACACCAGTAAATCGCTCACAAGAGGAATGTGAGAAATATCTCAACTCACTTTTAATGATCAGAGACGGCACTGAAGCTTCGGGCCTCCCACCGAGGAGTCGTGACCTGAGAGTGAGTTATGGACGTATTCTGACAGGGATGGTTTAGTTTAACTGTAGCGAGGCTTTCATTTAAAAACCCAACAGAACAGCAGCTTTATTTGGTCTGACCTGCAGATAAACAGCAGTCAGATGACAAAGCATCACTCTGACTAGGGACAGACTGAATATTGTGGCCGATTATTTGTATTTTTCCGATTATTCGCATTCTTTCAATTATTGGCATTTTTAATTGACCGATTATCGACACATTAAACCCTTCAGGTCTGATCAGCCTCCTCTCTCTGTCTCTGTGGCTTAAGAAATGTCTCTCAAGCACAAACTGAACAAGAACACAAACCAGGAAGTTAGCTCCTCTCACAGTGGCTAGCGCTATGCTAACGGCTAGCGGCTAAGTTAGAAGGCAGCCACAGATTAACCTGAAAGAGGGTCTGGAAATCAATAATTAACTAGAAAAGCCCTCAGAGAGCTCAGACCTCCACCAATCAGCTTCAGTCCACCCCAACACAATCTCCCAACGACAAAGTATCCTTAAATAAAGCTAACTGTCCGGTAATCGCTCTCACACCGTAGCACTGCTGTGGTTGAGCACCAGCGGCCGACACCCACCATTTATGTGCAACTTTCCTACCACAAGGCGGCGCTGCAAGGCTTTCTGACACTCCCACTGTTAAAGAATCTTTTTTTAAAAATAATCCTGGATCCAGACGGTGATCCGGATCAGTCCCACAATGTCATCATTTCTTCTTTGTCCCATTTCACACATTTCCTGAACATTTCATCCAAATCTGTCCATGAGTTTTTGAGTTATTTTGAACACAAACAAACAAACAAACACCAGCAAAAACATATCCTCCTTGGTGGTAATAACAAGGCTGACCTTAAGGCCAAGTACGGTGTAGTTCCAAGTAGCCTAGAGTGGCTAAGTTAGCACACAGGTTGGGAAGGTTCAGCTGTCTGAATATGAGGCCTTTATTATGATGATTCTGTTTTTCTATGCAGACGATGCGATGATCTATTATCGATAAGGATTGAAATGAACGTACACAAGTGGACAAACTTGATGTTCAAGGGTTCAGTCAGTGACAACTCTGTGTTAAGAGATTAAAAGTAGTTTCTTTGCTACTGGTTTTAGAACAGCTGTTTTATTATGTGAAGCTACTGAATAATTTCTTGTGGCAAAATTTAGTGGAAGTGCATTTTTTAATGAATTTGTTTTTGTAGTAATAAACTGCATCTGAAGTTACCCACTACTTGAATAGCTTTTTTTTTACAAGGTACTTTTATTACTCTTACTCAAGTACTTATTTTTATGAGTACTTTTACTTCTACTTGAGTCATTATATTATAAAGTAACAGTACTTTTACTTGAGTACCGCTGTTGTTTACTCCACCCACCACTGGTAATAGATGTGAAATGAATAAGAAAGGTTTTTTACTGACCGATTTGGATGTTCACGTTTTGTTTTCTGCTCTCTGTGATGATTTCGGACCAATATTAAAGCTGAAATGCGGGAAAATCTCCCAACAAATCACCTCCTGCGACTCAAAATATGCTGTTTACCCATTAACGCATCAGCACACAGTTTCTATAAGATTGACGGATATGAGTGCAGACCTAAAACGGGGTTAACTGAGTCAAAATCTGAGGAAGCGTCGAGTATGAAGCCTTAAAATGATAGTTTTAATAGGGAAATGTAAATATTACTCTGGATTAATGAGCCAAAATGATCACATTAATCACCGTGGAGCTCTAGAAGCCCTGAAAGTCTTGAACTGTTGGAGTTAACGGCAGAGATAAGTGTTGAAAAAGGCAGAAAATCAAACTGCAGCTACAGAAAAATCAGGAAAACACTGCCTCTGCACGGCGAAGACATTTTGACACGAGGTCTCTGGGAAGTGCAGCTCAGACGTCCATCACAGCGTCGCCTCGAGATGAACCAGGACCAGGATCTGACAGTTCTTCCCATCAGACGGCTCTTTTCACGCTGATAGTCTACGGGTCACATTTCTGACTTGTGTGGGCGTAAATGAAGAAACCATCCCGGTGTTTCCCGTCGCCGCCAGCCGGACGGTGTCTCCCACGGCAACGCTTCCACCTTTGTCTGGTTCTGGCTCCGGCGTCGGGCTTCGCTGCCAACCGGCCGACCCACACACCAGATTAAAGCCTCTGTTCTCCAGCCGAGTCACTAATTTATGTCCTCTGCTGAAATAAAACCACCTCTGAGGAGGGACTCAACCTCCCCTTTACTGTTCATTCACTGTTCCTTCTGTTCTCTCTGACTTATGCTGGTTGTCTGGTTACAGCTCACAGGTTGGAGACCTGAATGTTAATTAGAGGACACATTAATGTGCTCCAGAGACACAAATGCTGCAATCACAGAGTCTTCAGCCTCTAATAGAGCTGCAGCTAATGATCCGCCCATCATTTCTCAATTAATCAGTGAGTTGTTTGGTCAGGAAATGGTGAAAAATGTCAATCCGTGTTCCCCAAAGCCAAAGAATTGAGTTTTAAATCATAATTAATGCTCCTATTTGCCTTTTTTTAAGTTCTTTATGACTATCTTTGGGTTTTGGTCAATGTAAAAGCATCATTTTCATTTCATTGACAAAATTAGCTGCAACTGATCATTATTTTCATTATAAATCAGTCGGTGGATTATTTTCCCCATTGTTCGAGTTTTTGTTTGGTCTGTAAAATGTCAGAAAATGGTGAAAAATGTGGATCTGCAGGTCCAGCCACTATATTTACAGTATTATATTTACATTATATTTATTTTTTATGTTTTATACACCTTTTAACTATAACATTAACACTATTAGCAACTTTTAAATCATGAAAATAGCACTATTAGCACCTTTTAAACTATAAAGTTAGCAGTATTAGCATCTTTAAAACTATAAAATTAGCACTATTAGCATCTTTTAAACTATAAAATTAGCACCATTAGCACCTTTTAAACTATAAAATTACCACTATTAGCACCTTTTAAACTACAAAATTAGCAACATTAGCACCTTTTAAACTATAAAGTTAGCAGTATTAGTATCTTTACAACTATAAAATTAGCACTATCAGCATCTTTGAAACTATAAAATTACCACTATTAGCACCTTTTAAACTACGAAATTAGCAACATTAGCACCTTTTAAACTATAAAATTAGCAGTATTAGCATCTTTAAAACTATAAAATTAGCGCTATTAGCACCTTTTTTACCTATAAAATTAGCAGTATTAGCATCTTTAAAACTATAAAATTAGCCCTATTAGCACCTTTTTTTAACTATAAAATTAGCACCATTAGCATCTTTAAAACTATAAAATTAGTACTATTAGCATCTTTTAAACTATAAAATTACCACTATTAGCACCTTTTAAACTACGAAATTAGCAACATTAGCACCTTTTAAACTATAAAATTAGCAGTATTAGCATCTTTCAAACTATAAAATTAGCGCTATTAGCACCTTTTTTACCTATAAAATTAGCAGTATTAGCATCTTTAAAACTATAAAATTAGCCCTATTAGCACCTTTTTTAACTATAAAATTAGCACCATTAGCATCTTTAAAACTATAAAATTAGTACTATTAGCATCTTTTAAACTATAAAGTTAGCACCAATAGCATATTTTAAACTACAAAATTAGCACAATTAGCATCTGTTAAACTACGAAATTAGCACCATTAGCACCTATTAAACTATAAAATTAGCACTATTAACACCTATTAAACTATAAAATTAGCACTATTAGCATCTGTTAAACTACGAAATTAGCACCATTAGCACTTTTTAAACTATAAAATTAGCACTATTAGCACCTTTTAAACTATAAAATTAGCACCATTAGCAACTTTTAATCTATAAAATCAGCACTATTAGCAACTTTTAAACTATAAAATTAGCACTATTAGCACCTTTTAAACTACAAAATTAGCACCATTAGCACCTTTTAAACTATAAAAATCAGCTGCAGCTCTGGCCACTACATTTACACTACATCAACATTAGCACCTTTAAAATAAAACTGAATGAATGGACTGCTGAATAAAAATATACAATCACTAAAAACTAAATTAAACTGACAGAGCAGGTACAGTGCAAAAATAATCAGCACTAAATGTGTTAAATAAAGAGATGAATGTGAGGCACATCGCTGAGAGCGTCACGTAGGAAACATCTGAGGTGTAACTGAGGAACTAAAACTGTGTTTCTCTGTTGCCTCTTTCAGAGACTCAGCTCAGCACATTTCATCCTCTGAGTGCCTGAACGTAAAGAAAAACGTCACCAGTGAAGGTTTTGTGAATGAAAACAAGGAGCTGGAAGGTTCAGTGAATGAAGAAGCTGCAGAGATGACATCTGCTGCATTATCTTTGGATGCTGTCCTCTAGTGACCAGCGGGGAGAAAACACAGATTCATCAGCATCAGGCTGAAATCCAGACAGAAACAGCAGCTGGAGGCCTGGTAGCGCTGAGAAATTAATAAAAATAATATTGAATTTACAACATGGAGAATTTGTAAAAGAACTACAAAACAAAGCAGCCATTAAGAAGACAGAGATGTGTCAAAATAATGACAATAAATCCATAATTCAAGGTGACACCCGACTAAACCCAACCATTACCATCTGTGTTAGTCAAGACCAGCAACCATTACTTATGCAGCACATTTTACCAACAGCCTTAAAGCGTTTTCCAGATAAATAAATATCATAATTAGCATTACAAACTAACTGACACGTTTAACAGCAAAACACTGTCAAAGCAAACATCTGTGACATATCAGACATTATTAATGATATTATTATTATGTTATTACATTATTATAATGTATTATTGTTATTATAAATGTTATTGTTGTTCTTATGCTAACATATTATTTATTATAATTTATCATTGTTATTATTATTATGCCATTATATTATTATCATTTATTATTGTTATCATTATTTTTTATGCTGTATTATTATTATTATTATTATTATTATTATTGTCATTATTATCATTATTATTAATAATATTATATTATGTCATCATCATCATTTATTATTGTTATTATTATTTTATTATGCTGTATAATAATAATTATTATTATTACTATTATTATGATACTATTATATTATTATCATTTATTACTATTATTATCATGATTATTATTATTATTATTACAATTATTATTAGAATTATTATTATTGTTATTATATCATTATCATCATATCATCATTTATTATCGTTATTATTTTATTATGCTGTATTATTATTATTATTATTATGCTATTACATTATTATAATTTATAATAATAATTATTATTATTATGAGCTGTGGGGCTGTGTATTATTACTATTATTATTGTTGTTATTATTATGTCATTATATCATCATCATTTATTATTGTTATTTTTATTATGCTGTATTGATATTATTGTTATATATATATATATATATATATATCACGATCCTTTATTATTGTTAATATTGTTGTTATTGTGATATTATTAATATTAATATTACAACGTAGCTTTTCTAAGTCGTGTCTATCTGTGATTCCTTCTCTCTCTTCTTGCTGTAATTCTCATGGACTATGTTTCCTTTAGGTTTATTCCTCCGGCTCTGTATCGTGTTCTTTCATCACTTCCACTCTGTTCTGATGTAATTCGACTGATTGAGCAAGTCGCATCCATCTGATCGATAAACCTGCGTGTTAGGAAGCAGCACAAACCGATGACACGGCTCCTCGGTGAGCGTCGGCCGACAGACTGTCTGCAGCCGGATAACAAACGCCTCCATCTGCAGGGAGATAAAAGTTGTGGCTTCGGCCTTCAACGCGTCTCTCAGGACGAATCCATCATGGCAGCGATCCAACAACACAACAACACTGATCCAGCTGCTTTTATCTCACACACCTCATCAGATCCTGGATTTATCTTCCAGGAATAAATCAGCCGGATCGTCCCTAAACTGCAGCTCATCGACCAGCCCTGCAGGAGTGTTTGGGTTCGTACGGTCGTGATGCTGCTGCTACTGTTACAGAGACAATAACGCCCAGTCACACTGCGGCACCCCGCCCCATCCGATCAATACCAGAGACGACCGGGGAGGAGGGAGGGTGGTGTCGGTGGTCCGAAGAGACCCGAGGACGTGCTGAGGCAGCGGATCCTGCCTCCGACTGTAACAGAGGAACCTGGAGAAGCTCTCCGGTGGATATAGAGACACTGCAGGCAGCTTAAGACATGAATGAACCTAACAAGAGGCGGTGCAGCGGTGCAAAGTCTCACAATGGACCTTTACTGACTGTTAAATAGTGGAGGAAGGTCAGCGGAGGCAAACATCAAGGCGTCTTTCTGGTTAAACCATCATAAATGAACCATTCTGTGCAAACTTCACTTCATTTCCAGTTGCGCTATTTCATTATCGTGTTAGGACAGTGAAGAAATGCAGAGAAAATCAGTAGAAAAATAAAAACAATTAAAGCTGCAAGCAGCGTCGGACGGGCCCTCGCTCCTCACCACACTCCTCTCCACACGACCTTGTCTAGGGGGCGCCGTAGAGCCGATTGGAATTTTGACCGTGCAAATCTATTGGTCTTGGGATACTATATGTATGCACCAAATTTCATGTCTGTAGGATAAAACAGTGATTTTATATGAGTATTTGAATATTTATAGGGGGCGCTGTGGAGCCGTTTGAACACGTCCATTCCTGAATTGTATATTAAACGTTAGGTTTTGAGATTAATTAGGTTTTGTGTGGATTTGGTGATTTTACATGGATCCCTTCACCTCCAAAACTCATTTCGTTCCACATGGCGAATTTGCCCAAAATGGCCGCCATGCCACGCCCACACCGTGTGACGCAGCCACGAGATTTTAATAACTTTTCATCCTGGATGGGTCTAGATGCCACACAGCGAATTTGGTGAAGATCGGACAAAAATCCTGGGAGGAGTTCGTTAAATTCCAATGCCTGTGCACCACGTGCTCTAGGGGGCGACGTTGAGCTTTTTTGAAATTTTAAAAGCAGGAATGTTTTTGTCTCGGGCTACTGTACCTGTGTACCAAATTTCATGAGTTTATGTGAAACTAGCCGTATTAACTCCACTAAAGCCCAATTTTCAAGGTGGCGCTATTGAGTCATTTTGCCATTCATATGTGTAATTCCCCCAAAATATCAAATTTTTCACCAGTCCTGATGGGTGTGCCAAATTTGGGGAGTTTTTGAGCATGTTTAGGGGGTCAAATTAGGGTTCAAAGTGACGTAAGAAAAAGAAACAAACCGCCAAAGAAACACTACAGCAACAATAGGGTCCTTGCACTGTAGTGCTCGGGCCCTAATAAGCAAGAACTACACCAAGCACTGCTGATATTGTGCAGACATACAAATCCAGACATCGCACAGATTCTTCCATGAGAGGAAAACAGTGATTTTGCAGATTTTTTTATATCATAGATTCTCCTAAATGTGCAAAATATCAGGTTTTAATACGTCGATGCTGCAACAGAGTGAATCGCTACGATAGCTTAGCCGGCATCCTCCTGTCTACCACCACCTCTGCTGGGTCTCAGGACAGAGCTGGATGTCTTTACTGAAGATATCATGCTTTATTAAACGTTTCAATTCGCGAGCTCTGATCCCAGCCATGCTTTCACCACACTCCTTGCAATAAATGTAGTATATAATGTCTGGCTGTTCCATCCTGTCTTCGTGTGACCGGTGTGCACTTCTGGTAAACGCTTCATATCGGCACTACTGATGCTTAGATGTTAGCAGCGTCGCCTCACAGCTAGAAGATCCCCGGTTAGGACGCCTGGGATCTTTCTGTGTGGAGTTTGCATGTTTTCACTGGGTTCTCCTTCTTCCTCCCACAGTCC
Organism: Dascyllus trimaculatus; assembly: GCA_024666655.1. NCBI lineage: Eukaryota > Metazoa > Chordata > Actinopteri > Pomacentridae > Dascyllus > Dascyllus trimaculatus. Next base: position 4,282,041 of record CM045461.1, read on the forward strand.
AAAAACATGCTGAGGTTAACTGGTGATTCTAAATTGTCTGTAGGTGTGAATGAGAGTGTGCTTGTTTGTCTGTCTCTATATGTAGCCCTGTGATTGGCTGGCGACCTGTCCAGGTGAACCCTGCCTTCACCTGAGTCGACTGGGATAGACTCCAGCCCCCCATGACCCTACAGAGGATTACAGTACGTCAATTTTAAGGATATTTCTTGTGTCGTGTCGAAGCAATTTAAGTTTGTTTTTTTTTAACATACTATTTCATATCACTTAATCCTCAGTGTGAAAAAATAACCTTTAAATAACACTACTACTGCTACTTCTACTACGACATGAAATGAGCCAAAAAGTCCTTTGCATCAACAAAAATTACACATTTTAAATCTCTGCATTATTGGCATGTGATTTTTTTCCCACATTAGTCCCATTTAAATGACTTTTAAAATCAAATTTAAGGACATTTCTTGCATCACGTCGACGCTATTTCACGCCCTTTTATTAAATGACCTCAAAGTTCCTCTTCGGAAAACTCTTCCCTGCGTATCAAAGCTGCACATTTAGATGTTTTTCCATTAAAATAATCCCTTCCGATGCAAAGAAAATCTTAAAATCTGTGAAGTAAAGCACAGTGCGACGATAAAATTACACTACTATTCCTACAACTACACAAAACGAACCAAAAAGTCCTTGCATCAGTCCTTAAATCTCGGCATTACTGACCGGCGACTTCTTTTTTAAAATATTAGTCCCATTTAAATGACTTTTAAATGACATTTCGCCAATTTTAAGGACATTTCTTGTTTTGTATCGATGCTATTTAAGCTTGCTATGTGTTATTTCATGCTATTTTATCCTCATAGTGAAGTAAAAACCTTACGTTCCTCCTCCCGGCACATCAAAAGTCAAATATCTATATGTAAAATAATCCCTTCCTGTGCAGAAGCTCAGCAAAGGCCACACATCAAACCAGTTATTGCCTCCTCAAAGCTGTGCAAACGTGAGACAATCCGCTGTTAAGATGCTAACCACTACCAGAGACGTCCAGCAGAAGCACAGAAGACGACTCCAGACAACTCCTGTTCCCTCCAGGTGAGCTCCTTACCTGCGATCCGGATCACGGCCCTCTCCGCCGGGTCCAGGACGTCTCCGGAGGCCGACTTGGAGCGTTTGATGCGGTGGTGCTTGGGCAGGTTCCAGGGCAGGGTGTCTCCGAGCGACGGCGAGCAGCTGACCGAGCTCAGGTCGCTGGAGCTCTCCTCCGACGCCGCCCGGACCAGAGGCCTCCGCTTGGGCCTCGCCTCCTCCATAGTCTGCAAGACGAAGGTAGACTCTCAAATGGAGACGAAAGAAACCACAACCGAGAGGCTCTGATCGGATGTGTGAAGGTGTCTGTGCAGCGGCTTCACCAGGTATTAGCTGTAGGTGCAGCTGCAACTAATGATGAGTTGTTTGGTTATAAAATGTCAGAAAATGGTGGAAAAAATGTTGAGGATGCACCAAAAGTTGTTCACAACCCAAAAATATCCAACTATAATTGGTTTTGATGCATGATTTGTTGTTTTTCTTCATACTTTGCGAACATTTTTGGGTTTTTTTAGGCGCCATTTGGGACTTTTTTCATCATTTTATACATTAATTAGCTACAAATGATGATTATTTTAACAATCAATTAATCTGTAGGTCATTTTCTCCATTTATTAATGAGTTGTTTGGTCTATAAAGTGTCACAAAATACTAAAAGAAGAGTTAAAGATGCACCAAAAGTTGCTCACAACCCAAAAATATCCAACTATAATTGGCTTTCATGCATAATTTGCCGTTTTTCTTCATACTTTGTGAACATTTTGGGTTTTTTTAGGTGGCATTTTGGACTTTTTCATCATTTTATACATAAATTTGTTACAAATGATGATTATTTTCTACAATCAATTGATCTGTAAGCAGTTTTCTCCATTATTAATTAGTTATTTGGTCTATAAAGTGTCACAAAATGATGAAAAAAAATGTTGAGGATGCACCAAAAGTTGCTTACAACCCAAAAATATCCAACTATAATTGGTTTTGGATGCCTAATTTGCTGTTTTTCTTAATACTTTGCAAACGTTTTGGGTTTTTTTAGGTGCCATTTTGGACTTTTTTCATCATTGTATAGACAAATTAGCAGATCAATTGATTATTTTAACAATCAGTTGATCTGTAAGTAGTTTTCTCCATTATTAATGAGTTGTTTGGTCAATAAAATGTCACAAAATACAAAAAAAATATGTTGAGGATGCACCAAAAGTTGTTTACAACCCAAAAATATCCAACTATAATTGGTTTTGATGCATAATTTCCTGTTGTCTTTAGTCCTTTGTGAATATTTTTGGGTCTAGGTCGACATAAAGGTGCCATTTTGGACATTTTTCATCATTTTGTACATAAATTAGCTACAAATGATGATTATTTTAACAATCAATTGATCTGTAAGTAGTTTTCCCCATTTATTAATGAGTTATTTGGTCTATAAAGTATCACAAAATGATGAAAAAAATGTTGAGGAAGCACCAAAAATTGTTCACAACCCCAAAATATCCAACTATAATTGGTTTTGATGCATAATTTGTTGTTTTCCTTCATACTTTGTGAACATTTTTGGGGTTTTTTCTAGGCGCCATTTTGGACTTTTTTCATCATTTTATACATAAATTAGCTACAAATGATGATTATTTTAACAATCAGTTAATCTGTAGGTAGTTTTCTCCATTAATAATTAGTTGTTTGGTTATAAAGTGTCACAAAATGATGAAAAAAAAAGTTAAGGATGCACCAAAAGTTGTTCACAACCCAAAAATATCCAACTATAGTTGATTTTGATGCATAATTTGCTGTTTTTCTTAATACATTGTGAACATTTTTGGGTGTTTTAGGTGTCATTTTGGACTTTCTCATCATTTTATACATAAAGTAGCTACAAATGATGATTATTTTAACAATCAGTTGATCTGTAAGTAGTTTTCTCCATTATTAATGAGTTGTTTGGTTATAAAGTGTCACAAAATACAAAAAAAATGTTGAGGATGCACCAAAAGTTGTTTACAACTCAAAATATTCAACTATAATTGGTTTTTATGCATAGTTTGTAGTTTTTCTTAGTCCTTTGTGAATAATTTTAGGTTTAGGTCGACATAAAGGCGCCATTTTGGACATTTTTCAACATTTTAAACATAAATTAGCTACAAATGATGATTATTTTAACAATCAATTGATCTGTAAGTAGTTTTCTCCATTATTAATGAGTTGTTTGATCTATAAAATGTCACAAAATACTAAAAAAAATGTTGAGGATGCACCAAAAGTTGTTCACAACCCCAAAATATCCAACTATAATTGGTTTTGATGCATAATTTGCTGTTTTTCTTAGTCCTTTGTGAACTTTTTTGGGTTATTTAGGTGCCATTTTGGACTTTTTTCAGCATTTTAAACATAAATTAGCTCAAATTAAGATTTTTTCTACAATCAATTGATCTGTGAGTAGTTGTTTGGTCTATAAAGTGTCACAAAATGATAAAAAATAATGTTGAAGATGCACCAAAAGTTGTTCACAACCCCAAAATATCCAACTATAGTTGATTTTGATGCATAATTTGCTGTTTTTTTTAAATACTTCGTGAACATTTTTGGGTTATTTAGGTGGCATTTTGGACATTTTTCAACATTTTACAAATTATTTCTCATTATTACTATTATAATTAGCTGCAAATTATGATTATTTTTACAATCAGTTGAACTGTAAGTAGTTTTCTCCATTTATTATTGAGTTGTTTGGTCTATAAAATGTCTCAAAATGATGAGAAATGTCCACCAGTGTTTAAAAAAAAGTCCAAAATAACACGTGATGTTGATTACTGGCTGTTTTTGACATTAAACTGCAAAAAAAAAGGTATTTTACATGAAATTTACTTCACATTCCTGTAGATATTCTAATTAAATGCAACTAAGAGCAATAAAACAGCTGTGATTTGGTTTAAATGGAGCTCGAGCATTGCTAGAAAAGCAATTATTATCTGTTTAATACAGTTTAACTGACAGAAAATTCACCCACTCCGACCATCTCAGTTAAAAAACTTCAATGAAAACGTGACTTATCGCCCAGCCCTATTTTGGAGCGTCTATTTTTAGACCTCAAGAGCATCTCAGAGGACAAAGCTCCGTCTGCAGAGCCCCGACTCCCTCCGAGCTGCTGGGAGGAGTCGGTCAGTCGGTCGGCCGGGCAGGTGATGCTACTGTAAACCGTGCGACGTCGCCACGCCAACGGCTTCATTCCAGCTGAGTCACAGCATCAGAGCACAGGGATGCTGCCGGAGCCTCTGATTGGACGACAGCAGAGAGAGTCAGCAGCATCCTCAGGGCTTCAGCTCACTGTTAGCTAAATGCTATTTGTGTTTGACCGCAGAGCTGCAATGGAGTCGCTTCATAAACAGTAAAACATCCATCTCATTACTCCAGAGCACGTTCACTGCTTGGTGTCGCATTTCTAAAGGATGAACGTCTGCACATGACAGCAGTGGAATCAGCTGAAGATAACTGCTTTAACTGGAAACATGCAGATAATTATCCAGATGAAGTCAGCAAGTAATAATAATAATAACAGAGCCACAGGTTCAAGTTAGATCTACTTAAATCCTTCCAGTCCTCATAAATGAACAGTTGCAACTTAATTTTAAGGAGAGTCGATTTGAAGCTTCCATTATTTCCAGCTGACAGATTTGTTTAATCTAAAAGTTATTATTATATTATGTTACATATTAATTTATTTATCTTTAATTCAACAAATAAAAAATCTGTAAAGTAACAGGAAATTGTTCAAGAAATTCCAGTTAAAAAAGTTAAAAGCATTTATTTTTATTGTGTCTTTGATATGTCGTTGAAGTGCAGCACTGTTTTGAATAAATCACAACAAATAATTTAGTTCAGTTTTTTAAACAATTTATTGTTATTTTAATTGTTTAATTGTTATTTTTTCTAAATTTCATTTTATTTATTTGTTGTTCTTTTACTGTTATTGTGTAAGTTTTTTATTTATTTATTTATTTTTTACTTTTTTCTGTTATTTAAGTAGTTATTATTATTATTACTATGTTACTATTATGCTATATATTAATTTAGTTACCATTAATTCAACAAATTAAAAAATCTGTAAAATAACAGGAAATTGTTCCAGAAATTGCAGCTAAAAAAGGTTAAAAACATTTAAGTGCAGTACTGCTTGTTTTTTCTGCAGTTTTTAACGAAAAAATATTTGTCAGTTTTTCAACAACTTACTGTTATTTTAAAATTAAATGAAATTTATTCAATTTTATTTAATATTTTGGTTATTTACCGTTATTGTATAAGTTTTTTTTTATTATTTTCCTGTTATTTAAGTAGTTATTAAGTTATTATTATATTATGTTGTATATTAGTTTAGTTATTTTTAATTCAACAAAATAAAAAATCTGTAAAATAACAGGAAATTGTTCAAGAAATTGCAGTTAAAAAAGTAAAAAACAAAACATTTATGTGCAGTACTGTTTTGAATAAATCTTGTTTTTCCTGCAGTTTTTAACGACAAAAATATTTATTTCAGTTTTTTAAACAATTTACTGTTATTTTACAGATTTTTTTATTTTGTTGAAATAAAGATAATGAAATGAATCTACATAATAATAATAATAATAATAACAATAATAATAATACCCACTTAAATAACAGAAAAAAGTAAATAATAATAATAAAATTTGCACAATAAGTGTAAAAGAACTACCAAAAAATAAAATAAAATAAATTAAAATAAAATAATATGTTAATATAAATATCAATATAAATATAATAACTAATAATCTCCACATCAAAAATCTGTAATTCTGTATTTTAATAAATGGTAATTTGTACTTTTATTCATGAATTTTTTTTAAAGATTTTTTTTACTGTTTTAACAGTTTTGTCGTCACAGTTTTCCATAGTTTCGTATATTGTTTCTGATTTTTACAGATTTTTAAAATTATTTTTCCACAGTTTTTAAACATGACCTGGACCATGCTTCACTCAGACCTTGTTTTCTGGCACCTTTGTTTTTTTTAACAAGTATTTTTACAGTGCAGTGACCCAGTATCACTTCATAAGCTGCTCTTCACATCTCAGCAGGGTTTGACTGAAGGTGGAGCAGCTTCTCGGTGACTGATCTACAGTCTGACCAGCCGCTGTTGTTCGTGACGACCTGCAGCTCCTCGTGTACAATAACCGGTGGTGTCTAAACGCTGGTGAGGCTGTTTGAAAGGTTACTGGGAGTCAAGTTAAAAATTCATCGCTTCTAAAATAGAAACAAGAGAGAAAACAGAGGCTCAGCTCCTCCTCCTTCACTGAAACCCACAGAACCCTGCAGAACCCTTTGCACCAAAGTTCCTCACATCTCTGAGGTTATTAATTATTGCTGCACTGCAGAGGATCCATAAACATCTCTACTGGTCCCTCCTGGTTCTGTTGCCAGTCAGAGTGGACCTGCTCCTGGTCTGGACTCCATCCAACCAGGGTGAAAGCACCAGGGTGACCAGAGCTACCAGGCGACCCCGAGGAGCCTCCTGGAGCAGGTCTGCAGCCTTCAGGGTCCAAAGAGGAGAAAGTTAGGAGACGAGCAGAACCAGTCAGCTGACCCAGAGATGGACTGGTCAGGACTGGATCTGGTGGTCTTCAGACTAAATAAACCTGGTTCTAGAAGCAGCTGCAGCCCCTCTGCACCGCCACACCTGAGCTGATCCGCAGTGAGCCGAGGATGAGGATGAGGAGGAGGATGATGATGCACCTGCAGGGTGACCGTCAGATCCTCCTCCAGAGTTGTTTCCATGTTTTGCACTAAATCATGTGACCCACAGCGATGCGGCAAAACCTAAACTCCGTGCATTCCGTGCTTCTCTGTTCCGGGTTACTCACGCTAAAAATATCCAGGGCTGCTGCGGTTCCGGTCCCGGTAAACACTCGGTCGTGCAGCGGTGCCGTCTACGGATCCGTCCCCGTTCAGTGTAACTCACAGACCCACCATCCTCCTCCTCCTCCTCCGCAGCGGGAGTCGCGCCTGCGTCCTGCGGGATGCGGAGCCGGTCAGACCCGGACCGAACCGGGCCGAGAGCAGGAACCGGCAGCCCGCATGTCTCCTACAGCAGCAGCAGCACCGGAGGAAGCGACCGGCACCGGGACCGGAGAGCAGAGTGAGTCGGTGGGAGCTGGGTGGAGGATGTGGCTCCTCCACGGTCCTCCCTCAGACCCGGATCAGTTCCGTTTATTCATGAGGAGCCTCGGAGAGACACCGGAGCCGAACTACGGAGGGTTCTGATCGGCTGGAGACACATCTGTCAGACTAGAGTCTACATGCACAACCTACACTGTAAAAATCCGGTTTAGGCTCAACAATAATAATAAGAAAGTTTGCATTAATCATTTTGAGTTCAGACAACTTCTAATAAAATCATGTTGAACCAACTAAACATATTGAGTTGGATGAATTAGTTCTTCCTCTGCATGACGCATAAATATTAAGTTGTTCCAATTAGTGTTCTTTTTTTTTACATTATTTTTAAATAAATGTTGTTATGTACTCATTTAACATAATTATAATTTGAGAATTCATCAAAAAATAACCTGTTAAATAATTTCCACATTCCTTAAAATGATGTTTTAAGTTCTATAATTACCACAATTATGATAATTTTAAGTTGCAAAACATTTTAAAAATTAATTTGATTTTCTTGAGCAGCTTTTGGCGTTTTTACATTTTTGTTTGTGTAGACTTATTTTTTTTAAATTAAGGTTGCATCCATCTTTTTGAGTTCAGACAACTTCTGATAAAATTATGTTCAACCAACAAACTATATTGAGTTGGTTGAATTAGCTTTTCCTCTGCAGATAAAGGTATTTTCAAACACATTTCTAAGTTGATGACACATAATATTAAGTTGTTGCAAATAGTGTTTTTTAACATTATTTAAAATAAATTTAGTTTTGTATTTATTTAACATACTTATAAACAGATAAATTGGATTATTCACAAAATTTAACTTGTTAAAACTAGTACTTTCACATCATTTAAAAATGATTTATTAAGTATTTCGTACTTATTTACCATAATTTTTAAAAGAAGTTTTAATTAATAATAATAATAATAGTAATACATTTTATTTATAAAGCACTTTTCATTTCGGGAAATCTCAAAGGGCTACAGCACACATTAAGAAAGAACAGTAAACAAAACAAAAAAAAACAACAACAAAAAAAAGTAAAATGTTAAAAATGTGTTGTTCCAGTTTGATTTTCTTCAAGAATTTTCGGCCTTTCCATTCTTTATCATGTAGTTTTATGTTTTTAAAATAATTTTTTGCATCATTTTTTTGAGTTACATCAACTAATGAAATTATGTTCAACCAACAAACTAAATTGAGTTGGTTGAATTAGTTTTTCCTCTGCAGTCAAAAGTATTTTATTACCTCATGACTGGCAGCATAAACACAAGTTTTTCAGCTGAAATATTAAGTTGTTCAAAGTAGCATTGTTGCATCATTTAAAAAACGGAATTTTTAAGTCTTCTATACTTTATGACAATCATGAAGGCAAGTTTTTAAAGTTGACAAACATTTAAAAAGTTAAGTTGCTCCAATTAGATTTAGTTTAAGTCAACATATCATGGAACTGAATGTAATAGTGGCCACTTCTGACACATTTTGCATGTAATTTCTACGCTTTTTACACTTTTTCGTGCGTCTTTTTTCTTTTTTACAACATTAAAATAGCACGGGAGATGGTTCGAGGATATGCAATTAATTACTGAATGCATATTTTTAAAAAAGCATTCTGCTAACAAGCAAAGTGACCAAGCATGTAAAAACACACCTTTTCATGATACTTTTCATGAGTTCTGTTCTTGTGCTAGCTTTAAATAAATCAGCTCATTCATCAGTAAACAGATTGATCCACTAGTTTGCTAAGCTAAAGGGCAGGACGGCCATATTTCCCTGCTAACAATGATTAGCATTAGCTGCGTGCAGCTGTATCACATTTTCCAACTGCATTAGCGTTTGTAGCATAAACTCTGGATATGAATCCACTGCTGGTGATACGACAAATGAAAACATTCCCAATAGATGGGGGAGGACACCTGAAACAATGAGCGCAAGTTAGAAGAATAAGGTTATCAAGCCACTTTGATTAAATCTCCTCAACTTGAACTTACTTTTAAAACAATTCATGCAGAAATCTGAGTTTAAATTACATTTATTAAGTTGATGCAACATTATTTTGTCAACCCAACCCATCAAAATAATGTTTGCAACTTAAAAGGTTTGTCTAAGTTGTTATTAGACTTTACATCTTGCAGCTGTGCATTTACTTAAGTGGGAGTGTTAGGCTCCTTGAATGACTTTTTACAGTGTACCGTGAGCTCTGCCCCCTCTCTCTCTGGTAATTCTAGTCTTTCCCTGAACTTCACACCTTCATGAAGCTGCTGAAAGAGAAGCGATTCCTCTGCTGAGCTCAGCATCGGTCCGGCATGAGGAAGCAGATGATCCGCAGCGATAACATGCTGTACTTAAGAGTGTGATCGCCGGGGTAAGAACAAGGCTCTGACATTTTAGCACCGCTGAGAGCTTTGGGCACAAAGCTGCTGTTAAATTAGAAGCTGGAAGTAGGGCTGCAGGATGTTGGAATAACTGGCACTGCAATGTCTTTTTCTGAGATATATATTGCAAATAACTGTTTAGGAGAGAATCAAATATTCTAGAATATTTGGGCGATTTTATAGGTGAGTGTTTCAGGTCCGTGTACATCGCGGCCATTTGTTTTCTTATTTTGAGATTTCAAAATAAAAACGACAAATGAACCGTTTCCCATTTTTTTTCAGTGATAACACAAAATGAAAAACAGAAAACGGGCCCTAATTTATTATCCATTATCCGATTTAATTAGATGTGTTTGTAAATGGAAATTAAAATTAAAATACACCCGTGGAAAACTTATTTCTCTATTTCCTGTTCGTTTTGGCTCCGTGACCCGTCTGACTTCTGAAGAGGAGCTAGCAATTAGCTAGCTTGGCTAAATGGCGGAGCTAGCGATTTAGCTCTAGCTCTGCCGCTAGCGCTAAATCGCTACTTTGCTTTCTGGCAAAGCTAAAGTGACAGAAAACCTCCAAACCTCCCCAAAAACGTCCCGAAAAGCAGCTTAACGCTAGCGATTTAGCGCTAGCGGCAGAGCTAGCGGCACCACAAGGTCCCTCCAAAGGGACAAATAAACCCCACCCTGGTGAAAAATCCACTGTGAAATAGTGAACAATGTGAGCCAAGCAACGTTTGGACCCCACAGTGGGTCTTCATCAGGCCACGGCACACAGCAAGGTCTGCTAACAGTGAGCTAACACTGGAGCTTTAGATACCAGATCCTTCCTCATCAGAAGTCAGATGGGTCACGGAGCCAAAACAAACAGGAAGTAGAGAAATAAGTTTTCCACGGGTGTATTTTAATTTTAATTTCTATTTACAAACACATCTAATTAAATGGGATAACGGATAATGGATAATGAATTAGGGCCCGTTTTCCGTTTTTCATTTTGTATTATTGCTGAAAAAAACGGGAAACGGTTTATTTTTCGCTTTTATTTTGAAATCTCAAAATAAGAAAACGAATGGCCGCGACGTACACAGACCCTTTCTGCACTAAGCTGAATAAAGGCTGTTTGGAGCCTTATTTATACGCTGTAACTCCAGTAAAGGCATCCGAACTAGGCTTTGGATCACATTCAGATGCGGCTTTGCACTTGTCATGCAGAGCTTTGTGCCGCTGATTTAAACAGTAAAACAAGTTAGCAGTGTTGCCTCGCGTGTTGGCAGCGGTCGCTCAACAACAGAGCACCTGTTCCTGGTCAACATCGTCGTTTCTGCAGCCAGAATATTTCCACACACCGACAAACTCTTTAAATAAACCTTTTTTATAAACCCAGTGTATCCAAGATCCAAAACAAGTTGGCGTGATTGTGCTATATCCGATTTAAAAGGGTTGTTTGTGGGTAAACGGAGAAAACAAAGGTTAGTTTTCCAGCTGGCGTCTGACAAAGACCCTCAACGGTTCGACAACTAAACTGTCTCCATGACACCAGACGACTCCATCCACCGAAGCAAGCCATGAAAGGTGGTAGAAGACTCTGGGAATTTAGACGTCTATATGGCTAAAATCCCCCCAAAAAACCTCCCTGGACTGAAACCTAAATGACTCATGTTGGTTTGCAATTACAGTGGCTCTGAAACATACAGTCGGGAACAACATCCACTTGTAAAGAGCATGTATATCGTGGCCGTCTTCAGTTTCCAATGACGCCTAGAACAACAGTCATTCATTCTGGTTCTTTCATAGATTTAAGGTCTTCTGGAAATACGACTAAATCTGTTGGGTCTTAAATAAACATACAGTAATGCTAGTATTCGGTTAAGCCGTCCACAAGCTTCTGGTTTCTCTTTGACCAATCCTTAGTCCAACTAAATGTGTCGTCTCTCTAACTCAGACTTGTTTCTTCAGGTTCTTGATGGTCTAAGTCAGGACTTTGGGGGGACCAGTCTAAAACCTTCATTCTAGCCTGATGGAACCATTTCTTTACCACTTTGATGTGTCTGGGCTCATTGTCTTGTTGAAACATCCACCTGTGTCGAAGATCAACCTTCTGGTTTTAGGTTCTAATCCTCCTCCTTCATTGTTCCATTGACTTTGTGTGAAGCTCCAGTTCCACAGAGCATGATGCTGCCACCTCCATGCTGGATGGTAGGTCTGGTGTTGTTGGGGTTGAAGGCCTCACCTTCTCTCCTCAGTCTTTGTTCCATCTGACCTCAGAACTTTCCTCCAGAAGGCCTTTTCTTTGTCCATGTGATCAGTGGAGCTTTAAGGTTCTGCTTCTAGAGGAAGAACTTCCTTCTTCATGGAGCCTCTCAGCTCATGTTGATGTCCAACCCTGTGGACACTGACAGCTGTGTTCCAGCAGCTTCTGGTTCATCCAGTCCTGCTTTCTGCTGGTTCCTGGTTGACTCTGGACCATCCTGACCAGGTGTCAAGAAACTATTAAACCAAATGTGAAAAAAATGTGGACCAAACTGGACTAAACGTGGACCAAACTGGACTAAACGTGGACCAAACTGGACTAAACGTGGACCAAACTGGACTAAACTTGGACCAAACTGGACTAAACAAGGACCAAACTGGACTAAACGTGGACCAAACTGGACTAAACATGGACCAAACTGGACTAAACCAAACTGGACTAAACCAAACAGACCTGCTTTCTGCTGGTTCCTGGTCGACTCTTGACCATCCTGACCAGGTGTCTCTCAGCAGCAGGTGGTAGTTTGTGTTTCCTTCCTGATGGTGGCAGCAACACACCTGGACCATGAACTTTATACTACAAACAGGTGATTCTAGGACCTGAAGCTGCTTTGAAATGGCTCCAAGGGACTTTCTGACTGGTTCTAGTCGATGATTCTCTTCTTCAGATCTTTGCTGAGCTCCTCAGACTTTCCCACTGTAGTGTCCGAGTCCAATGGGTGGATCAAATGGGTTCTATTTAAACTGGCTCAGAGGAGTCAGCAGCTGTAGTCAATCGTAATCACTCATGAGAAGTTAAGAGGCCATGAAACTAAGAAAATTCAGTTAACACAACTTTCTATATCAGCAAAACTGATAATTCGAGTCGCTGTATGTTTATTTTTGACTCATCAGATTTAGTCATAATGCAGAAGCCCTGTAATAAATCTATAAAAGACCCAAAATGCATCATGTTTTTTGTGACAAAGACGCGTGTTTCAGAAATTCTGAGTTATAGGAACCATTGGAAACTCAAGACTGTCATGACATACATGGTCTTTACAAGTGGAAGTAAGCTTTTGTTCATGACTGTATCTTTTACTTCTACCAGCTGACCTCTTTCTGCACTTGGCAGTCATTAAAATGCAAATAAAGAGCTTTTAATCTGGAAATCTGCTCCATTTAGCCTCCGTTTGCATTGTTTATTCTCTGTCATGTTTTTCAGGTTTGCTCCAAATGAGGTCGACTTGTATGGAGTCAAATTAAAAACTGCCATGCTGAGCCGTTACGTAATCACAACAACACTCTGAATGATGGATCGCTTGTTTGTGCTGCTCTCTACTACATTATTAGTCTCCCAGTAGTGGAATGAATCAGACCGGGGTGGGGGTGAGGTGTCGGTTCGATCCTGCACAGAGCCCACTCTTGTATTCACAGTGGATGCGTGTCATTAGTCCTGAATGCCGGAGTCTGTGCCAGCTATGTTCCCATTGTACTGAAGGTTTAATCTGATCAGCCAAGTGCTTCACAGAGCCGGAGAGCCAGTCAGGCTCTGAGCGGAGGACGAGCCACAGGCTGTTGTAATTACTGTGGAAAATCATTACTGAAAAAATAAAATTAAATAAAAAATCCTGTAAGAAAAAAAAGAAGAAAAAATGTAGCAGCAAAGGTAAAAAAAAATACATAAAAATAAATGGAACACTGTAATGTTAAAAAACAAAACAAACAAAAGTAAAAGAGTGAAAATAGCAAGAAAAAATCAGTAAAATAAAGATAAAAAATGAAGATAAAATTATTTTAATGCTGTAAAAAAAAGTAATTTTACAGATTTTTTTGGCTGGACATTATTTACAGTCAACATGTACTTTTTCCAGTATTTTACTAGATATAATTTGTAATTTATTTTTAAAAAATATTTACAAATCTTTAGTCTTTAATATGAATACTTTTCTTTAAAATAACAGCAAACATCTGTAAAATAATGCTATTTTTGTGGATTTATTCATGGTAAAACTGTAATTTACAGTCAAACAATGTGAAAGAAAAAATTACGATTATAAAAAAATAAAAATTTTGATTTTTTTTTTGTTTTTGAATAATGTCACATATATGTAAAACAACCTTTTAAAAAAAAAATTAAATACAGTAAAAACAATTCTGTATTTGTTCCAGTCAAATAGCCTAAAATAATAAATGAGAATTTATTAATTAATTTTGACTGTACTGTAAAAATGTAAGTTTTTTTAAAGTAACAATTTACAAATTTTCCCTGTCTTGTTCAATTATAGGTAATATTATATACCTATATATATAATATATTTATAATAATAATAATAATAATAATAATAATGCACTGGGTTTTATATAGCGATTTTCTAGACACTCAAAGACCCTTTACATTCCATTATTCATTCACTCCTTACTCCATGGTGCTAAGCTACGTATGTAGCCACAGCTGCCCTGGGGTAGACTGACGGAGGCCAGTCTGCTCCATCAGCCCCTCCGACCACCAACCACTCACTCTCACTGCATCCACCCAGGCTTCCTGGTGTTCCCTCACGGTCTCCCATCCAGGTACTGACCAGGCCCAACCCCGCTTAGCTTCCCAGGTCTGACGGGATCGGGGGTCACCAAGGATTTATGCATCTAAATCCACTAAAAACATAACTTCTTTTACAGATATTGGCCCTTACATTCCCTTTTTTTCTTACATTTTTTTTTATAAAAATACTGAATTCTATTGCTGTTATAAACATTTTATTAGTTTGTTTGTTTGTTTTTACTGTGTGACGGCCTCCTGCCTCTATAGCCTGCTGTAGTTTTGTGTGTTTTCCCCTTAATGTTGTCTTGTCTGCTCCCATAGGCCTGGTGGGAGGTGTTTGCCACACCTGGGAGGATCCCCCAGGTGTAGAAGATCTGGCCATCTTCATTAACCCTCGTGGCCGCTGCTCTGCTCTAAACCTACCAGCTGCAGCTCTGCTTAGCTGCTCGGCAATTCCTCTTGTTTGCTGTGTGTTGAATTAGTTACTTTCTTGGTGGGATTAGTTGACGTTAATTTGCATTGTTGCACCTTATTCTCGCTTTGTAAATAAACTCACTTAATTGTTTCGCAATGCCGTGCTTCTCCTCAGTTCTTGTCACAGCTTTGAGCCAGGTGGTGACAGCTGATTTAAACAGAGTAAAAGGAAACAACATTTTATGGTCAAATGCTGTAAAAGAACAAGTTTATAAAAATGTAGATTTTTGATTTGGATGCTATTTACAGCTTTGGCCTGGTTTTTTTTACAGTTAACCTGCCACATCTCACTTCATTTACTAAACATCTCAAAGCATGGCTGTTGGAAAATCAGATGTGTGATCATAACCCCATATAAAATAGTTTGCTCGTTGATGGGGCTTGTTCTTGAGGACTCTCTAATTTGTTTTAAATGTTTAGATGTGGGCTTCGTGCAATATAGTCATGTATAATAGTGTTTAGAGATCATGTGCAATAGTGATGGAAGGGTAGTTATATGATATGTAGATAGGGATACGTGCAATAGTGATTAAGAGAAATGTGCAATTTTATTACGTGCAATAGTGGCAGCGGGATAAGTGCAACACAATATATGTAATAGTGTCAGAGGGATATATGGCATGGTATGGGATGGTAGCTGCCTTGGTCTCCCAGTTTTTATCTGTTTTGTGCACTACATGTTATTTCTTGTTTGTTTATGCATGTCTTTGTTCAGTTATGGTTTTATGTTATTTGTAATTTTTATTATTTTTTGATCTGCCAATGGGACTCGAGATGGAAATTAGCCATATGGCTATAATCTCTTGTATTTACATGAAAATGTACATTAATACAAACTGTCCCATTTTTAAAAATAAATACATTCATTCATCCTGTAAATTAATACTTCTGTGATTTAACAGAACGGGGAAAAATCTATAAAATAATTGCAAATTGTTAAAAAAAAACCACTGTGTGCAGAATTTGAGAACCACGCCGGCACCAAAACTGGAGATGAGATAGATGTAGAGTCGTCCCACGCCACTGTATCGTGGATTTTTAAATTGTATATAAAACACGTAGCGTACAGCAGATTAGAGACGCACGTATGGAAAAGCAGCTACGGCCGCTTCCATTGGTCGCTGATTGATCGGCGGTGATGGAATCCAGCCAGAACCTTTGGTCCCACACGGTGAGAGTTTACTGGAAACGACCGTCAGAGAACCGGTGACAGTCTGTAGGATTACCGTAACATCATCATCAGTTTCCTGGTAGGTAGGCAGCCGGACGTCCTCGGTGTCGCTGTGTTTAAAATACGACAACGTTTTTCTGAAGTGGATCGCTGCGTCGCTAGTTCCATTATCGGACACGGCTGTAGAAGGTTTAAGAGTCTAGGAAGTGTTTATAAGAGTGTGGGGACGGTTTATAAAGCCTTAAAATATAGATGTATAATAATACAGTAAATATAAGGTTCCTACTTCTTGGATTTCTTCTATGGCGGGGGGTTCTGGAGCCAAACCCCCACGATAGACGAGGGACCACTGTGGCTTAAAAGTGAGAGAACACACAGAACTTTAAAGACCCCCTCTGATGAAAATCCCTTTATTTACCTGCCCATGAGGTGTTGTTTCTAAAGCCCAAAAAAGTGAGCCAAGAGGACGAGCAGAAGTCTAGTTTCCTCTCAAAGCACTTCGATTCAATGCGCTAAAAGTTCAGTGTGGAATCTTTGACCCCCAGAAAACCCTGCTTACTCCAGCTTTAACTGTATATTAAGTGAAAATGCATTGTAGTGAAGTAGCATGATAGTAAAGTGTCAGACAAAATGGATAATTTTAGCTGCATTTTAGGTTCAAACAGCCGAGTCAGAGCTCAAATTCATCTTCAACTAACACCAGAAAAGTGACCACAAAGAATTCCACTGTGGATTTTAGTAAACGTGTCTCATTTTGAGCTCAAAAACTGACTTCATCAACCGAACAATGCGGAGAAAGTGTGTCTGAAACGGCAGGAAGTAAGTCCTTTGGTTCTTTACCTTCTGAGTCACGGCCTCCACGGCGGCTTTCGGAGGTCGCCTCTTCCTCTTCCTCACCGCCGCCGGACCTGGAGGCTCCGATCCGACGGCCGGAGACGCCTTCAGCAAAACCTCCTCCGCCTGGACGCAAACTACCGGCTTCTCTTTGGGCTTTTTCTTCCTCTGGAACGAAACGCTGAGTTTAATGACTTCACATGAATAGATATAGGGAGAATCCAAGCAGCTGCATTCCTGACACACGGATTTTTATAGGTAAGACTTCAAGTACAAGATGTTTTAGAGGCTCTACAAAGCTGCCAAAATACCCAGTCAGCTAAAACACAACTTCCATTGTCTGACATGGATCCAAACTCCTTTTTATTTCCAAAATTAGGCTCATTTTTAAAGTTCTAGGTGTCACCAGATGTCCTTTTTCCCCCTGAAGTGGAACAAAGCCGCAACATCATCATAATTCATCCAACATCCATTTGAAATCTGACTTTTACAGCATTTACAAGCTTAATTCTGCACAGGCTTCATCCACACAGCGGCTGTTTCTCTCATTTCATTTTCCTGAATCTCATCTCAGAATGAGAAACAGCTCTGATGAAGCGATATGATGAAAGCACTCGTTGTACACTTCTATGAATTAAAACACACAGAGTGGACGAGCGGCGTTTTCATTGTCCGAAACAAAACAGGACTCTCTTTCTTCCAGTTTTTGAAAATCACATGCAGACATTGTGAAATCGTTCTCATGCTGCACAGACGGAGAGACAATAGAGATGTAAGGCAGCTCGGCTCAGCTGTAACCTCTGAACCGTCAGCAGACGCAGGTCAAGAATGAAAATTCATGGATGGCGTCTCACAGTCTGCTATTACACTGAATAATTCAAACACCAGACACTTGTGCTCAAAGAGAAAGGATCCATCCTCCATGAAGGACCTAGGATCCCTAATCTGTCTCTATAGCTACCAGTAGCAGTGATTCCAACACGTCTCTGGGGGTCATCAGGTGGAAACCTCCCTTCAACGCTGTTTCTCCTACTTAGTCCCACGACACCTCCAGGAGGCTAGGAGGTGAACTCTGGCGTCCCAGAGTCACCCCCCCTAGTGCCAGTTCACACTGCTGCTACACAATCCAACCAGCACTGCCACGTTCAACTGACCCAGGCCTGTTTAGGAGATGCTCCAGGTAGTGACCAGTGCCGATGCTACCATTTAGCTAGCTGCTAAATGCTAATGCTAACTGCTAATTCAACCAGCACTGCCACGTTCAACTGACCCAGGCCTGTTTAGGAGATGCTCCAGGTGGTGACCAGTGCCGATGCTACCATTTAGCTAGCTGCTAAATGCTAATGCTAACTGCTAATTCAACCAGCACTGCCACGTTCAACTGACCCAGGCCTGTTTAGGAGATGCTCCAGGTAGTGACCAGTGCCGATGCTACCATTTAACTAGCTGCTAAATGCTAATGCTAACTGCTAATTCAACCAGCACTGCCACGTTCAACTGACCCAGGCCTGTTTAGGAGATGCTCCAGGTAGTGACCAGTGCCGATGCTACCATTTAGCTAGCTGCTAAATGCTAATGCTAACTGCTAATTCAACCAGCACTGCCACGTTCAACTGACCCAGGCCTGTTTAGGAGATGCTCCAGGTAGTGACCAGTGCCGATGCTACCATTTAACTAGCTGCTAAATGCTAATGCTAACTGCTAATTCAACCAGCACTGCCACATTCAACTGACCCAGTCCTGTTTAGGAGATGCTCCAGGTGGTGACCAGTGCCGATGCTACCATTTAGCTTATGTTTAGTAAAAACAAAATGTAAATTTACGTAATTTTTTCCCTTTCCATTTCAGTATTTTTGAAGTACACAAAAATTGATAATAACAAAAATGTAAATGTACATGTCTGACGTAAAAAAAACCCATTAAAAACATGTCATTTTTATTCAACTTAAAATTCCAGTTCTTTTTACAAAAATTGCCTTTTTTACATCAAAAGGCTGTTAAAATACATTCACAAATTCATCGTAATTTCATAAATATTTAACCTCTATTATTTAATTTAATAAATATCTAATGTAAAATAACTTCGGAAACCTGCAATATTATATAACAATAAAATTTCATTTTTTTACGAAAAACAGATTTTTTAACATCAAAAGACTTAAAATACATTCACACATTTGTCATAATTTCACTAATATTTATCTTTTATTGTTTAATTTATTAGATATCTAATGTAAAAGAACATTAAAAATATGTCATTATGAATAACCTTAAGAATTCCAGTTTTTATGAAATTTCCTCTCTTTTTTTTTTACATCAAAAGGCTGTTAAAATGCATTCACACATTCATATAATTTTATAAATTTTTCACTTTTATTATTTAATTTATTAAATATCTAATATTAAGTCACATTAAAAACCTGTCATTTTGAATAAGATTTAAATTCCAGTTTTTTTTTTTTTACAAAAATATCCACATGTTTAAACAACAAAGGGCTGTTAAAATACATTAATAAATTTATCTTGATTTTCACAAATGTTTCCTTTTTTATTTAATAGACGAAACAATTAAATTCAAGTCTAATGCTGTAAATATATTTTTAAAACATAAATATATTTATAAATACATATATGAAAAAAGCATTAATTCTGTATTTTTACAGAGATTTATTTGTTGAACGAAAAAAATCTTTAAAATTACAGAACTTTTTAAAAATAAAGAAATGTTAAATCAATGTGTTTTCATCAGTGTATAATATCTGTAAGTATTGGTAATCTGTAAAAATCCATTTTTAAAATAATTTTACATATCAGTAATTTATCATTGTATGTATCTACCTTTTATACATTATATATAAAACTTAATTTAATATTTTTTTTACATGTAAATATTTTTCATTAAACAGAAAAAAAGCTGAAAATAAAAAATAAAAATCATACGAGTGCAAAAAATGTAATTTAATTATGAAAAATTGGACATTTTCACAAGAAAAATGTAAAATTAATGTGTTTTCATCAGTGTTTAATGTTTATAGGCATTATTAATCAGTCAGCGTAGAGTTTTTTTGTGTTATATGTTATTAATTATTAAATCTACAGTATCGTAATATACATATTTAATTTTATTGTTTTTATACACAACATTATCCCCTATCAAACATTAAAAAGCCGCTTTGGAAAATAACTAATCATGAGAAATCTGTGTATTTTTCAAGAGATGCTTATTTTACAGTATCTTACGGCACAGTTCTTCATTTTACTGGTGGTTTTTGGTTGCAGTACCTGGATCCTGGTTTGACCCACCTGCCCTTCCTTTTGAAAAGATCTGACTACAGTCTAACATCCAGCTTTCAGCACCAGTAGATTTCCAACACTCTGTTATCATTAACAGCCTGATAAAGTGTCCGTCTCTGCTCTGAGACCTCACATGCCTCTTTGTCCGTCCACTCGCTGCCGCTGCAGGAGGAAAACGGACCTTTCGCCGGCGAGTCGGAGCCGGTCGGACAAAGGGCTTCACTCATGGAGACGTTTCGGAGAGGAGAGTCTCTCCAGCTTATCGGACACAATGGAGGCACAGTGCTGCTCGGCTGTGCGACAACGCTCACGGCGGCGCTGCCAAAACACACTGAGGGAGGCCAGCGGAGTCTCGCACAGCTCTCAGGATAACATGAGCCCACTTCAGCACACTTAGTGTCACTGCAGCTGTCGAGAGCCACATTACACGACATGGATGATGTGATATAAACAGGGAACCTCTGCAGGGCTGCTGCATGCAATGAACTCAATAAAGTGTCCCATTAATACTGTTTATACTGCCTATAACTGCCATACAGTTTATTCTATCCATGCTATTTCTATTCATTCATTCTTTATTTAATACAGACACAAATAAAGGTCCATAGAGAAAAAGTAAACAAGGTAAACAAAAAAAGGATATAATTAGTCCAAAGTGCAGTTAAATAGTTTGTCCATCCAGTGTTTCCTCAACAGAGAGGTGTAGCGACAAGAGCTCAGTTGAGGGTTTGTCAAAGTCATTATGATGGAGTTTTCTGACTCCTCCAGCCGCTGCTTAAATTTAAACATTAATTGTCTCTGCAGGGCTTCACAGGTGGGAATATGAGCGTCCACAAACAACTGACTGGCACTGTGCCACCTGGGCACCCTCATCAGCAGCCTAAAGGTGTCATTATAGGCTACAGTCAGTCTGCGGATGGTCCCTTGCCTATAGTTCCACCACAGTGGGGCCGTGTAGAGTGGCGTACAATAGGCTCTGAAGAGGGCACGTTTCACATTTACAGAGCACATACTGAACTTCCGCAGCAGCGTGTTGGCCTGAGCGTATAGCTTACAGTATTGTCTCTGAATGTCTCTGTCATCTCGCAAGTCATCAGTCAAGAAGTGTCCAAGGTATTTAACCTCACTGGAGCACACGAGAGGCTTATCACATAAGCAAAAGTTAGGAAAGATCACATTTTTATCCTCTTTGCTTCTCACAATCATTACAGTGCTCTTGGTGGGATTATATAAAACATCATGTTCTTTGCCAAAGTCGGAACAGATTTTTAACAACTGTTGCATCCCAGCACTGTATGGGCTGATTAAAACTAGATCATCCGCATACATGAGATGGTTCACAACTGTCTGACCAATGACACAGCCTGTTTCACACACATTTAACAATGAGGACAGCTCATCAATATACACATTAAATAAAAGTGGAGAAAGAATTCCACCTTGTCGAACACCGTTACAAACATGAAAGGGCTCAGACAAGGCATTGTCCCACTTAACATGCATAACTTGATTTGTATACCAAAATACCAAGATACGGACCAGATATTTAGGCACTCCTCTTTTGATTAATTTCATAAATAACATGTGATGGTTTACTCTATCAAATGCCTTTGTTGCATCAATAAAGCATAGAAAAACAGACGAATTCAGCCTGTGATATTTACCAACCATTTCTTTTAGAGCATAAATGCACATGTCTGTGCCATGCTTCTTTTTAAAACCAAACTGATTATCTCTTGTGAGCATATACATTTCTAGTCTTGTGAGCAATATATTCTCTAAAACCTTTGAGAGAATGCTAGCAAGGGCAATTGGCCTGTAGTTATGCAAGCTATTTAATTTAGCTGCCTTGTCTTTAATCACAGGAACCAACACAACAGTGGTGATGGAGTCAGGCAGATATCCATGAGTTAAAAACCCAGTGAAACACATGGCCAGCAGGGGGCATAATCTATTGCTTGAATATTTCAGATGCTCTGCCATTACACCATCTAGTCCACAAGCTTTATTATCTCCAAGTTTCAGAATTGCCTCATAGAGTTCACCAGTACGGACTACCAGGCCCTCATCCATTTTAACATCCTCAACTACAACATTCTCACTTTTCACAGAGTTGAATAAGTCACAATAATGTTTGCGCCACAACTCTGCAATATTATTTATACCACTCATACCACTATCATCCATTTTATACTTTACCTATACATACAGTGCAGCGAAAAAGTATTTGCCCCCCTACAGAAATCTTCTAATTTTGCATATTTCTCACATTTAAATGCTCCAAATCATCAAACTAATATTTATAGAATATTAGACGGCGATATCACCCCTGTGAAAAAGTAATTGCCCCCTAAATCTAATAACTGGTTGGTCCACTCTTGGCAGCAGCAGTTAAATGTTGGTTCCAGCTCGTGATCAGTCTTTTACATCGGATGGTTTCAAGCATGAACTGCTCTTTTAAGGTCTTGCCACAGCATCATCCAAGTCTGGACGTTGACTGGGCCACTCCAGAACCTTCATTTAGTTCTTCCCGAGCCACTCAGAGGTGGACTTGCTTGTGGTCTTTGGGTCTTTGTCTCGCTGCATGAACCATTAGTGTTGAGCTCCAGGTCATGGACTGATGGTGGAGATTCTCCAGGAGGCTCCATCAATGGTGGCAAGTGGTCCAGGTCCTCCAACCATCACACTGCCACCACCATGCTTCACTGTTGGTATGTTGAATGCAGTATCAGCTTTACTCCAGATGTAACGGACCCACGTCTTCCAGAAAGTTCCACCTTTGACTCACCAGTCCACAGGATGTTATCCAGAAGTCTTGGAGCTCATCTAGATGAACCTTTATGTTCTTTGTGGTCAGTAGTGGTTTGATCCTTCAACTCTCCCATGGATCCACTTCCTCCCAGAGTCTTCCTGACTGTGGAATCATGTAGACGGACCTTCACTGAGCCAGTGAGGTCTGCAGGTCTTTAGATGTTTAGGTTCTTTTGGGCCTCCTGCATCTGTTCTTGAATCTCTTTACTTCATGACACCATGTGCTGCTTTGTGAGACCCTTTAGCTGCGTCACAACACCACACAGGTTCTATTTAGTGATGTTTGGATCTGATTGTGGATGGTGAAACTGAACCCAACTGAATTTGGTCATTTGGTAGACTGGTAGCGAAGGGGGCAATTACTTTCTCCACATAGGGAAAGGTGGACTGGACGGCATTTCGCCTTCAAAAAGCTATCACAAACATTTAACTGCAGTTTTTGCTGCCGAGGGTGGAAAAACCAGTTATTAGGTGTAGGGGGGCAATTACTTTTTCACAGGGATGATACAGGTTCTCAATAAATCATCATCTAAAAACTGCATTTTGTGTTTTCTTTGGTTGTTTTTGTCTTACATTTAAAATTAGTTTGATGATCTGAAACAATTAAATGTGACAAATAGAAGATTTGTGTAGGGGGGCAAATATTTTTAGTGTGTTCGTAGCATTCTGTCCATTCTGTTTATGCTGTAACATTCTATAAATAACACACTTCACTGGTGCTTGTTGAGACCCTTTAGCTGCTTCACAATACCAGACAGGTTCTATTTAGTGATGTTTGGATCTGATTGTGGATGGTGAGACTGAACCCAACTGACAACTGAATTTGGTCATTTGGTGGATTGGTCGCTAAGGGGGCAATTACTTTCTCCACATAGGGAAAGATGGACTGGATGGCATTTCGCCTTCAAAAAGCTACCACAAACATTTAACTGCAGTTTTTGCTGCCAAGGGTGGAACAACCAGTTATTAGGTGTAGGGGGGCAATTACTTTTTCACATTGGTGATGTAGGTTTTTAATAAATCATCATCTTAAACTGCATTTTGTGTTTTCTTTGGTTGTTTTGTCATACATTTAAAATTAGTTTGATGATCTTAAACAATTACATGTGACAAATAGAAGAGCTCTGTAGGGGGCAAATACTTTTATTGTGTTCATAGCATTCTGTTTACACTATAATATACTGTAAATATTGCACTTTACTGCTGCTTTTGCACTTCTAGATGGACGCTGAACCAAATTTTGTTGTGCAATAAAGTCGAATCTAATCTAATCTAATAGATGTTGCATGTTTTCTGCAGCTTCACGGTTCAGTTAAGGAAAAAAAACGACATTTGAAACGCCCAGAACTTTAACCGAGAACCAGTTCCTCCCGTATTTATTTAAAGAAAACCCTGTTACTCACGCTGGAAACAGTGAACGCACCGCTTCCCCTCGCGCTAACGGCACAAACAGGACAGGTTGAATCACTGCACGGGCTGGAAAGTTCCAAACTGCTCGAAGCCGTCGGTTGCTCGGCTGCTTCAACGCAGACCAAAATATCTCGGACTCATCGGATGGACTGACTCAGTATTTGTCACGTCTCCTAGAGGATGCATCCCAGAACTTTTCCTCCAGCGCCACCAGAAGTTCATATTTGTGGTTTTGAGCAGCAGTAGGGCCAAACAGACACTGAAAAGTCACTCATATTGTACCGTTTTGGCCACTCGCTCTTAAATATTTGCTTATAAAAGGCAAAACTGCTACATAGAAGTACATCGGAACTACGACTACAGTTTAAACTACTTATTAGGACCCGAGCGCTACAGTGCAAGGACCCTATTGTTCCCTTACTGTTTCTTTCTTTTTCTTACGCCACTTTGAACCCCAATTTGACCCCCTAAACATGCTCAAAAACTCCCCAAATTTGGTACACCCATCAGGA
This sequence comes from Dascyllus trimaculatus, assembly GCA_024666655.1. Classification (NCBI taxonomy): domain Eukaryota; kingdom Metazoa; phylum Chordata; class Actinopteri; family Pomacentridae; genus Dascyllus; species Dascyllus trimaculatus. The sequence continues at coordinate 4,306,924 of CM045461.1, forward strand.
CTGGCGAAAAATATAATATTTTGGGGGAATTACACATATGAATGGCAAAATGACTCAATAGCGCCACCTTGAAAATTGGGCTTTAGTGGAGTTAATACAGCTAGTTTCACGTAAACTCATGAAATTCAGTACACAGGTACAGTAGCCCGAGACAAAAACATTCCTGCTTTTAAAATTTCAAAAAAGGCTCAACGGTGCCCCCTACAGCCCATGGTGTGCAGGCATTGTAATTTATCGAACTCCTCCCAGGATTTTTGTCCTATCTTCACCAAATTCGCTGTGTGTCATCTAGACCCCTCCAGGATGAAAAGTTATTAAAATCTTGTGGCTGCGTCAAACGGTGTGGGCGTGGTATGGCGGCCATTTTGAACAAAAATGCTCAACGGCGCCCCCTAGAAAACGCTGTGCCCAGGCATTGGAATTTAACGAACTCCTCCCAGGATTTTTTGTCCGATCTTCACCAAATTCGCTGTGTGTCATCTAGACCCCTCCAGGATGAAAAGTTGTTAAAATCTCGTGGCTGCGTCACATGGTGTGGGCGTGGCATGGCGGCCATTTTGAACAAAATCGCCATGTGGAACGAAATGGGTTTTGGAGGTGAAGGGATCCACGTAAAATCACCAAATCCACAAAAATCCTCGTTAATCTCAAGACCTAATATTTAATATACAATTCAGGAATGGACGTGGTCAAATGGCTCCACAGCGCCCCCTACAAATATTCAAATACTCATATAAAATCACTGCTTTATCCTACAAACATGAAATTTGTTACATACATATAGTATCCCAAGACCAACAAATTTGCACAGTCGAAATTCTAATCGGCTCTACGGCGCCCCCTAGACAAGGTCGTGTGGAGAGGAGTGCGGTGAGGAGCGAGGGCCCGTCCGACGCTGCTTGCAGCTTTAATTATAAGTAGATCTTCATGTCCAAAGTGAGCAACCAGGCTTTCGTTTCTTTGTTCTGGCTGCAGGTTTGGGGTCAGTGCTGCATTGTTTAGCTGTTTGTCGCCATGATTCTTTGAAGCAGATGCCGGTTCTTGGATCTTTTGGAGTCTGTGCAGGAGATTCAGCTAAATCCATCCGGCTAATCCTACATAATAAGCACCTTAACTGATATAAAACACATATTTTATCATTTTAAAACAAGCAGAAGCATGTCTCTGTTGTCCTTTCAGCATTTGAGTTGCTAGAAAATCAGTTAAAATCATGAGTAATATCTAATTATCATGTCCAGTATTCTATATTAATGTGTGATATTACTTTACTCCTTCAGTATCATTCCCAGTATCACGTCTTCTTCTTCTCCCTTTTGTTTCTTTATGGGTCTAATTTTAACAGATTTATCGTTATTTTCATTATGTCATTCTTATTTTATTGCTTTTTTACCAGACACTCCATTCATTCTCATGTTATGTGCTGTTTTTCTGAGCAATATCCGCCACAAAGGCCGTTTTTAAGACATAATTTGAGGTTAATGTCTCTTTTTTTAAGTCTTCGGGACAGTGTGGCACACCTGGAATAAATCAGATAAATACATTTCCACCGGGATTAATGAAGGTCTATCTTATCTTAAACATTTCCAGGTTGGTCTGAGCTGGCTGGTTGTATTTAGCTGCAGCTGCGCGATTAAAATGAACCTGTTTGGGAACGACGACGACAAAGAAGTGGTTCTGCAAAGAAGTTCTGCTGGAAAATTACCAGTTAGTGGGTGTAACTCCAGGTCTGTGAGAGCACATGTAGCCCTGGTTGTGTGCAGTGACCAGACTTTAGCTGTGATTTCCAGCAAAACAACTCAACACCACTAGATTCATCATCATGTAATCTGGGCTACAAACTCGCGTCCCCCCTCAGGATGAAGCCTGATAACTTTTATCATTCCTTATATTCTCATCTGGCACCACCGTCAGGTCAAACTCTGCACTGCTCACTACTCCTGACTCCTCAATCTCAGCTGCTCATCTGCACAGTAAATACACCTAATTAAACTAAGTTAATTAACTTAGCAAACACGCTAACGTTAGCATTTAGCCTCAAAGCACCGCCGTGACCGTGTGCAGCCTCACAGAGCTGCTAGCAGGGTTAATAATTTAGATATAAACATGTATTTTATAGGTTTTAAAAGACATATTTTGACATAACTTTCAGGCAGTTTGCCCGTTTAATATACTGCCATTCCATGCAGTGTGTTAAAGGTAAATTCCTGTAATAAATCACACTTATATCTCATGACTTTCTACTTCTAGGCGCTGCATTTCTTATGTTATTTGCTTTTTTTTAAAATTAAGAATATCTGGCACATGCATTTCCTTTGGGATTAATCGTAACCCAAGTAACATTACAGCGTATTAATCTTCGTATTTAAATAGGTAAATTTGTATTTGTATCATGAGGCAGGCTTCTGAAAATGGAGCAAATCAGCATTTCCAAATGCCAGTCCGAGCCAAACCCACTGGTGTTACGTTGATCTAACATCAACGCATCTTTAAAGCCTAAAGATGCCTTCGTCATGGCCTCCAACAGATCACTGTGTGGATGCAAAACGACTTTCTCCAGCTAAATTCAGACAAGACTGAGGTCGTCGTCTTTGACCCACAAAAACCAAGAGAAAGTGTCAGGAGTCGTCTTGAATCTCTGACTTTAAAACCTATAAATCAGGTTAGACGTCTCGGGGTAACAGTGGACTCAGACCTAAACTTTAACAGTCACATTAAATCAATAACATCATCAGCCTTTAACCATCTTAAAAACACAGCTAGAATCAGAGGTTTACTGTCTAAACCAGACCTGGAGAGACTTATCCATGCATTTATCTCCAGCAGATCAGACTACTGTACGGCCTTCTCACTGGACTCTCTAGACCAGTGGTTCTTAACTGGTCCAGCCTCAGGACCCACTATGTCTCCATTAATAACAGTCACGACCCAAATTGTTAAAGTTTGCTGCTCCTGTTAACAAATTAAGGTTTATTTGGGTGGAGTCTCAACACATTTGGATACAACACAGGAAAATTTTGGCTTATTTTTTGCTCATTTTGTTATATCTGCACGTTTTTACTAAGTTTTTGGGTCTATTTTGGCCAATTTTGACAGATTTGGAGCTCATTTTGGTTCATTTTTGGCACATTTTTAGCATAATTTCTCCAATAAGCTGGCAAAGCCAAATCTAGAGGTTAATAGTGGGCAACTACTGGTGTCACCACCACTAAATATCCTGCTACTGAAAGCAAACTGTGTCATAAGAAACACGTCCTTCAAAATAAAAGACTTTATACCACTATTTTTTGGGGGGGCGTGCTTCTGCGACCCTCTAAAAATGGCTTCGCGACCCACTTTTGGGTCCCGACCCACCAGTTGAGAACCACTGACGAGCGGTAAAACAGCTGCAGCACATTCAGAACGCTGCTGCTCGGGTCCTGACTAGAACCAGGAAGTAGGACCACATCAGTCCTGGTCCAGGTCTCTGCACTGGCTTCCTGTCGCCCAGAGAACAGATTTTAAATCAGCTCTGCTCGTCTGTAAGTCTCTCAAAGTATATCTCTGACATGTTGGTCCCGTAGGAACCGTCTCGGACCTTGAGGACCTCAGGACCAGGTCTTCTGCTGGTGCCCAGAGTCAGAACTAAACATGGTGAATCTGCATTTCAGTTCCATGCAGCTAAACTCTGGATAACGTGAGACAGGCCTCGACTCTGACAGAGTTTAAGTCCAGGCTGAAGACAGTTTAGTTTAGCTGTGCATAGAAAGAACAACTGACAGTGTCCTATCTGTGCTCCTCTCCTTTACTTTATTCTAACTGATTATTATTCATGTTTTATTGATTGTTTTAATTGTAACTGTGTGTTTTTTATATTTAAATTTCATATTTTGATTTCCTTTTTAATCATGTTGTCTTTATGTTTTTGTGAAGCACTGCTTGCTAAAGGAGCTGCTGTTATCTTTAGGTTTAGTCGTTCAAATCAAATATTTTCACCGTGTCTTCATTACGACCAACAATAAAACTCTCATGTCAGATTTATGACTTGGACATACAACATATAACACTAAAGCTGGAGGGGAGAATGTCCACTTTTTCCAGAAATGTTCCATATTAGCTGTGCACGCACTCTGGTGAATATTCATGGAGCGTTTCCTGCATTAATTTGTGGTGGAAATTTCTTAAAGTATGTAAAGAAACAGACAAACTTTAGGCACCAGAGCACAATATAATGGGACATGTATGAATCTGGTATTCTACAATAGATGTAGCAGTTAAATGAGCTCATAATATAGATTGTTTATAATATATGTATATATAAGAGCCAGTGCTGAAGACAACATTATCTGCTTTTTCATGGTTTTATGGTTGTTTAAAATATTGCAGCTGTGAATACTTTGCATTTTACTTGCAGTAAAACCATAAAACTCAGCGATCGTTCATGTGCCGCTAACAAACTTGTCCAACCTGCTGCTTATACGTGTTCAGAGAGTCCTTTGCGTGATAGAACGAGCCAATGAGGCCCTCTGAAGTCTGAAGCAGGCATGACAAGCAGACAGAAGCAGTGTGAGATGTGACTTTTAAATCAGAGAGTGTTTTAAGAAAGTTACTGTGACTGGAAACTTAAGGAATGATGAGGCTGTGGAGATATTTCCTCACCTGAGCTGGAGCTTTGGATTTGGAGTCTTTGGCCATCACTGTGAGGAGAAAACATACTTTAAAGGGCAGAATATAGAGAAAACGTGCACCAGTAGAGAATAACGTAACAAGCAGTCATTCAGTGCAGCTCAGTGGAATGAATGAACACGGTTTTTAAAGTTTCCGCTGCAGCTGAGGTGACCAGTGTTTGCTGCAAGTTGGTCCAGACGCATGCAGAGACATGCAGGTCTCAGTGACTGCAAATAACTTACATGTTGACCCATGACATCACAAGAGATCAGATTTATGACATCACCTCATGTCAGATTTATGACATCACAACAGGCCAGATTTATGACATCACAATAGGTCAGATGTATGACATCACAACAGGCCAGATTTATGACATCACAACAGGTCAATTTATGACATCACAACAGGTCGATTTATGACATCACAATAGGTCAGATTTATGACATCACAACAGGCCAGATTTATGACATCATAATAGGTAAGATTTATGACATCACAACAGGCCAGATTTATGACATCATAATGGGTAAGATTTATGACATCACAACAGGCCAGATTTATGACATCACAACAGGTCGATTTATGACATCATAATGGGTAAGATTTATGACATCACAACAGGCCAGATTTATTTCATCCCATGTCAGATTTATGACATCACAACAGGTCAGTTACATGACATCACCTCAGATCCATTTATGACATCACAATAGGTCAGATTTATGACATCACAACAGGTCAGATTTATGACATCACATGTAAGATTTATGACATCACAACAGGCCAGATTTATTTCATCCCATGTCAGATTTATGACATCACAACAGGTCAGATTTATGACATCACATGTAAGATTTATGACATCACAACAGGCCAGATTTATTTCATCCAATGTCAGATTTATGACATCACAATAGGTCAGATTTATGACGTCACATCAGGTCAGGTCAGATTTATGACATCAAAACATGTCAGATTTATGATACATTATTAAGCTGACAGTCTGACTTGTAGAACATTAAAGTGCAGCTTCACGTGCTCAGTTCTGATGGAACAGCATGTCTCACAGAAATCTCCTAAAAATAAACAAGTTTTATTGTACTTCAGAGTATGAAAGCCTCATTGTATCCTCCCTCACATGGCCAACAGCACATTTAAGCAGCAATCAGAGCGGCTCCGACCACAAAATGCAGCCGGAGCCAACACGAGCTGGCAGTTTCTGGAAAATCCTCCACTTTTGGAAAGGAAACACTGACAATTTACAATTACCACACTCTGGAGGAGGGGAAAAAAAGCTGCATTTGCACTGAGTGTTTAGTAAAAGCAAGTCTGAGCTGAAAGTAAAACTTAAGCAGCATCTGCTCACGCCTATCAGAGGCCTCACACAGGATGGAGAGGGTTCAGGGCACCACCTACCTGCCAGGTATCTCTCCAGGGAGGGCGAGGAGCTCTGGTTCCAGCTGTAGCAGCAGAAGAAGAAGAGCCACACCAGGAAGGTGGCCAGAACCAGGGCCAGGACCCAGAGGAGCCGGGCCACAGCCGGGTTGGTGGCAGCCCAGGCCGTCAGGATATCCATGCTGAGCCGAGCACGCCGAGCCTCGCTGTCTTCCTCAGTGCGACTCCAGAGAGCGAGTGCAGCTCATGAATGGGCTGCAGCGGGCCGGTCTGGTCCTCTCGGGGCAGCCACAGTGCCTACAGCAGCAGGAAGAAGAGGCAGCGGCAGCAGCCAGAGCGACCACAGATGGATACCAGCTGTTCCAGACGGAGCTCGGCCCACGTCAGCTCTCGGTGTGTTTGTGCTTTTCTGCGTGTCTGTTGCGTTTTACTGAGTCCTGGAAAAGTGCGAGTGAGTGTGTGCGAGCTTTAGAAAAACATTTCGGAGGAGTGGCTACGAGTTACAGCGGCCAGCTTAACTGTCAGCCACTCCCAGAGCAGAACATCAGAAGGAATCCTCGTACGGACAAAGTGACGGCAGCGACTCAGAAATGCACCTGGGGCACTTTCCCCCTCGACTACCTGGACACCTGCCAGCTCCGACTTGTGTAATGACAGGGTCGCCTCCCAGCAGAGAGCCGCATTATAAAGCCGAAGCCGCCTGTCGTGCTTTTAAATTCCATTTTTAGAAAACGGCGACTGCACATTCAGGTCCAGATTAGCTTTCGCGGACAAAGAGGTGACAAGGTTTGCACACGTTAATTAGCCAAAAGTGATTCACCCAGCCGGTTCCTTGTGCATGCATTCACATTTACACTCAACAAACATTTACAGAGGATCTGCAGCAGTGTAACATCATTCATTCTTTAGAATCAAGGTGTGGTTAAACATCAACTCCTTATAGGATTACAACCAAACACACAAAGTAATCCTGCTTCCTGTGAGGGCTACTTATCCAAATACATCTCAACAACATGTGCTTTCCTTTCAATTAACAAAACCTTCTTGCCTGGTTGCAGGAAACTTCAAACTGTTTCTCGGTTTCATTCATTTGTCGGTTTTCCTGCAAAAGAAGCTGCAACCTGTGGAAACATGCAGGAAAGAAAAATGAACCAACTCTGCCATCTAGTGGCCAAAAGAAGGAGAAACAGATCTTTTAAAGTGGGCAACAAACATTTAATGTAAAGCAATGACACGTTGGGTTAAATCAGTCCTTCCAAAGTCTTGATAAATAAGTTAAGAATCTACTAGGCTCAGTTTTAAACAGGTTACAATGAAGAAAGCAGCGTCCACTTATTGTAAATAATACCTCGAGTGGCTTCACATCGAGCGCTGCCGCCCCTCTCGGATGTCGTTTAGCTGCAAACTAGGAGTTTTACGACAATGTCGGACAAGCCGATAAATCCATAAATACAGTAAAAAGCATAAATAGCATCCCAGGAGTCGTCCGCATCCCGTTTCCGTCTCAGTAGAAGCCGGAGTCCTGAGCGGCCCAGTTTGGAGTCTGAGATAACGGCACAGAGACAACAAAGAGAGGAAACACTGAAGCGATTTGTTCCCAATTAGAAATCCTCAAACTGAAAACATCTGCCAGCTGCTCTCGCAAAGGGACTCACAGACGGGAAAAAACATCGCCTGACTACAACGAACAGCTAATAGAGGCCTCGCGTCGCATTTTCTGCTTGATAAATGACTCAAATTTAATTCATATTAGCTTTTCTGTGCAAATAAATTCTCATCAAGCCTAAAAACTACAAACAAGGGAAGCTTCTGTTACAATTACTGGTCCAGAAATGTAGGATAAGAAAATCAGTGGTCACAATTATGTTAAATTAACTTAAAATTGAGGGTTTTTTCCTCATATATCAATCAAAAGGCAGTTGGATTAAGGAAAATTGTAACGACATGCAAACAACAGGTTAGATGTACATTTATACATTTGTATCTTTAAATGTAAACACAGACGTAGGGCTGGGTGATTAATCTGAAACATTTATCACAATAAAATATCAATAAATAACTATTTTAAGGCCTTCTTTTTAATAAAAACCAGGAGAAAAAGGTTTAATTTTATCCACTTCACTTTGAATTTAACCACTTCGGCCTTTTAAACTCATCTCACGAAGAGCAACCACCAACAAAGGCTGACGAGAAGCCAAAGCCAGAGACTTCATAAAAAGATGAGACTCACCACTTGAATCAGGGGTGTCCAGTCCTGGTCCTCGAGGGCCACTATCCGATTAGATGTTTCCCTCTTCCGACACACCTGATTCAAATGATCAGGATCGTTATCAGGCTTCTACAGAGCTTGATGATGAGCTGATCGTTTGAATCAGGTGTGTTGGAAGAGGGAAACATCTAGAACATGCAGGATAGGGGCCCTCGAGGACCAGGATTGGACACCCCTGACTTAAATAATCCCTAAATAAAAATCAAGGAGAGAATATCACATCGCAAAAAATGTCTGCTTCGTAACTGCTGAACCAAAAAACATCCAGCTAATCGAGTGCATGTGTCGTGTATGTAAACCGATCAGGCCTAACATCAAGACCACCTGCCTACTACTGTGCTGGTCCCCCTTATGTGGTCCAAAATGCTCTGAACCATTGGGCATGGACAAGAGGACCTCTCAGGGTGTCCTATGGGGTCTGGAACCAGGATGTTAGATCCTTTGGCTACTCTGGTTTGTCCAGTGGGGCCTCTGTCAATCAAACTTGTTCCACTGCATCCTGTTGATGCTTGATCAGAATGGGGTGTAGGAAGTCTGGTCAAATCCATAGACATATATACGTAGACGCCGCATTGACTGTGGAGGGACGTGCCTAAAGCTCCGCCATCTTGGTACAGGGCTAGCAGAGGGGGGAGTGAATGTAAGTCTATGGAGGTAAGAGGTACTCCACAATCTTAAAGTAGAATTATTCACTGAATTTTCGACCGATTTCCAAACGGTTTGGTTTGTTAAAAACGTCACACATGTAGCTTTGACACAGGATGCTTGGATGCTTTTGTTCTATTTATTTCTGCCTGTCCGTCCTCCATGTCTGACATTTGTAACAAACAATATATGTTGACAACTGATGGATTCATGATCACTTTTATAGTGCAGACATGTCATTCCTCTATAGACGTAATGCACTGTTGGGGCGAGTGGCACTGTACCAAGATGGCCGCCGCGTAGGCACGTCGGCTCCAATCGGCAGCAGCAGTCAACGCGGCGTCTACGTATATATGTCTATGGTCAAATCAACATGTTTGACCATTGTCATGTTCCTCAACATGTTCCTGATTGGTTGATGTTGTTTCCATGTGGTGGGGGGGCATTTTCATCCAGTGACATTTGGGATTTCCATCAGCATGAGGGAGTGTGTTTGTTGTGGGACGATGTTTATTGAGGTGTCTAAGTCTGATCAAGGTTTTCCATCAGAACACCACATAGTACCAATATGATCAATGTTATTCACTTCACCTGTCAGCGGTCATCATGTTGGGGCTGATCGCTGTATAAGCTGTAGGTGGAAAACTCTTACTTCCAGGCAGAGTCTCCAAATTTTTAAAGCAGTTTTTCCATCAGATTTGACTGGTGGCTCCATACATGCAGTATTTTATGTCTTGAATTTACTCGCTCTATGCTCATTCATTAAGATGGAAGACTGGTCTTGCTAGCCTTAAATAACTGCCTAGAGGTGTTACCAAGATGGCCGCTGAACGGTGAGACTTGCATGTAAGGAGTCTGACCAGGTGACCACAGACTAGCTCACCTCGGGAGACCTGCACAGGAAGATCGATGGAGGGCGACGGCGCTCCATCACCAGAGATAAGACAGACTGTTTACGATCCAGGGCGGGGGCAGGCTCAGGGTTTGTCCATGCAATCCAACATTTTATGCGTTTTTTTACGGCGGCTTGTAACGATTTTCTTACTGCTATTGAAAGGACAATAAAACAACATACACCGGAGGGAGACACTTCATCAATAGCAGTAAGGAAACAGCTCAATAGTTCCACTTGCATGCATCAGATGCAAACCGCCATGAAAGCATGTAATAAAAACACAAACACGCGTGCTCCCTTCCTGACTCATAAACAGTTTATCTTCCACCACTGACTGGTGGTACAATATGGGCTTCGCGGCCGATCAACCACCTCCACTTCAGCAACACGGCCTTGATGTCGGGGTCTGTGGAGGCCGATTCAGGGTCCCAGTCCTGGATGGTCACTCTGAACCTTAACCTTCCCTGTTTGGCAGCAGCTCTGGCCTGGCTACCCTCCGTCCACCTGCTTGTTTATCAAAGCCAGATCGTTTCCGTGTTTATTACAAGAGTCGAGATTGAAGAGTTTACATTTACACGATGTGCGCAGTGAAGTGCAAAGCGGCTGCTCTCAACGCTGTGCAAAAACAATAAGACTAAGGAAAAAGGGTAGCAAAAGTCTTCGCAGAGGCCGCGCCATCTTGGCTATCTATTACAATATGTTTACTTGATATTAGCGTAGTTATTTGTGTATTTTTCATAGCTGTGATCATAGACATATATACGTAGACGCCGCATTGACTGTGGAGGGACGTGCCTAAAGCTCCGCCATCTTGGTACAGGGCTAGCAGAGGGGGGAGTGAATGTAAGTCTATGGAGGTAAGAGGTACTCCACAATCTTAAAGTAGAATTATTCACTTAATTTTCGACCAATTTCCAAACGGTTTGGTTTGTTAAAACGTCACACATTTAGCTTTGACACAGGATGCTTGGATGCTTTTGTTCTATTTATGTCTGCCTGTCCGTCCTCCATGTCTGACGTTTGTAACAAACAATATATGTTGACAACTGATGGATTTATGATCACTTTTATAGTGCAGACATGTCATTGTTCTATAGACGTAATGCACTGTAGGGGCGAGTGGCACTGTACCAAGATGGCCGCCGTGTAGGCACGTCGGCTCCAATCGGCAGCAGCAGCCAACGCGGCGTCTACGTATATATGTCTATGGCTGTGATGACATAAAACATGATTATGTACGTTGATAAACAGGCGAAAATAAGTGGTTAATTCAAAGTAAGGTAGTTAAATTCAAATTAAACCAGTTTTTCTTGGAAATAGGCCATTTAAAATGATCAATAACTGGAAATTAAACATTTTATTATGACAGACTCTTCAGCAACGTCGTCCAGCCCAATGCTACTGATGATGTCAGTATATAATGCCATCATTTAGGTATCCTTCTTGCCTCTACTGTAAAAACTACACTGTATGAAATGACAGATAAATGCCTTCAAGCCTAAACAGATCCAGCTGTTGAAGAGTCAGTTGTGACAGCTGCGCTAACAACCGCTATGCTGACTGGCTTTTCTCAAGTCAGTCGGTCTAACAAGCAAAAAGAAACATAAAATAAAAGATATAACTCCTGCATTCATCTATTCTGCCGTCAACTATAAATAGAACTAAAAGGTGATAAGTTCACCGTCTTCTGCAATGTTCAGTCCTCTGTTTACCTCGTTCCTGTTGCTATGGGCAACCCTCTTCTCAATGTTCATCGCCAACATCTGGCTGCGGAACGACAGGCTCTTGGTCTTCTCGATCACCTGCTGGTACGGCGACACGGCGTTGTTCCCCATGACGACGTGACCCTGAAAAACGGAGTCGCGGGATTAAAATTTCCCCGACTTTAAAGCCCCGCACCGCCCGCTTAATCCTGACAGGTCCTCTGCGCTATTTCCAGCCTAATAAATTCACTGACCTAAGCTGCATTACTGCCCAAATTAGCAGTTAAAAAAGGCTCAGCGACTCGAAGCCCGTGTGGATGAGCGAACGTCGAGTCTCACCAGTTTGGAGTCGATCTTGGCGTCGAGTCTGGCGTTGCGGATGAGGTTGACGATCCACCTCTCCGCCTCCTCGGGCGTCATGTTGAGCTTGTCTGCCAGCATGCTGCGTGGAGAAGAGCGGAGCAGAAGTAGGGGGCATCTCATTCAAGTAAACATCCTTCAGGGGGAATCCGAAGACTTCAAAGTTTGCTTTTTTACACTCTGGTGAATATTCTTCAAAAAACTAGGACACGAGTCACATCTAAAGCACTGAGAAGTAAAAGAGCTCCAAAACACGATGCAGCTGGGTTCAAAAGTCAAACATCTTTTATTCGTTCATCCCTCGTCTTTTAGAGCAACTGCAACCTGAAAACAAAGCGTTTTGTGCGCGTTTCAAAGACGACGTACCTGATGCTGATGCACTGATGAATTCGACAAAAGGTCTCAAAGATGAAGAGACGAGCGTTCTCAATGAAGTCCTCGAGACAAGCGACCAAAAAGAAGTCATTCACGAGAACCTGAGGACGAGAAAAACATCCTACGGTAAGTTTACACGTGAAGAACATGCACAAGCCGTCGTAAATTAAAAAGAGGAGAAAAATCAGGACTGAACTCTACTAGAATCAACAGCTGTTGTCTTCCTTTTTTCCAGTAAACATTGCATTTAACATCAAGTTTTTCACGACAAATGGTTTCAAATAAAACCACAGTAGTTTTTCTGTGCAGATAAACTCTAATAAAGCATGAAAAACTACAAACAAGTGAAGTTTCTTTTATATTTAGATGTCCAAAATTGCATACAAGTTAATAAAAATTTATATTTATATGAAAATCAGTGGTCATAATGATGTTAAACTAAAGAGGAAAAGATTTTAAACTATCTAAAAATAGAGTTCAGTATTAGCCTTGTACATATGGATCGTTCACAGGCCATCATATAGTATAACGGACATAAAATCAGGACTGAATGTTCGCAGAATTATCAATTATTGCATGATGAATGACTCAAATTAAAGTCATATTTGCTTTTCTGCGCAGATAAACTCTAATAAAGTATGAAAAACTACAAACAAGTGAAGTTTCTTTTATATTTAGATGTCCAAAATTGCATACAAGTTAATAAAAATGTATATTTATATGAAAATCAGTGGTGAGAATGATGTTAAACTGGGAGGAAAAGATTTTAAATGATCTAAAACTAGAGTCTGGTATTAGGCTTGTACATAAGGATCATTCACAGGCCATCATATAGTATAAAAGACATAAAAACAGGACTAAATGTTTGTAGAATTATCAATTATTGCATGATGAATGACTCAAATTAAAGTCATATTTGCTTTTTTGTGCAGAGAAACTCTAATAAAGTATGAAAAACTACAAACAAGTGAAGTTTCTGTTATAGTTAGACGTCTAAAATTGCATACAACTTAATAAAAAGGTAAATTTATATGAAAATCAGTGCTCACAATGATGTTAAACTGAAGAGAAAAGATTTTAAACTATCTGAAAATAGACTTCAGTATTAGCCTTGTACATACGGATCACTCACAAGCCATCATATAGTATAAAGGACATAAAAATCAGGATTAAATGTTCCTACTGTTTTCCCTCTTCCAAATATGAGGCACATTTTCCAGTAAACGGTGTCGTCTTCAAGACATATGTAAAGAAATGAGGCTGTCAGACTTTCCAGCCACAGCTGCCATGTTTTCCTGCAAACATAAGTTCACTTGGTGATATAACAGCAGCACACGACGACCACGCGTGTTCGCTGTGGTTGGGTTGTTTCACTCCAGCGTTCTGCCGGAGCTTTCCACTACTGGCTGATCCACCCATACATTAACATGAACGCCGTCCAGCCTGAGCAGCATGAAATGAGATTTTTAAGTCACCTCAACTCACCTCATCTCTAGAGGAGCCCAAACTTGTGATTGCATTAGTGAGCGGGACACTGAAGGTACATGCACTGTCGTCGTGTCAGAGGCAGCTTCTGTTGTATGAGGAAGCCAATTATTGACCTCTGTGCTGCGGTAAAAACACCGAACGCTCGAGCAGTTTGCTAATTTTTTTCAGATTCTACGATGAAGACAAACCAGAAACAAAACGGTTTTATATTGAAGGAACCTGGGCGGTCCAAACTGTTGTGCTATCGCGAGAACCACCGTCCCTGTGGAGCATTTTTCAGGGCTGTTTTCGAGAAAGCAAAACACTGTGTGGGGCTAAATACCACATGGTTAAAGTCAGAGAAGACAGATGCTGATTGGTTAAACTCAAAGAGGACAACAAGCGCCAGTTTTCTGCCCATATGATCTCCTCGTTGGGTAACAGTTTTATCTCTAACGTTGCCATCAACAGTGTAAAAATCCACCATACAGGCTAACATAACAAACCTCCAGGGTTGTACCAAAACAGTGGTCGCAAAGACGGTATACGGAGGTTTTAACTGCATCTGGTGATACGGTTGAAAGCGCAATTGCGACATTTTATGGTCGATACGTGAACTTTTTCCGAAGTCGGAGGAGCACTAGAGGAGACCATGAGCCGCTCGTTCACCTCCAGGCCAAGGGGAGTTCATCCCCGGCGATCAGACCGAGCCTCGGCTCCATGATGAGGCAGAGCCAGTGGAGTTAGCACGGATGTTAGCGTGTCGTTGGAGCAGCCTTCTGCGAGCCGCGATGGTAAACGTCAAACTAGCTGATTTAATCCAAAATTGTTAGCTGACCCTAAATTTAGCGGATGGCTCTACCAGACCCAGTATGATAAACCCAGACGGATTGATGCACTGATCCAACCTGAACCATGAGCAGCAATAAGTAGTAGAGGTCACACAGCACAGCAGACCTGATCAGCCTCTGAGTTCCTGGTTTTACCCCTTGGCCATGTTTGCATTTTTTTATTTATGTTAATTTATTTTACTTTTAAATGTGACCAGCAACGGCTCGTTTTAAGATGCACTAGGATTTAACTGAAGTGAAAACAATTGATATTATTTATTTTAATTGTACTTTTTTGTGTTTGTTAAAACCGTATTTCAAGATTGTGCCTTTTTGTAAGACTCTACATTTAAGTATTATTAATAAATAGCTTATAATAACACAGAATAGTCATAATTTTAAAATTCTTGTCATCTTTTTGCACTTTTTTAATAAAAACACGGTGATCGGCCGGTGGGCTTCTCTACCACCGGGCTTAGCAAGTTTACTGGGGGAAACCCTGAACCTCCACTGTTCCATTTCCTACAAGGTCAAAAACTGGATTTAGTCGCTGTTTGTGTGCACTCAAAGTCGACCTTGCAATCAAAACCATCTGATTCTGCACCAAAATGGAACAAAAAAGACCGAAACTGCCAATCGAGGTCTAAAAACATCTCTAAAGATGCTCATATGGATCCTGCTGCTCTCTGATGCTGCCAGAATTTAATATACTCGGAGGAAATAGTCCAAAACAACTAGAAGCAACAAGCTAAACTTCAGCTCCTGTTAATGTTTTGTCAAAACCCAAATTATTGGTTGGTCTAATTAAACGTTTCTCAATGAAGTTAAAGTTTGCTAGAGGTGTGAAACTGTAGCACAAGGTGAATAAGAAAGAGGTTTAGCGACTTTTAGCAACAAATATGATGTTTTTGGGCCAATATTGGAGATGAAATATGGATAAAGTCTCTCAGTGGTCTTGGGCCATCTTATCTGTCAGAACTGCTTTTATCATATCAACCCTCGCGGATCCTGAGGTCCTCTGGCACAGGCCTTTTAATTATTCCTAGGGTGAGAACGACAACCCACGGGGAGGCTGCATTCAGCCACTACGGTCCACGCCTATGGAATAGCCTGCCAGAGGGCATCAGGACCGCAGAGACTGTTGATGTTTTTAAAAGGAGGCTCAAGACCCACCTCTTTAATCTGGCTTTTAACTGATGTCTCTTAGTCTGTTTGTTAGCTTTTAGCTCTTTTAATTGTTTTGTCTTTTAGCTCTTTTTATTTATTGATTTATTTATTTGTCTTTTAGTTTCTAGGTCTTTTGTTTTACTGTCTTTTAGCTTTTAGCCCTTTTTATTGTCCAGTTTTAGCTCCAGTGTCTTCCTCATGGGGGGCCTCCATGCTGGGAGGTGTGGCTGGTCTGCCTGCGTGGGGGGGGTGTCGCCCTGGGGACCCCGGAGGCCCAGAGGACCGGGGGGCTCTGCACCATGCGTGTGGAGTCTACCCCGGTCTTTCTGGGTCGGGGGTCTCTGTGGTGGCAGCGCCCCCTGTGGGCGTGGGCTGCGATTCCTCTCAGTGTGGATGAGCTCCCCATAGGTGGTTTTTTCCTCATGGTTCCTCAGTGCCCCGCCATGTCACCATGCTAATAGTAACGGTAGCGTTTGTGGTTCTGTGGGTGAGTGTGTGTGTGTGTGTGTGTGTGTGTGCATGTGTGTGTGTGCGTGGGACCGATTGTGGGTACTTGGCTCTATGTGTGTGTTTGATTCACAAAACTTGAAGCAGACTTGTGCTGTTGCTCCATGTTGGGCTGTGGTGTCTAGTGGTTTGTGAAGCGAACTTGTAACCGGTGGGTCGCCGGTTCAAGCCCCCGTACTGGCAAGAGGTTGAGGTGGGAGAGTCACCACCACTGTGGGCCCTTGAGCAAGGCCCTTAACCCCTGACTGCTCCTAGTATGTATAGTTAAAGTTCTCCATGAATAGGATCAATAAAGGTTAGATTAGATTATTTAAATGTTTCTGACCCCTTTAATCATCTCGTTGGGTACCAGTCTCCTGTTCAACCTCACCAATCACAGCGTAAAATTCATCACACAGGACAGGCTGACATAATGAACCTCCATTACTCTATTTCCTACAGGGTTAAAGAACTGCAACCTGCCACTGTTTTGAAGCACTCAGAGTCAACCTTGCAATCAAAACCGTCTGATTCCGCACCGCAACGGAAACAGAAAGGCTGAAACCGCCAATCACGGCCCAGAAAGTAAACTAAGCTCACAACTTTTGTTCGAAAACAAACCGCGAAACAACAAAACAAACACACTGTGCAATGATGTTTACACAGTAATTAAGACAAGTCGTGGGTCTCTGGAGGAAGACCTTTGAAAAACAAGTGAATTTAAACCCTCCTGAGCGTTAAAACCCTGCAGAATCCCTGACAACAGAGTGACTTAATGAACTTTCTTCACTCGTCCGTCATTGTGCTCACCCTCCATGTCTGACAGGATAGTTGAGGACTTTGCAAGCGCTGCATAATTTAAACAAGAGGGGTTAAAAGCCAATTGATGAGAGTGCTTAGAGAGCGCGCAAAGTGGTCCCCGAGCAGAGCTACAAAAGTGAAGTCAAGGGTTTCTGAAGAGAAGGCAACCGAGTCCCAAATCTGACAGCTGTTCCGCTTTGAAAATCAAACTGAATAAAAGCAAGAGCCGGCAAATCAGGGCAGACATGGATTTGCTGGTGGCTGAATAGCTGCAAAGTTAAATGCCTGGGACTCGGGAGATCAGAGCGCCACGGCGAAGGGGAAGCTTCACATTAGCCGTCAGTCCCGGGAGACAGCTAACTCTTAAGGGGGTGATTCGGGCCTGTGGCACCGTGACAAACAAGACGAAAACTCAAGGAGAAACTCCCTCACCGACTCGCACTCCCTCAGCTTCTTCTGGGCGCTGTCGAAGTCGAAGTTCACGTAGAGACACTCGACAAACTCCGTGATCGGGTCCTTGTATGTGTACGATTCCTACGAGACCAAAACAGAAGCCGTGATTAAACCCTCGAGGCACATCAGATACAAATTTTCCCGATCAGTTTTTTCTTTTTGTCCTACCTGTTGAATGACTTTCACCAAGTCCTTCAGCACTTGTCTGCGCTTTCGTACGTCTTTATTGGTGATGACTGCGGTCGTAAGGTATCGCAGGATGTGTGGGCACATTGTCTGGATGGCATTCAGGTACCTGACAAACACAAAGTTATCATCACAACAAAACCGGGTGTCATCGTCCTTTAATTCCAAGACGCACGACGCAAGCAATAAGACATTCCAGTGAAGAGAATAATACAACAGTGAGGCAGCCTTCCAACGGCTAAGGCCTTTCAATAAAGTGAAAAAGATGAGTGTCCTCAACCGTGTCCTTCAGCAAAGAAAGAATTCAATACGGCCTTTGGATGACAGTGACACATTCTTCGCATTGTACGGCAGAAATGACTGTTCTTTGACGAACTGAGGCTACAGGAACTCACTGAGGCTGGTAGAGGAAGAGCTCGATGATGTTGTCCCTGCCTTTGGGGTGGTTAAAGAACACGAAGAGGGACCAGTGGATGAGCCAAGTCCTCTGCTGGAGCGACTGGAGGGGAGAGCTCACCGACTGGGAGGAGAAAATGGAGCGTTAGGAAAAAGAGAAACCAGGAACACAGAAAGGATGAAAGCTCAGGGAGGGTTTTTCTGCCAATTTAGAGACAGACATTCAAGAAGTAGTGCATTGTGATGAATTTGGAAAAGCAGTAACCAGAAGCAGTTTTTCCCTTCGTCACTTTAGCCACTTTCAGACTGCCTGCTTCTTAAGTCTGTTAAAGTGGCAGCATTCTGGCATACATGTACTTTTACACTCATGTTCCTCACAGCTATATTCAGTCAAAAACGCCACACGACACTGGACAGTACGTGGACTGACATAATAATGCATCCACAGTAGCCTGTAAACTGACTCTGACTGGGACATTTCACCTGCTTAAGAGAAGCAAAGTACCCAGTGTGACCTGCAGTTAGACAACGACTGATCCTGTCTCCATGTCAGGGATCATTTTTAATTTTAGGTAATTAATGAAGTTATGAGTGCGGCTTCTTGTGGTCTTTAGAGACGCTTATATGGATCCTGCTGCTGTCTGATGCTGCAGGTATTGAATAGGGATGTACGATAATATCGGTGTCTGATAAGTATCGGTTAATTTTGGCAAATATGACGTCATTCCAATAATTAAAAAATGAGCCGATAATAATAAAGACTCTGAATCTTGGTTTTTGCCGTTGGTCTGTGTGTTGTGGTTTGTCCTCATGCCTGGCTCCTCAACCCCTCCCCTCCCTGACGGTACTGTCGCATGTGTGATGTCATAAGACTGCGCGGGCAGAGAGAAACAAGCAGCATGGTGGCACTGACCAACGTGGACTTTCTTCACCGTGTCAGAGGAAGACATTTGATTAGGGCTGGTCCCAAATATCGGAATATCGGAATATTGGTTGGTTGTGGTGGTACTGGGATAATAATTTTGATATTCAAGTAATCGTGCGCACCGCTGCCAGTCGTCGTTGCCGAGCTTTACTGAGCGTCGCCAAGGCTCTAGTACGCCGCCGTGGTTGTAGTACATGGACCGGCCAACCCCGGTGTCACGCTCCAGTGTCACCCCTACTCCCTCATGCTCCTGCTCATGCTCTGCTCCCCCTCCCCCGACACCACTGCACAAACCCAATCAGTTGACATTATCGGTTATCGGCTACAAGAAGTATAAAATTATCGATTATCAGTTGAAATCGGCGTTATCGTGCATCCCTAGTATTTAATAAACTCAGGGAAAAGACTCCTACAAACAACTAGAAGCAACAAACAACACTTCAGCTGCCGTTAACATTTTGTCAAAACCCAAGTTGAGTCCCATTAATCTGATCTGTTACGGTCTGTTTTCAGTGCAGCACAGTTGTATTTTTATGGACATTTCAGTTTGTTGAAGATGCAAAATTGCAGAGCAAAGTGAACGAGAAAGGCTGAGAAGTGTTGTGATGTTTTAGAACAATATTGGAGCTGCTGAAATGTGGAAAAGGTCGTCCACAGACCACTTCAGACGGCTCAAAGCAGACTAGAGTCGTGCTGAAAGCGAAGAAACGTCACTAGGTTCAAACTATTAAAACTGCCATTATGACTTTCACAAAAAAGGTGAGCAGGACGCTAATTCAGACATCAAGTCGATGCATTCGGATGTCATCAGGTTAACAGAAAAGAGTGCACGTCTAAAAGGGGCTCCTCAGCTTCTTTATCCTCGGCGCTTCTTCAGATTTCAAATATTTTCATCCGAATTCAGTAAAATCAAAGCAGCATTTGGATCGCATCAGCCAGAGAATCTAACACGTGGGCTTCTTCTCCATTTATTTTCTTACATTGTTGTCGATGGTCTCCCTCAGGCGCGTCAGATCCTCCATGGCCGCTTCCCAGTTCTGCATCAGGATCTCAGAGGCCAGTTTTCCCCACAGAGAGCTCAAAGCATTTCTGTCTGTTGAGGGAACCTGAGCAGAAAGCAGCAAACTCAGTACATCGTCATCAAAACAACCTTACTGGTATGATGAAAAAGAAAATGTCAATTCAGTCTCTTGCTGTTTACCTACCAAGACGCGGAAGAAGTAGAGGTACTCTGCAGCCCCGGAGTAGTTACCGCACTCATACTGGAACTTGGCGTATCTGTACAGGGTATCCAGGTATTCTTGACGAAACTAAGGAGTAAAACATGCGTCATAAGAAGCTGAAAAGGCTCAAAACTCCCCATCAACCAATTACACTGAAGCAACATTTGACTTTGCCTGAAAGGTTTTCCATTACTGTCTCTGATTTAGCTGGTAAAAAGGTCATCATAAAGAGGCACGGCAAATTATTAAGGTTATAATGAAAGCGCTGTTCACATTCTACAGCCCTGAAGCACAGTCACTGCAATTCTGTGTTTTTCAAACTGCCAGTGCCTTCGCTTCTTTTTTATTTTTTACCCACAAAGAAAGCTAATTGGGAGAGGCTGCGAGGCATGAGACTGATTGGGAATGTGCCAGCATCTTTCATCTTTTTTAGACAAAACAAAGCCTGTTCCTTTTTCTAACACTAACGAGTCCCTTTTGTTGAGCAGAGCACACAACGTTAAGAGCAGTGTTTTATACCGGCTAATCAGCGACAAGAAGGAGCCTAATTTCATTGTATGTTAGATACACGAGGTAAAATGAAGTGAAAATCAACCAAAAAGTTACGAGCAGTTTCTCTGATTATCGAGTAATGAGCGCGTCGGTGGGTGTTTCTGGATGTTTTAGGATTCACAGTATTTGGATAACAGTCCTGCTGGCACACTGTGGCAGCTGGTTGTTATGGAAACAAAAGAATGACACACTGGGAGATTAAAATTCAAAGTACCTTTTACACAATAAGACACATAGTGTGTGTGTGTACAGTACTAACATTTAAAAACTTACGTTGTGTTTTTCTGACAGATAGTCGAACAGCATCCTCCCATCCCTGAGAAAAAGGAAAGAGATCAATACATGTCAAGCTGCCAGATGATTCTTTTACAGTCCGCATACAGAGATTCACAAGAACCAGAGCGCTGTAGAGACGATAGACGGGCTTGACGGCTTTAACTGACCTTGTGGATTGCATCTGTCGAGTGGTTTCTGGGTCTTCGAACATCTTGACAATCGGCTCCGTCTCTGACTGGAGCTGCTTCAGCTGGGCCACAACAGTACTTCTCTTCTCCCTCAAGGCTGAAGCAAAACAGTAGTTCTTATTTAATACAGGAGTAACCCCCGAGCTTCGATATTACTCCGATTAAAAAATTAACAGCAGTTGACAGCAAAGTATTGGGAAAATGTTCTGTTTTAATTCCTTTTTGTTAAATAATCGAGTACTTTTCAGATTATGTTTCTGTTATTATGTGATCCTTGTGATCTAAACCACCAAAGTGTTTGAACTTCACAAGAACTGAAGCGACATGACAGAAGGTTGATTATTCTTCCTCTTTGCCTTCCCTTGACGTGGTTTAATACATGACTGAAATCTGCTTCTACTTACAACAGTTAAAAACTAGTTTAAAATAACCAAAGAATAATTATAATTAAAATAGTTTCTACACTCGAAGCCTTTGCCAACGCTGAAAATCACTGATATTTTAACTGATGGATGTTTTTTTGTTTTGTTTTTTTACCTTAATTAAATATAACAAATGTTCTTCTTCAGTTTCACTATATAACTGCAGCATCACTTGTTTTTGGCTCCAGACATCGGCCAGTTGCACTCAGCACCACACTTGCAAACTATGTCGGCGACAGCAGATGTTTAGTGTAAATTTTCCAAAGACTCAAGGCTTTAAAAGAATGATAGTACTTTAAATAATCATGGAATAAAAAGGCTGTTTGTACACTGTATAGCATTACAATGACAGACCATAGCAGCTCACATATACTGTATTTTATTGAGGCCAAATTCCTTATATGTTCATGTTTACATTTTTTCTGAACAAGCATGAAACAGTGACTGAAACGTGGCTCATTAAGGCTACATGCAACCATATCTTTAGAAAATTCAAAGCTACTACCAATGTGGGAAAACGACTAAACAATAGTTAGAAAAAGAGCTGCTTTAGCTGGTCTGTGCTTATAAACTATACAAATTGCATTTTTTAAATACAGAGACCAAACTTTTTTACTTTCTGTTAAGGTTAAAGAGAAATTTGCGCTACTGTCCGAAACAATGAGCCCTTCTTTTCCAATTTATTCTGATCATGTTGAAGAGCCAGTTTAATCCTAGTTTTGCACCTCTAAAAAGGTAAACATGTTTACATTTTGGTCTGAGCTATATGAGTACATGCAGTCTGTCAAAAACAAAATTAATTACTCTTACAATTAATCGATTATTCTGTAAAATAGAAAAACTAGCTGCTGAAGCAGTCCTAGTACACTGTCTGTTCCCAAAAATCATCTTAATTTGTACTGTTAGAAATCTGACTATTGTGATACAACTAAATGCCTGTGTCACATCAGAATAAACTGATAAATCTGGGGTTTCTTACAGTGTGGGATTTCCTTGTCCGGGTACAGGTTTTTGTACACATCCATGGCGAAATCCACCATGTTTGTGTCACTGAGGAGGTCCAGCTTCCCCTGGAGAAGTTCCTTCTCATTGTAGATCTGTGACAACAACATACACACAATATACATGTCATTAGTTATCTTTGACGTTTAAATGGTCAGATAACTGCACATACACTACCGAATAACGTTAAGAGTAGCACAGAAGATATATGAATGCTGCTAGTCTCATCAGCTGATTGTAGCCACGGTCGCTACAGCTGCTAAGCTACATGCTAACACGCCAAGTGACAACGATAGGAGGCAAGATAGCTAATCTCTAAAAATACAATAGCTTACAGGATTCACTTACTATTACTGTAACTCACGTTACAGCAATACTCCAGTTATAAAAAATAAAATAAATAAGTAGGTACTGAATTAGTAGCTCGTGTAAGCTGCTGGTTAACAAGCTATCTAACGTGACTGCTAGCCTGCTAGCCGGCTGGGATGTATCGGTGCTCCTTAGAACCGTATTCTGACAGTCTAAATCCCCACTAATACACAGCTACAGCACATTTAGATGTTATATGATGCAAAAATGACCTCACCTCTTTCACAGACAGGAACTCCAGCAAAGGAAAAACCAAATGCCGGTCCAGAAAATGTGCTATTTTGGTGGTGAGATCGTACTCCGCCATCTTGGCTGTCTTGAAACTGAAACTTTATTGACACACAGCATCGGTGACGTAACCTGGCAACGGCGACGCCACGTCTTTTTCCCGGAGCTTCTGGCGTTCACGGAATTTGTTTTTTTTAAATATTTATTTAAATAAATAAATGACATATGCATTTATATTTTTATAACTATTTTTGGTAATAACATTGGATGGAATGCGTCTTTATTGAATAATAAATAACATACATAAATCAATACATAAATATATAAACATGCCTATGACATAAATTAATATTTTCAATAAGTCATTTTCTAAAAGATAATTTGAATTATTTCCGGTAACTTCCTAATACTACGTTTATACACTTTTTTATTTCAGGATTTGTTTCACAGCATTATTTATTTATTTCATACAGATATTTATATATTAATGGATGTATTTTTTTAATCTAATACTAAATAAGGTCACATTCCACAGACACAATCTGATTTAATGTTAAAAACAAACCAAAAACTATTAAGACATTAAGTTACTAAACAAGCAAATTATGCTGTTGTAAAAAAAAATGCTTTTGTCATATTTTTTCTGCACATCTGTTTTATTTATCTTTGTACATGAACATGTGAAGACTGGAGAAAGTGAAAAAAAATGTGCTACATTAAATTGTTTGCATTCCGCAAAAATCAGATAGCCTACAACAACAAGGTTAATTTTTTTTTTAAAGGAAATTTAAATGATATAAACAACTAAAAAGAGATAAAAAAGTCAGTAATATCACTATAAATATATAATATAAAACAAAATTGGTGTACACTTCTATTCCATGAATGGAAATGTGAATTCCAAAGAATAATTTGAAGGTGATTAAGATGAGAAAATGGTTTTCAGGTTTGACATCTCAGATTATTACACATATCTGAGGCGTCTAATGAGTTGTGATGTGCTGTCACCTTATATTTAATCAGCAGTCTTCCTTCCCCATTCACCTCGATCCTTAATAGATAGATACACATTGCATTGACTCACTTTCATTTTGTGATTCAAATACAAATTGCTGAATATTTCCAACCTGGCCAAAGTCATGCAAAAGTGAGCTACCATGCATATTTAGAAGAAATCAAAACAAGCTTGTAGCACTGCCATTAGAAGGCAGTGATGTGTTTTAAAGCCAAAGACTCCTGGTTAAACATTTGGACTGTGGACGTTTGACCAACCGGAACAAGTCAGAGCTGCTTTATTAACCCTCCTGATGTCAGAGGAGGCCGCGGTCAGACAGGTAGCAGCTGCCTCCCCAGCAGGAACCCGGTTCATCAGCTAATGAGCGGGAAAAAGCCTCGTCAGGCCGCCGGCCACGTCGGCAGCTCCAGCCGGCTCTGAGAGAGTCGATAGATCCATTCTGTTCGGGGAGGCGCTGCTGCTGCTGGTGTCCTGATCTAACGTTCAGATGGAGCTGAGGAGGTTTGATCACACAAGTCTAAGACGCTGCAGCTGCCAGGAAGTCAATAGCAGGAGAGAAATGGTTCAGGGTGAGGTCAGTGCATGTTTATTCACTGTTTCATCCTAAAAGCTGAACAGAGAGGAAAAATACTCAGTAACTCATCTGATGTGACGAAATAAAATTCAGAGAAACAAGGCACCATATATTTGAACTTGCTGACAGTAGACATGTTAATATCCTGGACCCAGCTGTTCGGAAGCAACCTGATCTGATTTTGTCCATCAGATTAGATCAAACCTTCAGAAACCTGTTCAGGGCAGCACTCAACATTTAGAGCGGCGCTCAACGTTCGGGGTGGAGCTCAATGTTCAGGGCGGCGCTCAACGTTCAGGGTGGAGCTCAATGTTCAGGTCGGAACTAAATGTTCAGGGTGGAGCTCAACGTTCAGGGTGGAGTTCAACGTTCAGGTTGGAACTCAACATTCAGGGTGGAGCTCAACGTTGGGGGCAGAGCTCAATGTTCAGTTTGGTGCTTAACATTTGGGGCGGAGCTCAACGTTTGGGGCAGAGCTCAACGTTGGGGACGGAGCTCAACGTTGGGGGCGGAGCTCAACGTTCGAGGCGGAACTCAACGTTCGGGGTGGAGCTTAACATTCAGGGTGGAGCTCAACGTTGGGGGCAGAGCTCAATGTTCAGGGTGGTGCTTAACATTTGGGGCGGAGCTCAACGTTCAAGGCGGAGCTCAACGTTAGGGGTGGAGCTCAACGTTGGGGGGTGGAGCTCAACGTTAGGGGCGGAGCTCAACGATCGAGGCGGAGCTCAATGTTGGGGCGGAGCTCAACGTTCGAGGCGGAGCTCAACGTTCGGGGCGGAGCTTAACATTAAGGGTGGAGCTCAACGTTGGGGGCAGAGCTCAATGTTCAGGGTGGTGCTTAACATTTGGGGCGGAGCTCAACGTTCGAGGCGGAGCTCAACGTTTGAGGCGGAGCTCAACGTTGGGGGGTGGAGCTCAACGTTAGGGGCGGAGCTCAACATTTGAGGCGGAGCTCAACGTTAGGGGTGGAGCTCAACGTTGGGGGCGGAGCTCAACGTTGGGGGCGGAGCTCAACGTTCGAGGCGGAGCTTAACGTTCAGGGTGGAGCTCATCGTTGGGGGTGGAGCTCAATGTTCAGGACGCAGCTCAACGTTCGAGGCGGAGCTCAACATTGGGGGTGGAGTTCAACATTCAGGGCGCAGCTCAACATTCGAGGCGGAGTTCAACGTTCAGGGTGGAGGTCAACGTTTGACACCACCCAAGGCAAGGAAAGTTTATTTGTATAGCACATTTCAGCAGAGCTGAGGTGGTTTGATCACACAAGTCTAAGACGCTGCAGCTGCCAGAAAGTCAATAGCAGGAGAAGGATGGTTCAGGGTGAGGTCAGTGTATGTTTCTTTATTCACTGTTTAATCCTAAAAGCTGAACAGAGAGGAAAAATACTCAGTAACTCATCTGATGCGATGAAATTCAGAGAAACAAGGCACCATGTATTTGAACATGCTGACAGTAGACATGTTAATATCCTGGACCCAGCTGTTCGGAAGCAACCTGATCTGATTTTGTGCATCAGATTAGATCAAACCTTCAAAAACTTGTTATTCAAAAGACAAAAAATTGAGAAAAATCACATAATTCAATCTCGGTTTTGATCTGGATGAAACCTTCAGTATGTGTTGCTCCACACTTCGTAGCAGGATTCTGATACCTGAGATCCAGAGAAGCCTGGATTATCCTGGGGGAGCAGAAGGCTGGACTCAGAGAGGAGTTTAGGAGCAACATGTAGTAAAAATGAGGCAGGAAGTCAACATTTTGCTTGCTGTTTGGTTGCTCATGATGCATCTTCTAGCATATAAAAACACACAACAGAGGAACCTTGAGGAATCCTTAGTAAGGTTCTTCCAGCAGCATCTTCTCTAAACCGAGCTGAAGGTCCTGAAACATCTTCCTTTATGTTCTCTCATAGGTGGGAGAGTATTTACATGTCAACAGGGCAAAAAAACACCTCAGTGAGAAAAAAAATTGGAGCAGTTTTTATTGTTGTTGTCCAGGAAGGACCGAGAAAGGAGGGAGATCACAGAAATGGCATGAATGAGGAAGAGAATGACGAGGAGGAAGAAGAGGAGGTTGAGGAGGGTGCAGCTGGTCGAGACAAAGGAACCAATCGGAGGGCAGAGACGTAGGACGAGCGTGACCGTGGACCTGCTGCAGTGCCTTTCTCAGCGAGAAGCCCTTGATTGCAGTGTGCAGTTCGGGGCGGATCTCAAAGTTGGGGGCGGAGCTCAACGTTGGGGGCGGAGCTCAACGTTCAGGGCGGAGCTCAACGTTCGAGGCGGAGCTCAACGTTCAGGGTGGAGCATAACGTAGGGGTTGGAGCTCAACGTTCGAGGCGCAGCTCAACGTTCAGGGTGGAGCTCAATGTTGGGGCGGAGCTCAATGTTCAGGGCGGAGCTCAACATTCAGGGTGGAGCTCAATGTTCAGGGCGGAGCTCAACATTCAGGGTGGAGCTCAACGTTCAGGGCGGAGCTCAACGTTCAGGGCGGAGCTCAACATTGGGAGCGGAGCTCAAAGTTCAGGGTGGAGCTCAACGTTCAGGGCGGAGCTCAACGTTGGGGCGGAGCTCAACATTCAGGGCGGAGCTCAACGTTCGAGGCGGAGCTCAACGTTCAGGGTGGAGCATAACGTAGGGGTTGGAGCTCAACGTTCGAGGCGCAGCTCAACGTTCAGGGTGGAGCTCAATGTTGGGGCGGAGCTCAATGTTCAGGGCGGAGCTCAACATTCAGGGTGGAGCTCAACGTTCAGGACGGAGCTCAAAGTTCAGGGCGGAGCTCAACATTTAGGGTGCAGCTCAATGTTCGATGCGGAGCTCAACGTTTGGGGCGGAGCTCAAAGTTCAGGGTGGAGCTCAAAGTTCAGGGTGGAGCTCAATGTTCAGGGTGGAGCTCAATGTTTGAGGCAGAGCTCAATGTTCAGGGTGGAGCTGAACATTTGGGGCGGAGCTCAATGTTTGACTCCACCCAAGGCAAGGCAAGGCAAGCTTATTTGTATAGCACATTTCAGCAGCGAGGCTATTCAAGGTGCTTCACACAGGACAGTGAAATACAGCAACAAGGGGAAAAAGAAACACATTGGAAGAAACATGTAAAAGGTGATTAAAAACAGCAGATAAAACCCCAAAATATAAAAATACACACATATTACAGAAGAGTTTTAGTGCAGAGTTTCGAAAGGAAAGCATAACATTTAAGAAGTAAAAAGCCTTTTAGTCAGAGGCAGCAGTGAACAGGTGAGTCTTTAACCTTGACTTAAAAGAACTCAGACTCTCAGCAGACCTGATATTTTCTGGTAGTTTGTTCCAGATATACAGAGCATAGAAACTGAACGCTGGTTCTCCATGTTTAGTTCTGACTTTTGGAACCCAGAGCAGACCTGCACCAGACGACCTGAGTGGTCTGGAGGGTTCATACTGGACTAGAAGGTCTCTGATGTATTTTGGGTCTAAACCATTCAGTGTTTTAGATGCTAGCAAGAGAATTTTAAAGTCTATTCTCTGAGGGAGCCGGTGTAGAGACCTCAGAACTGGAGTGATGCGGTCCACTCCCTGGGTCTTATTGAGGACATTCTGGATCAGCTGCAGTCGTCTGATTGACTTTAAGCAGACCAGAGAAACATGTACATGTGACAAATATGCAAAACTAGAAGATTACTATAAATTCTGCTAGTAGTTTTTCATGCCACTGTAAAAAAAAATGTCTCAGCGTTCCCGATATGGAGTTGGAGCTCCTTCAAGAACCAATATCAAGGTCATCTTTGTTGTCATATAAGACTGTGGAGCTCCTTTTCCTTGCTCAGCGGCCTTCGTTCCTTCTGTGCAGATCCAGTAAAGGGTTAAATGGAGGTAGAAACACATGAAAAGCTGCTATAGTCTAAGTTAAAACCTGCTCTCTCATCACTTTGCAGCTCAGTATCGATATTTTCATCATTTTTTTTGACTATGTAGGCAACAAACTCCCTCCTGAGATCTCTAAGAAAGAGCCTTAAAACCCCAGTGGAGTGCAGTAAAACGTCGCTGCTGCTGCAAACCCTGCAGACACTTGTCCTGCTGTTTAATTGATCCGTCCAATTACTGCCGGGTCTGCTCGCGCCGCATGTGTTGCTTCTTGCTTCGCGAGTTGTCTGTTTGCATGTGACGCCGTCGTCCTGAAGCCACACCGCTCCGGTCCCACTGTGCTCTCTGAGATGACAACGAGAGAGGACTTGACTTAACCGGAGCTGACTCGGTTCTTGCTGGCACATCCTCTCCCTCCGTTCGCCCTCCAGGCTGCAGGACACCATCCCCGACTCAATCTCAGCGCCTTGGCTTCCTTCCACGTCTCCTTTATGAGGACGAGAGCCAGCTGGGTGTTAAGAGCTCCGCAGAAGAAGCCAAAGATTTAATGAAGACATAAAAGCACATGAGAGACACAAATTAAACTGATAAATGAGGGAGAAAAAAAAGAAACGTTCTATTAAAAAAGCCACATCCTCTCTCGGATGGAAATTGAAATGCGGTGCCCTTTTCTGTGATGCTCTCCAGCAGGTGGTTCACTGTGCTGCTGCTGCTGCTGCTGCTCTCCGGAGCCACCGAGGATCACAGGTGTCAGAGCGAATGAATTTCCAGGCCGTGACGGTGCAGCGGTGGGAAGAAAACAGAGTGTCCCGGGGACTCCAGCCCCTCACTGTGCAGGCTTCCAGGCTGAAGCAGTCCGCTGGGCGAAGTTCACCTGCGCATCGAGTGGAAAACAAACCCTGCTGCAGTCACCAGGCAACAGACTCGTCGTCGTCCTCACGCCGCCCATGAACACTAGCCTGAAGATGAAACACAGACTGTCACTGAAAACACAGCTACCCCCTAATTTGAGGCAATTTTACGAGGAGGTAATAGCAGGGTGGATAAATGAAACAAGCAGTTACGTCTGGAAGCTGACCTGAGAGACGATCGTTTCATCAAAAAGTGAAAGAAACTCCAACAAATAAGCACATGAATGCAGAAATATATCATCTCCTTTGTTATAGCATTAATACGGTTTACATTGCTCATACAGTTTAATACAGTTTACCATCCTCGTACTACTGTTTATCTCTACCAGTACATTTATTATCTGTTTATATTGTGTCCACATCTATACTTTCATATGTTAGTGTGTTCATACTGTAACGTAATGTACATCAGTGCTTTGTTCTTTTATCGTTTTTATGAATTTTGGCTTCTGTTTTGCCCTTCACCTACCTGTCTCTATCAAAGCGATGCAGAACAACCACAACATGATGAAAAACAACAGCAAAGATCAACAAAGCAACCATAAAGAGCAGCAAAGCAACCACAAAGGGATGGAAAACAACAATAAAAAGCAACAAAACAACCCCAAACACTCAACATAACCAGAAAAAGAATGCAAACCACCACAACACAGTGCAAAACAACAACAAGCAGCAACAAAAACAACCACAAAGACACACAAAACAACCACAAAGCGGTGCAAAATAACCACAACATGGTGCAAAACAACAACTAAGTGATGCAAAACAACAATAAAGAGCTGCAAAACAACAACACAAAGCAACAAAACAACCCCAAACACACACAAAATAAACAGAAAATGATGCAAACAACCCCAAAACAATGCAAATCAACACAACGTGGTGCAAAACAACCACAAAGACACACAAAATAAGCATAAAGCGATGCAAAACAGCTGCAATGCGATGTGAAACAATTACAAAGAGAAACAAAACAACCACAAACAGTGATAACAAAAGCCACAAAACAATGCAAAACAACCACAATGCCATGCAAATCATCTACAAACAGCAACAAAACAACCACGGAGCGATGCAAAATAACCACAACACAATGCAAAACAACAACAAAGAGCAACAAAATAACCACAAAGACACACAAAACAACCACAAAACAATGCAAAACAACAACAAATAGCAACAAAACAACCCAAAGCACACAAAATAACCAGAAAGTGATGCAAAAAAACCACGAAGAGCAACAAAACAACAACAAAGAACAACAAAACAACCACACAGACACAAAAAACAACTGCATAGCGATTCAAAACAACTACAAAATGATGTTATTTTTTATTTATCTAAGATTTTTTAAATTTTACTTGGTGTTTCTCATCACATGTGTTATGTAGGACAGTGTTTCCTGAGGAACAAATAAAGTAAATAAAAGTATTACCTGACATAGAATACTGTAAATAAGGCATGTTACTGCTGCTTCTGTACTCCTGGTCAGATGATAAACTGCATTTCCTTGTATTTGTACTCTTAAAGCTGAATCTAATAAACTGATTTCCCACATAAGATGCTGCTGATCATCTAATAAATCTAGGAGCACTGAGGCTTTGAGCCCTACAGGGCATTTATCTGCTGCACTTCCAGATCTACATGAGGCAGAATTAAGATGACTAAATGTATTGATTAAAGAGGCGACGACAGCTCAGTGACCTCCGCCCTCCTCACAGTAATAAGTGAGGAGGCAGCAGGACGTCGTCTGTGACCAGTGACTGGATACCAACCAGGACCAGCAGCTCTGAGGTGGAGGAAGCAGAAGGAAGCAGAAGGACTCACTGCAGACTTCTGACACTCTGGATGTCATTTATTACGTTTCCCCCCCTCTCTGGCAGCAGCTGCACAGCACTGAGCCAAAATGAGACTTTCTCCACATAACATCCAACTTATGAACATTTAAATCAGCCAAGAGAGGATTAAAGCTGATCCCTGGGAAATAAAACTGCAGTAATACCTGCAGATGAGAAGCCAGCAAGCCTCCCAGTGTCCTCCAGTTTGTATCTGGTGTTACTGTCACACAGAGTTATTTAATGAGTTTTTAAAAAATATAATAATAATTAAAGCATTATTAATACTGAGTTTTAACCTAATTTTAAAATGATTATTAAACAACACATAATAATAATAATAATGATAATAATAATAATAATGATAATAATAATAATAATAATGATAATAATAATAATAATAATTTAGTGTTACTTTCACACACATTTGTTTTTGAGTTTTTGAATTTTTGAAATAATTGTTATTGTTAAATAACAGCAAATAATAATAATAATAATAACAATAATAATTATAATAATAATAATTATTATTATTCAATGAGTTTTTAAAAACCTTAAAAATATTCTTCTTATTATTATTAAACAACAAATAATATTAACTATTATTAATAATAATAACAACAATAATAATAATAATTAACTGAGTTTTTAAAAACCTTCAAATTATTTTTATTATTATTAAACAACAAATAATAATACCTAATAATAATAATAATAATAATAATAATAACTTAAAAATAATTATTTGGTGTTGCTATTTTTTATTGAGTAATTTTATGTTGACTTTCTGAATCTTTATTTTTTTTAATTTTTAAAATAATTTTATATTATTATTATCATTATTATTTTAATAATGATGATAATAATAATAATAATTATAATAATAATAATAATAATGATTATTATTATTATTAGTAGTAGTAGTAGTCGTCGTATATGTTTTCATTTATTTTTACATTTTGGTCTTTTTTAATCTGTCTTTTATCACCTCATTTCTTTTAAATAATTGTTTTATTCTGCTGGTCCAGTTGCTAAACTGGATTTCATTGTCTTAGTACTTAATACAGTTCATTCTATTTTTCTCATTTTATTATTTGTGTTTCATTCTATATATAGGAAAAGGGCTCTTCAAAATAAAGTCTGTCTGATTGACTACAGCGGAAATAAACATAAACATTAATCACGTATAAACCAACCAAAACAGATGAAATGTGTGCAGCATTCAGAGGATCAATGATCAGTATGAGTCCATGAAGGAGTCACTAAATGACCCATTTCACAGCTCAGACCTGGAAACACAGAAGAGTCCCTGTGGCTCAGCCAGAGATAAAACAAAGGCTTTCATGTGTATGTTAATGCACTGAGGAGGAAATATTCATGATGTGAACATACAGTATCTCATTAAACATGAGACGGAAACTCATCCTGGATTATTGTCTCTGACTCCCACGGTATGTTTCATTATTTCTGTTCGACACAAAGCAAATGTGATTCTTAACTTCCTGCCTGTGTTCAGGTCCAACTGGGCTCTTAGCTACACAGAAAAACCCCCGCAGCTGAAAATGTTAAATTACAGTATTTTAAAAAGCAATCAACATGTAAAGTGGTCAGGTGTTCACTTCCCTCCATCCACATGTGGTCATTTGTGGTTTCATCTCTTGTTTTTTGCTCTGCTCTGCAAAACCCATCGATGCCTTCTGCTCACACAATAAGCATCTGCTCTCCGACAATTAACGGCTGATTTGCTGCAGACTTTTAAAGAAATACTGAGGGGTTTGGGAAGAACATCAAAGGTAGAATTACTTATGAAACACATTTAAAAACAACACCTCAGTAAAGATGCTGCATATTAAGTCCAAGAGAAGGTACGCTGAATTTGACTATCTCATGTGACTCAAACTAGAAGACATTTTTAGGTCGACAAAGGTTTTTGTTTAAAATAACAGAAAAATATCTGTTAAAATAAGGTACATTTGGTGGGTTGGTTGGTTGGTTGGTTGGTTGTTTGTTTGTTTGTTTGTTTGGTTATTTGGTTGGTTGCTTGGTTGCTTGGTTGGTGGTTGTTTGGGTTGGTTGGTTGGTGTTTTGTTGATTGGTTGGTTGGTTGGTTGATTTGTTGGTGGTAGTTTGGTTGGTTGGTGGTTGGTTGGTTGGTTGGTTGGTTGGTTGGTGTTTGGTTGGTTGGTTGGTAAGTTGGTTGATTGGTTGACTGGTTGGTTGGTTGATTAGTTGGTTGTTGTTTGTTTTGTTGGGCTATTGGTTGGTTCGTGTTTTGTTGATTGGTTGGTTGATTTGTTGGTGATAGTTTGGTTGGTTGGTGGTTGGTTGGTGTTTGGTTGGTTGTTTGGTTGGTAAGTTGGTTGGTTGGTTGGTTTACTGGTTGGCAGGTTGGTTGACTGGTTGGTTGGTTGGTTGGTCGGTTGGTTGGTGGTTGTTTGGGTTGGTTAGCAGGTCGATTCGTTGGTTGGTTATTTGGTTGTTTGGTTGGGTTGGTTGCTTGGTTGGTGGTTGTTTGGGTTGGTTGGTCGATTGGATGGTTGGTTGGATGGTTGGTTGGTGTTTGGTTGGTTGTTTGGGGTGGTTGGTTGGTCGATTGGTTGGTTGGTTGGTTGGAGGTTGTTTTGGTTGGTTGGTTGGTTGGTTGGTTGGGTTAGTTGGTTGGCTGTTTGATAGGACTTAAATGAACAAAGTTTTTATTGTAATTTTCTGCAACTGGAGAAAAAAGGCAAATCACTAAAGTAACATATAAATCATTCTTTAAATCAGCTAAAAATGTCATTATTTTCCAGATATTTGCTGTTAGTGTCACTATTTTGGATTGCTTCCCATCCCTGCTGCCATATCTTCAATGTTTCTCATGAATTTTTTTTTTACAGTGTTCTTTTCAACCTGTCAGTAATTACCGCTTTTAATTATTTAAGCGATTATGCACAGGGGTGTACTCACTACGGCCGTGTACCATAAGTGTGAGTCAAAGCAGAGGATATGCCGAACACTTAGAACTCCATTAACGCATGAACATAAAACGACCTCCTATACAATATTCATCCCAGAATTCTTTGCAGTGCCATGGATACGGCATGTTCTATAAGCACTATATGTTTACTTAGTGGTTCATAACCCTTCTGTCTTAGTCTTTAGAGTTTCAATGCACTGAGAGCTCAATTTCTTTTCCAACGTATACACCCGATAAAGTCATTCTGGTTCTTTTTCTATATGTGCTCTGTAGGAAACACGTGCACAGGCCTTTATAATGAAGGTAAATGTGCTACGGCTGGTAGGCAGCAGCACAACATTAAACCTATTTTCCTCAGAGGCTCTTCTCTCCTGTCACCGAGATGCTAGTTGTTGTCGCTACCTGTCATCTCCAACAAAGAGCTGTTGTTTTCCCCTTTCTCTTTAGTTCTTCGCCGGAGAAGAAATAAGAAACACGTGAATCTTCCTCTGAGAAAAAAAAAAGAAGCTCCATTTCTGAAATTTTAATCCTGGAAATTTAACCGCGGCCCACATGCAGCACTTCATTAATTACATGTAAAATCAATGGGGTAATGCTAATGTACTGGATGAGGACGTTTACTGCACAGCTCCTGTAGGAATCCTGTCATCGGTTTGCATGAATATTGCATGTTTATGACATGATGGGCTTTAAACCTGAGGTGGGCGGCGCACTCAGTCACCAGTGTAAGTTATCACCAGCAGAAGACGAACAACAAAGACAAAAAAAACTGTCTTTAATTATGCTAATGTTCAGCAGTGGGAAGTAACTAAGTGCATTTCTGAGGTACTTCACCTGAGTGTCTCCATTTTATACTACTTTATAATTCCAATTCAGTGCCTATAAAAAGTATTCATCTCCATCCCCCAGTGGAAGTTTTCCCTTTTATTGCTAATTGGTGGTAAAAGTCACACAATTAGTGAAATGGAGATAATCTGAGTGCAGTGAACATGTCTAAGTGATTGTAGTATGAAGACACCTGTATCTGGAAGGTCCAGTCACTGATGAATCAGTGCGTCTGGATAGAAATACACCATGAAGACTAAAAAACACTCCAAGAAACTCCAGGCATCAGTAGGGAGATGATACAAGAAAGTTTAACGCTCATTGAATGTTTCTGGGAGTCTGGTTAAATCTATCATTAAGAAATGGAAGCAATATGGAAATCTGAATAGAGCAAGTTGTCATCAAAAAACTAAGTGACTGAGCAAGAAGGAGACTAGTGAGGGAGGCCACCAAGACTCCTATGACTCCTCTGAAGGAGATACAAGAAGGAGACTAGTGAGGGAGGCCACCAAGACTCCTATGACTCCTCTGAAGGAGTCACAAGAAGGAGACTAGTGAGGGAGGCCACCAAGACTCCTATGACTCCTCTGAAGGAGATACAAGAAGGAGACTAGTGAGAGAGGCCACCAAGACTCCTATGACTCCTCTGAAGGAGATACAAGAAGGAGACTAGTGAGGGAGGCCACCAAGACTCCTATGACTCCTCTGAAGGAGTCACAAGAAGGAGACTAGTGAGGGAGGACACCAAGACACCTATGATTCCTCTGAAGGAGTCACAAGAAGGAGACTAGTGAGGGAGGACACCAAGACACCTATGAATCCTCTGAAGGAGTCACAAGAAGGAGACTAGTGAGGGAGGACACCAAGACTCCTATGATTCCTCTGAAGGAGTCACAAGAAGGAGACTAGTGAAGGAGGTCACAAAGACACCCATGACTCCTCTGAAGGAGTTACAAGAAGGAGACTAGTGAGGGAGGCCAACAAGACACCTATGACTCCTCTGAAGGAGATACAAGAAGGAGACTAGTGAGGGAGGCCACCAAGACTCCTATGACTCCTCTGAAGGAGTTAGAAGAAGGAGACTAGTGAGGGAGGCCACCAAGACACCCATGACTCCTCTGAAGGAGTTACAAGAAGGAGACTAGTGAGGGAGGCCACCAAGACACCTATGACTCCTCTGAAGGAGACAAAGTCCTCTCATAAATGACCTCTGGTGACCTCGAATTCCCTCACTAGTCTCCCTTTGTAACTCCTTCAGAGGAGTCATAGGTGTCTTGGTAGCCTTTCCTTCTTTTGTTAAACTATATTTCATTCTGGTAAAATCAGAGCCATAAAGTTACGCTATATTTTCCTGTGTTTAAATGGTATCGTGTCATTTTAGAGATGTGTGTCGTTATTTGAAAGAACAATTAGGCACATCCAGGAATGAAAAATGGTAAATAATGTTTGCTTCGCCGGTTTTTAATTGTAATTTTTAAGAACAATTCAGTGATATTTAACATTTTTTTCACTGTTTAGGTTATAGCTAGGAAAATAAATAAATAAATTTACATGTCGACTATAAAAACAGGCCAAAACTGTGTGGATGTTCTTCTGTGTGTGACCACAAAATCACACTGTTTACTGTCTGTTGTTGCCAAACTGTACTTATTATCTGTAATTTAACAAAGCCTGTAAAGTCAATTGTCCAAGAAATCAAAGCTGAAAAGGTTAAAAGCCTTATTTTTTTACTGCGTGCGACTCAGAAGCGTCTCCTGTTGCTTGTAATGTTTTCATCGCCTCTAAGAAAAGCTGCCCACAGAAGCTCGGCGAGGCGGCAGAAAGAAACAACAGCGCTGACGTCTCGGTTCGTCCTTGACCGAGGCGGTTCGCCCTCACGTTCTTCACAAGCTGAACAACGAACTGAGCTCCTGAACGCCGCGCAGGGAGGCAATCTGTCGCCTTCTCAGCGATACATCTGTAATTTCCACGGTGGGAAAAACGGCGCTTTGATCCCGAACACTCGGCCGAGCTGACGTGTGCTCAGAGTGTGCAGACAGAAGCCCTGAAGGCGAAGCCGAGCGGAGGGAAAAGGTAATTCAGTGCAAACCTGAGGGAGGAAAAAATGAATATTGACCACCAATGAAGCGCAGTCGGCGAAAGCAGCAGCCTTACATACAGGTGAATCTATAGAAATGATTTCCTTGATGGTAATTACACCCTTACAAAAACACAGATGAGGAAAACGACCCGGCCTTCTTATTCCGCTCACCACTCGGCTGTCGCTCCCAGAACTACTTTGCGCTGGATGTGAACACGGTGGATGTACTGTTGTGGCCTGAGGGGCAGAGCGCTTCGTAGGAGAATGGAAATTGTTTCTACTTTGGGTCTTGGGTAGTAATCAGAAAGCTCAGCTCGGCAGGCGGAATGATCAGAGCCGTACGTTACATAAAGAAAACACAGCTTCACTCTCAAACCGCTGCGGCCTTAATGACTTTAAAGCAGCGTTAATCGATTTTTTTGAGGCTGTAAACACATCGACATATTATTCATCACCTTATAAAGTCGCGTTAACACTCGCATTCCCATTCTGCAGACACACAGCAGCATTCATTTGGGTTTCTGGTCACCCGATGAATAAAAACCTCCTCAAGCACCGAATCCGGAGACAAATGGTCGCCTCTTAAGATGCTAAACGCTGCGCTGTGATCAACAGCTGGCTGCTGAATTAATCCTGTTTGCTGCTGACAGATGGTACATGTTCAGTTTATCTGTGCTTTGACGCTGTAAACAGACAAACAGAGCAGTGAAAGTGAATTCAATGCGACAAACTGCAGTTCCTCGAATGCCCACTAGAGGCTGCCTCCAAAAGCGAGTCGATCCCCATAGAGCTCCATGTTAAAATGACAGATTTTGCAGCAAAAATAACCATCTTTACAAACTGCTTAACAAACTTTGATTTTTTTTTTACAGTGTGTGACCTACACATTAAAATTAAATAGCCTCAAAACCAGAACAAAAAAAGACACTGTTGAGATGAAGGAGCAGAATTCAACCTGAGCTGTTGTGTTGCAGAGATCAGCTGTGTTTAATGGAGGTCTGGATGCTGCTGCTGCTACTGATCGTGGTCTTCACCAATGATGGGAATAATGGCGTTAAAATAAACAGCGTTGCTAGCGGCGTTGTTTTTATCAGTAACGGGTAATATAACAGGGGCAGCGGTGGCCTACTGGCTTGTGAAGCGTACTTTTTTTTGTCTGCATTTATCATTTAACACCACACAATGGAGTCAACTTTAATGAGATCAATGCATATTTTAGTCTTGCAGCAAAACATATGAATATTTAGTGCGAGAGCGTGACCATCACCAGCCACCCTGGAGGCTAAGCAGTCATTCTATATTGAATTTTCCTATCATGAGCCAGAGGGGGCAGTGCTGCACCTCAGTGATTTGGGGGGGGGGATAAGGGTTAGGGCGAAACAAGACGAACAGGGAGGGTACAGACGGGCAGTGCTATATGAATCCTATAAGAGTGCTGTAACATGCCATGTTATTCCCAACAACCGATCCCACATCTGAAAATCGGAAACAAATAATCAACACAGAAACAAATTGGAGACCAGAAGTCCTGACAGTATACAAAATTAGGACGTCAGAGGACAGGAGTTAGGGAAGAATGTATAGAGGGCGTCAGTTTAGTGCAAAGTCTGAAGAGTGACTCCGCACAGTCTGGCAGGTCCCATCAGTTCTTAGCAAGGGGACTCGGCAGGAGTTGGTAAGCCCTGAACAAACGTGCATGTGTGTCGAAGGCCAGAGGGACTACCACGAGTCAGCAGGGCCAGGCTGGCCAAACGCCCCCACACCCCAGCCGGGGATCATCCAGGAGGCACCACCCAGAGGACCACCCGGGCCATAGACAAGCACGCAGACCCAGAGACCAAGAGGAGGCGGAAACCGACACCCCCAGGGCGCCAAAGAACAAACCCAGAGGACACGGGGCACGAGAGCCCACCCGCCACCCCACGCCCATCCCCAGCCCGGGAGGCCAGACACAAGGGCCAAGCGCCCCACTATAGGGAAGGCCGCCAGCCCCACCCCAAGCAGGCCGCCACCAGGAGCCAGCCAGAGGAAACTGAGGCCAGGCCCAGACGCAGGCCCAGAGAGCATGAGTGGGTGGGGAGTCAGCGCCGCCAACTGAAAGGTGCCCCACATACCCTGAGTGAAGCGTACTTCTAACCGGTGGGTCACCGGTTTGCGTGCCTGGACTGGCAAGAGGCTGAGTCACCATCACTGTGGGCCCCTGAGCAAGGCCCTTAACCCCTGACTGCTCCCCGGGCACCTCCACGGCAGCTCCTAGTATAGGGCTGCCCAGTGGCCTTGGTGGTTGGCAGCGTAGCCTCACAGCTAGAAGATCCCCGGTTCGCGTCCTGCTTAGGACGCCTGGGATCTTCCTGTGTGGAGTTTGCATGTTCTCCCTGTGCAGCGTGGGTTCTCCAGCTTCCTCCCACAGTCCAAAAACATGCTGAGGTTAACAGATGATTCTAAATTGTCTGTAGGTGTGAGTGGTTGTCTGTCTCTATGTGGTGACCTGTCCAGGGTGTCCCCTGCCTTCGCCCGAGTATCTGGGATAGACTCCAGCCCCCCCAAACAACCCTACGGAGGATTAAGCGGTGTATAGATGATGGATGGATGGGTATTCTGACTAACTGCTATTTCCATCATTACAACGTTGTTACCGACACTTAAATGGGGTGCGTCATAAACTCTCGTCATCCGACTTTGCTCTCAGCCACAGGAGCTGCAAAACTGTCTGTTTCTTTGGTGAGGGAGGAGGCGGGACAACCGCACGAGTGATGATGATTGGCTAAGGCAGCGTAAGCTTTCACGCTGGACCAATCAGAGGCAGTGTTCAGTTTACACACAAACCACTCAGCCAAACTAGTCAAGGTGAGCTGCAGAAGTGGCGAATCTGGAAGGAAAGTTTGTATTTTTTAAGAAATACTTGAACCGTACTGTATTTACAGAGAGTCAAAGGCAATTGTTATATCGTTAAACTGTATTTTAGTGATGAAGCAAGTACTTGAAGTGCAGAACGGCTGCCAGCTGTGGTCTGATGAGGTGCAATAAATATGAAATGTTCTGTGCAGTTCAACCCAATGCAACTTGTGAAGCCAGCTTAGAAAAAAAATCCAAATTCTTACACATTTAAACTTAAAAAAAAGTAATGCAATAGTTACTTTCCCTGGTAACTAGTTGCTTTTATAGTGGAGTAGTTCAGTTACTTTTAGAAGTGATGTGCCCGACACTGGTCTTCTCCAACTCCAAACGCAGACTACATATCAGATTTTGAGCCTCTGCCCTCTCAGTTTGACGTCTTTTCCCTCAAAAAGCCTCACAAACTCTCTTTCCAGCAATAATCCAGATCTGAAGCAGACAAAAGGCTCGATATTAATGACGTGACGCCGGCATGCAAACAACAACAAAGCAGGCCTTTGTGCCGCTTTCAACTTCCACAAAATGAGGATGTTTTTCTTCACCCCATTCGCGGGGCAGAGCGACAAAATACAAATAAAATAAATAAATTACAGTCAGTGACAAGGACAAAACAACAACCTAAAATTAATCCTTCAGTGAGAGTTTTTATTCCTCCACCCGAGCGCAACCGGAGGGAGGCTCAAAATACAGGCTGACACCTCTGCAGTGGAATCTAATGAGCTAATAACTAATTATCCAGATCAACTTGAAAGAAGCCATCAGAGAGAGTTTAATATATGCAGAGCAGAAACTCATCTCCACTGCCGGGATGAAATATTCAGCACCAAAGTCATAGGAACTGGAGGTAAAGCGAGGCGATGCCGGGAACAGATTTAATCTATCAGTCAACTGGATGCAAACTGATAAAAGTCAACAGCAGACGAGCATCAGGAGAGTCTAAACACTGATGTGTCTGATGATGGATGTGTTTTTAATGTTCTCTGTATGGAACCGCAGCTTGGTCCATCTCAGCCAGAGCTACCTTGAACAAGAGATCTGCAGTCTCAGTGGGACTCACCTGGGTGAATAAAGGTTGAACCAGAAAAGCCCTCATAGAGCGCAGACCTCCGCCAAGCAGCTTCAGTCCACCCCAACACAATCTACCAATGACTAAGTATCATGGTGAAGTCCGGTGAAATCAACAGGACACAGAAATATATGTTGGTTCTTTATTCTGAACACATTAACTGGAGGATTCTCAATGGATAAAATAAGTAGGATAAAACCAGAAATGTTCCTCTGGAGAATCTGGTTTGGTTTTGCTAAACAGGACTTCTGTTGCAGCTGTGTTTGAGGACAAACAGGTTTATGTGAAAAACAACTACTTAGTTTGAACAAGACGTCCCAATTTACAGCTTTGTGGCAATAAATAAGCAGCAGGAGATTTCAGCAAGATAAAATAAGGCTGACCTTAAGGCCAAGTACGGTGTAGTTCCAAGTAGCCTAGAGTGGCTAAGTTAGCTAACCAACAGTATGGTAGCTTAGCTGCTTTACAAACAGAATATTAGGGCTGGTCCCCAATATAGGAATATCCCAATATTGGTTGGTTGTGGTGATATTTGGATAATAATTTTGATATTCGAATAGTCCTGCGCACCGCCGCCGAGTGCTGCCGAGCGTTGCCGAGCGCTGCCGAGGCTGTAAAATGCTGCCGTGGTTCTAGTATGTGGACCTGCCAACTCCGGTGTCAAAAACTCAAAACGCTTTCCAAAAGCACAGTGTTTCAACTTTGGGTAGATAAAAATAAAAGTAGAAAAGCCCTCATAGAGCGCAGACCTCCACCAAGCAGCTTCAGTCCACCCCCAACACAATATACCAATGACAAAGTCTCATTGTGTAGTCCGGTGAAATTAAAAGGACACAGAAATATATGTTGGTTCTTTATTCTGAACAAATTAACTGAAGGATGATCAATGGATAAAATAAGTAGGATAAAAGTGGAGAATCTGGTTTGGTTTTACTAAACAGGACTTCTGTTGCAGCTGCGTTTGAGGACAAACAGCTCTATGTGAAAAACAACTACTTAGTTTGAACAAGACGTCCCAATTTACAGCTTTGTGACGAGAAATAAGCAGCAGGAGATTTCAGCAAGATGAAATAAGGCTGACCTTAAGGCCAAGTATGGTGTAGTTCCAAGTAGCCTAGAGTGGCTAAGTTAGCTAACCAACAGTATGGTAGCTTAGCTGCTTTACAAACCTAATATTAGGGCTGGTCCCAAATATAGGAATATCTGAATATTGGTTGGTTGTGGTGGTATTGGGATAATAATTTTGATATTGGAATAGTCCTGTGCATCGCTGCCGGCCGCCGCTGAGCGCCGCCGAGTGCCGCTGAGTGCTGCCGAGTGCGGCCGAGGCTCTAGAGCGCCGCCATGGTTCTAGTACACGGACCTGCCAACTCCAGTGTCAAAAATGCAAAACCCTTTCCAACAGCACAGAGTTTCAACTTTGGGTAGATAAAAATCAAAGTAGAAAAGCACTCAGAGATCCAGACCTCCACCAAGCAGCTTCAGTCCACCCCCAACACAATCTACCAATGACTAAGTATCCTTACATTTAAAAAAAATTCCTGGATCCAGACGGTGATCCGGATCAGTCCCAACATGTCATCATTTCTTTCTTGTTCCATTTCACACATTTCCTGAAAATTTCATCCAAATCCGTCCATTACTTTTTGAGTTATTTTGAACACAAACAAACAAACAAACAAACCAACGCCGGCAAAAACACAACCTCCTTGGTGGAGGTAATAAAAAAGTGAAACCGTTCTGTGTGTTTTGCTGCAGGAGGATAAACATGAGGAGTGTGGCATTGTTTTCCATTTCCAGGAAAAAAAGAAAAACACTGTACAAAAAGAAGAGAGAGAGAGAGAACTCTAATAAAGTGGTGAAAATCCAGCAGCAAAGGTGCCAGAAAAAAAAAGTTACGTGTTAAATAACGGTGGAAAAATGTAGCGTTCAACAACAGCAAGAATGAAGGCAATTATCTGTAAAATAAAGTTGTTTTTATCTGATTTAAATAAAGAAAACTGTAATTTTACAGTCATCCATTGTAGAGGAAGGCATTACTGTTGGTAAAAATACAGATTTGTTCTTTTATGTGGATTTTATTTACAGTTTGTTTTGTTTTTATTTTTTTTTAAAGCTGATTTAAATAAAGAAAAACTGCAGTTCATCAAACATGCTTTGTGAAAGAATGAATTACTGATACTAAAATGCAGATGTGAACAGTATTTCATTATTTACAGCTCTGGTCTGCTGTTTATTGTGTTGTTTTCTTACAGTTAACATCTTTTTTCTGTATTTTTAGCTATTATCTGTAATTAAATTTTAAAAAGGGAAAACCTGTAAAATAACTGTGTAAAAATTGCCTTGTTTCAATTATGAACAAATAAATATCTCTAAATATTTACTTTTAGATAGTATTTATGCAATAAAAAAGTGTAATTTATGGTCAAATACTGTAAAAAAAAAAAAAAAGATTTATTAAATACAAAGGTTTGATGTGGATGTTATTTACAGTTTGGCCTGTTTTCTACGGTCAACATGTGAATTAATTCTTTTCTTCTGTGATTTTACTGGATATTATCTGCATCCAGCATGTTTTAGATCATGTTTATCCCCCTGCAGGAGGATAAACATCAGGTGAGTCATGTTGTTTTCTGTTTCCCGCAAAATAAAATAAAATGAAATAAAAATTGAGAAAATCCAGCAGCAAGGTGCCACAAAAAGTATGTTAGGTGTTAAAAATGGGTAGAATAATATACTATTCAGTAACTTTAAACAGCAAAAATAATGACAAATATCTGTAAAATAACATTTTTAGTTGATTTAAATACAGTAAAATGGTGTCATATGAAGCATTTCTAAAAGAATGAATTAATATTTGTAAAAATACAGTTTTTTGTGGACATTATTCACAATTTTCACCCATTTCTGTTGTTGTAATTGTTATTTTTTGTTATTTTTTTGCTTTGTTTTACATTTAACATGTAATTGAATGCTTTTGTTCTGTGATTTTACTGGACATTATCTGTAATTTAACAAAACCTGTAAAGATTTCTCAATTTACTGAATGCAAAGTGCAGTAAACTGGTACAAATCAGCTGCACACAAGCATCTAAAGAGCCTAAACATTTGCACAGTTCTGTGTATTTCGCTGCATGAAAATAAACATCAGGTGAGCGACGTCGTTTTTTGTTTCCTGTAAAAAAAAATATAATAAATGAAATTAAAAAATTGTGTAAATCCAGCAGCAAGGTGCCACAAGTTTTTTTTATGCTACGTGTTAAAAAATT
Organism: Dascyllus trimaculatus; assembly: GCA_024666655.1. Classification (NCBI taxonomy): domain Eukaryota; kingdom Metazoa; phylum Chordata; class Actinopteri; family Pomacentridae; genus Dascyllus; species Dascyllus trimaculatus. The sequence goes on from CM045461.1 coordinate 4,351,440, forward strand.
GGTGGAATAATATAACATTTAATAACTTTAAACAGCAAAAATAATGGCAAGTATGTGTAAAATAACATTTTTAGCTGATTTAAACCCAGTAAGATGATGTGATTTCATGCATTGTGAAAGAATGAACTAGTATTTGTAAAAAATACAGTTTTTATGTGGATATTATTCACAGTTTTCACCTGTTTTAGTTTTTTTATTGTTATTTTTTTGTTATTTCTTGCTGTAAACATGTAATTTAATGCTTTTGTTCTGTTCTAATTTAACAAAACCAGCAAAGATTCCTCAATTTACTGAATGCAAAGTGCAGTAAACTGGTAAAAATCAGCTGCACACGAGCTTCTAAAGAGCCTCAACATTTGCACAGTTCTGTGTTCTGCTGCGGGAGGATAAACACCAGGTGAGCGACGTCGTTTTCTGCTCTACAGGAGATTTGAAAGCAGGAACTCTGAGCCTGGATGAGCTCTGTGAAGAGAGCGTCTGTAAAGGCACGTGTGCGTTCGCGTCGCCCGCCGTAGATGTGAATCACCTCAGTTTGATCTGCGGTGAATGACAGGAGCAGTAATTCAGCCCGGAGAGCAGAGGGAGGTCTGGAGCGAGAGCACAACAGAGGAGTCGTTGTTTTCCTGCATTCGCAACCTGAAATGTTTCATCAGGTCTTCCAGAGCAGTCGTTAAAAGATATTTTTAAACCTCCACTAACTACCCTGTCAGTCGTGTTCAGCTCCAGGTTAAACCCATTACAGCACCTCGGGGATTATCCCAGTGTTCCCCGTGGCAGGTTGCTGTATTTCGGCTGCAGCACACTGATGGATCGTTGTCACTGACAGGTTTGTGAGTCAGCCGACACGTCCTGAACTCCACCGAGCTGCTGCACTGTACGGCGAACATCTGCCAGCCGCTGAAAAATATCCCGTCGTATTTTCAGTCCTGCTTGTTAGGAGACGGATTCTGCAACCAAATAAACAGAAAAAACCCCCCCAAAATGCACCTTTCCTCTCCCAGCCCTGCAATTACAGACAGATTGGGTTTTGTTTTCCCCAGGTTTGGAGCTATATATGCATCCTCTAACTACTGCAAAGGAGGAAAAAAAGGAATTTCATTTGCATTAATCGCCCTGAAAAATCACATTTCTAAAAGTCAACAGCAACGCCTCCTTCAAGGATGAGTGTCCTGACGATGAAAGAGGAAGCGAGGCGCTCAAAGGAAGGGGAGTCTGAGTGTTTTTTTTGGCATCAGCAGCAGCAGAAATAGACAGGACACGGAAAAGTGAGCGGGGAAATGACTTGAAGTAAAGGTGTGGCCTGTCAGGAATCAAACGTTGACAGCGTTTGTACCTGTGTGGTAGGAAAACCTAAGGATTCAGCTGCCAGGTCGCCGGTGATTATGTGGTTTCTTAGAGTTAAATAAGACGACTGAGACCACTGTCATGACTGTACTGTAAATATGAAGCTACAGAAGGCAGCTTAGTTCAGTTTAGAGTAAAGGCTGGACGTATCAGCCGACCTGGCCTCGTCCGTGCAGAGCATGAGAACGGTCATCCAAGATTTTGTCGGCCAGTCGCAGATTGGCCTGTTCATAGATCCTCTGCAGAGAAAGGTGCTCCTGCTCACCTCTAGTTTTCCAGACAGTTCGGACCATCAGCTTATTTTTTAGCTGAACAGAAAGACCACCATACCAGGCTGTGATGCTGTATCTCACCAAGCTCTCCAGCCCTGCATGATAGAAGATAAGCATAATGTTTTTGTTCACCCCGTGGGCTCTCAAGCGTTGTTGCAGTCTGCCACAGAGGTAGTCAAGTGCCGTCTATAAAGACACCTAAGTACTTGTAAGAGTCCACCTGGGCTGCTGCCTGGTTGTGGATGATCACAGGCCTGTTCTCGCTCATTCCCCGAGGGTCAAACACCATTTCTATTGTTTTCATGGCGTTCAGCATCAGGTGATTATCGTCACGCCGTTCAACAAATCTGTTGATTTCCTCGAAGTATAAAGATGAGTCACTCTCCTTGTTCAACAATGACAAAATTGCAGTATCATCTGAGAATGACAAAATCAACAAACCAGAACCTAAGAAGCTAACTGCAGGTCATATTTCATCTGTGTTAATAAATTCCATCCATCATCTTCTGCTTATCCAGGACTGGGTCGTGGAGGCAGCAGTCTAAGCAGAGAGGCCCAGCCTTCCCTCGCCCCAGACACCTCCTCCAGCTCTTCCAGTGGGACCCCGAGGCGTTCCCAGGCCAACCGAGAGACATACCGTATTTTCTGTACTATAAGGCCACTTAAAAGCCTTTAGTTTTCTCAAAAATCGACGGTGCGTCCTTCAGTCCGGTGCTCCTTATGTGTGCACTGAGTTCCAAGCGCTCCACTTCATTGACTGTGGGACCATTTCCCACCGACATAGGTCCGTAAAGTACGTACACTAAGTACGCTGGCAGCCATAAACCAAGGTATCTGACTAAGTTATCTGCTTTGACTGTTGTACGAGCCACCGGGCAACAAGACTGACTCCGACAATGACGAGAGGGAACCCGGCATGCTTGATGGCAAAATTGCCCAGCTGTTCAATTCAGATACAGAAGATGAAGACTTTGAAGGGTTTGTGACAGAAGATTGATCAAAAAATAATGTGAGTGTATTTGTAAATACGGTACGTAGGAGAATAAAGTTCAACAAACTCACTGTTTTACTTCCGTTTCCTTAATTTAGCATGCGCCTTTTAACCCGGGGCCCTTATGTATGGCTTAAGTACAGAAATAGACCCGTAATTGAGACTGCCTCTTATAATCCGGTGCGCCTTAAGGTGTGGAAAATATGATAGTCCCTCCAGCGTGTCCTAGGTCTACCCCAAGGCCTCCTCTTGGTGGGACATGCCAGGAACACCTCCCCGGGGAAGCGTCCTGAAGGCATCCAGAACAGATGTCCAAACCACCTCAACTGACTCCTCTGGATGTGGAGAAGTAGCGGCTCTACTCCGAGCTCCTCCCTGGTGACTGAGCTCCTCACCCGATCTCTAAGGGTGCATCCAGCCACCCTGCGGAGGAAACTCATTTCAGCCGATTGTATCCGGGATCTCGTTCTTTCGGTCATGACCCAAAGTTCATGACCATAGGTGAGAGTAGGAACGTAGATTGACCGGTAAATCGAGAGCCTTGCCTTTTGGCTTAGCTCCTTCTTCACCACGACGGACCGGTACAGCGACCGCATGACTGCAGACGCTGCACCGATCTGCCTGTTAACCTCACGCTCCATCCTCCCCTCACTCCTGAACAAGACGCCAAGATACTTAAACTCCTCGAGAACCACGGCCTCGGGTTTGGAGGTGCTGATCCTCGTCCCAGTCGCTTCACACTCGGCTGCAAACCGCCCCAGTGCACGCTGGAGGTCCAGGCCTGATGAAGCCAACAGGACCACATCATCAGCAAAAAGCAGAGACGAGATCCTGCGGTCCCCAAACCGGACCCCCTCCGGTTTGGGGTCCTTTGAAATTCATTTTTCAACACTGTGAGCACCACAGTTTTACTTCTACTCTATTTATTTGGGCAGAAACCTCAGAGATCGATATGAAAATCTGGAAAAGTGAAAGCAGGCTGACGAAAACGAGGTGAGCGGCGTGTTACAAGACACCAAGAAGCCAAGAAGCCAGAAACAGCTAAAACCTCTCAGTATTTATATGCAGCGTCTCAATAATGCACTCAGCAGTAAATAAGAAAGCCGAAGTGAAACAGCTTCTGATGGACGTCCAGGTAATTCTATGTAGTTGCGGGAGCTGACGAGAAAATCTCAAACACTGTAGCGGTGAAAAATATAAAAACCATCGATTCTGACGGAGCAGCACAAAAAGAATAGACACAATCGATACCTCAACAAAACCCTCTCGCAGCGTTTGATTCTGAAAGATTACACTCCATTGATCGGCTCCAAATAAAGCACTCCGAGGCTTTTTGTCTGCGGCTCCTTCTGGGAAAAATCCTCCGCCGAGTCAGTCGACAGGCGGCGGAGCGACGTCGGATCCTCGTGAAGATTTAGATCGAGCCCTGAGGAAAAACTTAAAAACAGAATTAGCATTCTGCAGAAACCTTTTATACTCACATGTCCCGTTTTGATGGATCAGTGTTTTTCCGAAGGCCCAACAGTCTCAGGGTGAGTGTGTCTGCAGGGTTTGGAAGCTTCTAATGGTTCGAGCATTAACTTCTGACTCGGTCCATCATTTTTACACACGGCTTAATCAGTTATTTTCAACTGTGTTATAGTGCCGCGGTTAAACATTTATACTTTTTACTGCACATTCCCCCGCATTCACGGACAGTTCGTCTATATCAGCGGCACCTCGGAGGATCGATGAACATTTTACACCACCGAGCTTTTTAATGACTCTCCTCTGAAACAGTGCTCCGGCTAATACATGCAAGTTTAACATTAGAACAAGCCGTCGTCTGGAGGATTAGTCACAGTTTGCATTAATGCATACGCTGCTCTGGATATATATATATATATATATATATATATATATATATGTATATATGATGCAGGAGTGACTCAGCCAATTAATTCTCCACAATGGATGACCTCTATGTAATAACCTGCAAGTGTAAAAGTTAATTTTTCACCATGGAAACAACTAAAAACGAAGCTATTTCCTCCTGTTTCCGCTCTTTATGCTAAGCTAAGCTAACATGATCATGGTCCCTCCTCCACTTCCATTGTCTGCACGTTACCGTTTTCAAACTCCCCCTACGAGAAACAACAAAACACCTTCAAGTGTTAAAGTTCATTTTTCACCATGGAAACAACTAAAAACGAAGCTGTTTCCTCCTGTTTCCACTCTTTATGCTAAGCTAAGCTAACATGATCGTGGTCCCTCCTCCACTTCCATTATCTGCACATTACCGTTTTCAAACTCCCCCTACGAGAAACAACAAAACACCTTCAAGTGTTAAAGTTTATTTTTTTACCATGGAAACAACTAAAAATGAAGCTGTTTCCTCCTGTTTCCGCTCTTTATGCTAAGCTAAGCTAACATGATCGTGGTCCCTCCTCCACTTCCATTATGAGCACATTACCGTTTTCAAACTCCCCCTACGAGAAACAACAAAACACCTTGAAGTGTAAAAGGTCATTTTTCACCATTGAAACAACTAAAAACGAAGCTATTTCTTCCTGTTTCCACTCTTTATGCTAAGCTAAGCTAACATGATCGTGGTCCCTCCTCCACTTCCATTATCTGCACGTTACCGTTTTCAAACTCCCCCTACGAGAAACAACAAAACACTTTCAAGTGTTAAAGTTCATTTTTCGCCATTGACACAACTAAAAACGAAGCTATTTCTTCCTGTTTCCACTCTTTATGCTAAGCTAAGATAACATGATCGTGGTCCCTCCTCCACTTCCATTATCTGCACGTTACGAGAAACAACGAAACACCTTTAAGTGTAAAAGGTCATTTTTCACCATGCAAACAACTAAAAATGAAGCTGTTTCCTCCTGTTTCCACTCTTTATGCTAAGCTAAGCTAACCAGTTACTCGTGTATCTTTGTCGTACAAGTCGTCGTACGTTTTGCAAAAACCCGGCTACGTGTGGACAAGGTCCCAGAGAGAGAGGGGAAAGGGAAGGGGACGGAGAGGACTGCACTACCTGGCCCCGGAGCCAGAGGGCGTGACATTAAGTGTCAACAGTCATTCGTCGCTATGGAAATAATATCCATGCTTTATGCTAAGCTAAGCTAACCAGGTGCTCATTCATTTTTACCTTCCAAACGAGCAGACAAACATTAACTTCTCACGTAATTTTCTGCAAACAATCTTGGTTCCAGACTTCCAGATAGACATTTCTCATCCACCCATCATCTATACCTGCATGATCTTGCAGCGTCAGACCATTCTGTAGCCCCGACACCGACTTTGCAGAATGGTCTGACTGCACTTTGCTACCATTCTGCTGTAGTCGGGACAAATCAAGCTGTGGTGTGTTTGTGTGTCTGTAAAACAACCATTACTGTCTTGAAGTGTGCAAAGAATAGGACGTGCTCAGTCAAAATAGAGAGAGGGGAATTGTTTTGGTGGTACGTTTGCACACAGGGAGGCGAGAACTGTCATTAAAATAGACGATCCAAATCGTCGGCAACACTTGAAACCCTCGGTGTGGGTTGCTGCTCGGAGGTTGTTCCTATTGTTCCTCACAGTGAACCGGATTCTCAAAACGGTAGCTCATAAATAGTGGAAGGAGAGGAGAGGAGCAGCGTAGCTTTATGACTTTAAAGTTAACTTCCCCAACAGGTTAGCATCACCTGCGCTTCATGCAGCAGTTCTGCAGATTTTTTCTTTCACACCTACAAGAAAGGATATTTGGCGACTTTATTAACTGATAAAAAATTGAATTAAAAGTTCTTTAACTTTTCAAACTCCTAGTAATTGCAAATCTGCTCAGATACAAGAAAAAAGCCAACAGGTTCTGGGTGTGCGGATACGAGAATCCAGCCCTCACAATGACCTTCAGATGTGGCTCGAAGCTGCAGAAGAAGATATAAATGGACCTTAAGATAAGATTATTTTGTTAGAAGTCTGTTGAATCTTTTTTTAATAGCCGTGATGGAAGTTTGAGTGTCAAATCCTGCTCTGTACCAGTTCATAGATAGAGACGCTTCATATTGTGTGATCAAACTCATATTTCTCTCAGTAAATCCGTGAAGTTTTGCCTTTTATTTAGGGGTTAATGCTGAGAAAAATGGATGTGCATTTTAGTAAATTTTCAGTTTATTCCACAAGAAAACCAGAAATGTTGTCACATAAGATACTGGACTGTTTGCAAATCTAATCTGGTGCTGCCACAATTTCATTTCACTGCACTAATAAGGCTTTTCTACCGAGTTGGTTCCAGGTCTAGTTCAGAGCCAGAGCCTGACTTAGCACCACTTCTTTGTGTTTCCACCACCTAAGCACCGACTCCAGGTGCTAAAAACTGGTGATTAGCAAGCACCAACTCTTTGCTGGTCCAGAGCTAAGCACCGAGTACGTCAGGGGCTGGGGGCGGGGTTATGGTGACCAACCATCAACGGTGGAAAGGGACACACAAGTGGTAATTAACTCAACCAAGGAGGTTATGTGATGGCCAGTGTTTGTTTGTTTGTTTGTTTGGGACAAGGAACAAATGATGACATTTTGGGACTGATCCGGATCACCATCTGGATCCAGGATTTTTTTAAAAATCTAAGTGTAACCAGGTGGACAATTTAATGCGGTTTACTTTGAAAGCCACCAGAGGGCACTCTTGTTTTTGGGGTAACCCCCTCTGACCACATGACATTTTGGGTCTCCACGCAACAGACAGCGACAATGACGGAGTTCTCTTTCCTTCCTGAGCGACATACGCACAGTTGGGCCGGCATTCTTATCTCCGGTTGTCTAAGAAGCTGGGAGGCTGTTAGGAGCTGCCGCGCTAGAGGCCGCGCCTGTTCATTAGGTCGGATGGGGTGAAGGCCGCATTGTTGGTAGGACATTTGAACTGTATGTAATTACATTTGTATCTGTAACGTTCCATAGAAAATATGTGAATTGGGAGATTGTGTTGGGGGTGGACTGAAGCTCCTTGGTGGAGGTATGAACTCTTTGAGTGCTTTTGTAGTTAGTGTCCTTTTTCCTCCAGCATGTCTCTGGTCTGATCACAGATGTATTGGAATGACTCCCTGGACACACTGAAGTTTTGCAGACACTGTTGCGCTGAAATCTGCCACAGTTGTGTCCCACCACTGGTACATCCGCATCAGTGACCGCGGATGTACCAATGATGGGCAACAGGCAACAGGCGACCTCCTCGTGGACCTCCGCGGACCTTATAAACATCCATACTTATTGCGTTTGTTTAACTGCTATGTAATCGATACAAGCGTAGACTTTTACGGTGACGCACTGAAGTCTGGTACAGTTGTGTCCCACCAGTAGCGTGATCGCGGATGAGCCCAAGCAACAGACGACCTCCGCCTAGCAAGCAGCCTTAAGACCATCTATAGAGATAAACATAGATACTATAATGTCTGTAGACTCTCCTTACTGACATAAAAGAAACACACTGACTCATGACTTCTTTTACTGAACGTATGCAAGACAGAACAACAATACATTCTGAGTTCATCCCACTACCCATAATGCTCACTGTTATCAAAGACAGTCAAGCATCAAGATGTATCACTCTTAACGTTCATTCATTCATGACGGATATTATCATCAACTTACTGTGTTTGTTTAACTGCTATGTAATCGATGCCGGTGTGGTCGTTTCATGGTGACGTAATGACGTCGCGCCAACTTGGCTCCTTGTTCCCATCATTATAACTCCGTTACCGTTGCTGCCAAAAATGCAGCACGTTACTAGAATTGAAGCTGTTTTGTCATCAGACCATCCAGATCTCTGAGCCGAGGGGCAGAGATTTTTTAGGGCTGTCAGAATTGACACGTTAGTGCGGATTAATCCATCATCATGATTACTCTGATTAAATTTTTAGCAACGGTAACTCTACTTGTTTGTTTTTACTTCCTCTTCCGTCAGTCAGCTGAGTCAGCTCACGTTCTGATTGGCTTAAATCCGGTGCACGTGACATCACACACTGAGTGTGCTCGCCCCACACACTACAGGGTTTATAGTGGCAAATATTAAGCATGTTCATTATCTACGATCTCTCCTTCTGAGCGGATCGGACCGGACAAAATCACTCTGAACACCCCACAGGAACATCAGACACCATGTCGTTTGCAAACATCCGACAATCGGGCCTTTGCTGGTTTTGATCGTTCGGGGGAGATTGGGAGGAAAATGAGCCAGATTATCCTGGAGTGTGTACCGGCCTTAAGCACCAGAACTTAACTTATTACTTATGAATTAAACGTGTGTTCCTCTTAAGCACACTTTGAGCAAACGTTGGAAATGGACACTGTGTGCTGCAGAGAAGGAAAAGGAAAGGCGATTATTTGGCACCTCGATGAGCATAATTCATACAAATTTAATCATAATAAAAGGTTATTTGTACAGCAAACCAAACATTAGAAAATGCAAACTGAAAAAAAGCATGTGAAAGAACAAACTGTTACAGTATGGGTGATAAAAAAAAAGCAGAACATCAAACATGAAAACATAAAAACAGCAGGCTAATTTAAACTGGAGCAAAGCAAGACGAAGAATTTTCACTCTCACTGTGTGATATGCAGGTTGGCTTCATACTCTCTGCACAGTTGATGATGACAGATCACTTTTCAGCTCACTTTTTTTATTGTGTTTTAATTGCTATAAATGCAAAACACCAGCACAGGCGCTAATTCATCAATACTTTCCTGCTCAGAGAGGAGGCTGGTTCAACGGAGCCACTACAAGGTAAAAACTGCACCAGCACACAATAAAACAGAAAGAGAAGAGGTGCAGTTTTCTGTCCTCCAGAGTCTTGACCAAAGGTTTAGTATGTGGTAAAAAAATCTATTGATGAAAATGCTGCGCTACGGTGAAAAACCACAGCAAGGAGCCTGTTCAGCAGCAACACTCCAGCTTGATCTAAACAGAGTTCAGGTTTGCAGGGGAAGAAGTGTGTTCTGTCGCTTCCTTGGGTCTCTGAGGAGGTGGTTGTTTGACAGGAGACACGACGGCACCTGACACATCCCCATCAAATGAAGTGAGTAGTTCAAAGAGCCTCTTTATACCCGCTATAATAGGAGGAATGTGTCAGCTCGCACACAGCTGCCATCACAGTCGCAAATCAAAAGAAGAGCATCTTTAACTCTCTTACACCGCACAGGCGTTTCTCCGTAGCAACAGGCTGACCCCGTTTCTATGGTTATGGTGTCCCTTCTGCATTTCTTCCAGGACAACGGTGGCAAAAGGAAAGAAGAAAGAGAAGGACGTGAGTATGTGGGCGTTGCTCAACCTACAGCAGGTGGTTCAGTTAATCACAAACAAAGAGGAGAAGATGCTGGAGGCTAATGAATGTGAGTTTGGAGTCAGGGAGTTTCAGAAACACAGATCAGCCTTTAAGCTGAAACCGACTGACAGATACGTGCAGGTAGCCGAGTGTTTCTCCCTCCAGAGCCGAGTTAAGATGCAGCCTACAGGTTTAGCAGCTTTCAGCTCTGAAAACCTCCTGAAAGACAGTTTGAAGGGAGGCGGATGTCAGATTTTGAAGCCGTCTGAGCCGACTGAATAAAGCAGATGAATGATGTGGACGGTGGTTTTGCGTCCAACTTGTTATTCTGCCCCTTTATTTAAAATAAATAAATAAACCTCAGCCGAAGCTCTGCTCGGTCCCTTCTTTCTCGGAGCTGTGACTGGCTGCCGTTGCTATGCAACAATCGGAGAATCATTATTGAATAAGTCATTAACTTAAGGCAATAGTTCAAGAGAGGCATTCCAGACCTGCAGACATGATCTTACTCCTAATTCATCACGTCAACACAACCAGCCGTGTGAGGCTGTGCGACACCCAGAGAGATTTTGTGTTCGGCGCCCCGTCACTCAGCCTGACGACTGGATGTGACAGCCGATGATAAGTGGCCGCCAGACGCTGATGTAAAGCGCCGCCGCCGCCGCCGAAGCTTTTCTTCTTCCTGCTCCCCAGCGTCCAAACCACACCCAGGCTCTTGACCCCCAGTGACCCCCTCAGCAATCCAATTCCATTTCCTGCTGCCAGCTGCCCTGAATGATTACTCTGACTGACTCCATTCATGAAAGCGGCGGCGGCGGTGGGGGGTGGTGGTGGTGGTGGTGGGGGGGTGCCAGCGCCAGACGAGAGGGAGAGTTGGTCGTCCATCTGCTGGGTGTGTTTCTGCAACTCGTGCACGGGTTTCCGTTCATGTGTGCGAGTGTGTCGATTTTTACTGCCGGTTTGATTTTGTGTCTGGGAGAGTCCCCGGGCAGAAAAAACACAGACACCAATTAAATGTGCTGCAGCGTCCCAGTCCCTTCACATCAGTAATAATGTGCCTGTGGAAACCAGCAGCTCTAACCCGTCTCGTGCCCACCTCAGCTGTTCTCCACTCCGTTAATAACCGGAGGTAAGAAGCCATAAATTCACAGGTTTTATCTGAGGTGGTCCTGCTGGTCTGAAGTGGGCGTGGCAGATGTAGGAAAAACAACTTGGAAAGATTTAACGAAATGAGGAGCGACAGTTGTCTTTTTTTTTTTTTTTTTTGTGCTAATGTTACCAAGGAAACACCAGGACCTGATCGAACCACGCCCACACAGTCTCACACAAGTGTAGATTCACTTACCACTAAATTAAAGGGGTTTTGCGGCGCAGATTTGCTGGCATTAAATACAGACAGCAGAAGAGACCAGCAGCGATGAGGCGACTCCAGACCATGAAATGTCATCGTAGTTGGGTGACATTTAAAAATGGCAGCAAAATTACTGTTGTGGGCCAGTTAAGCTAAATTAACTCCAACTTGGAAGCAATTAAAAGCAACTGCCAACCTAAGAAAAGCATACTGTTGACTGATAAATGACACTATTGACAGAGAAAGAACTGTGGTTTTAGCTTCACCCCTATAGCTACGTATAAATGGAAGAGCAGCTCAAGTCAACAAACATGAACTGTGATGTTTGGGTCCACATTTCTTGAATCACCTGCATATGAAAAGTTAATTTTGTGGGTTAGGTAGCTGTAGAGACCAGGAAAGATTGAACTGCTAATTATATTTTGGACTTGAGGTTGAACCTTAAGCTTCATCACAGTTGCCAGGATTTTATTTTACTGACTGATCTGTTTGCTAACGTCTGCTAGCATCTTGCATGTCCAGATCTATCTAGAACTTGTTTTTCTTTCATTGGAAGGTGTCTTTAAAAGAATAGATCATTTTCATTCCGCAAGCTTGATGAGACGATTAACACCAATCTGGCTGTTCGTTCATTAGAAGCTAGCTAGCCAGTTAGCTTAGTTTAGCACAAATAGGCTAGCTGTGTTCAAACACAGCAAATCAACTCCCTAAGCTATGTCAAAACACAACCAGGCTAGCTATGTCCAACAAATCAACCCCTACTGAGGGGTTGATTTGTTGTTTATGGACATAGCTAGCCTGTTTGTGCTAAGCTAAGCCATGTTACAACACAATAGCTAGCCTCTTTGTGTTTGTACATAGCTTCTGGGGTTGATTTGTTTGTTTGAAAATAGCTAGCCTCTTTGTGTTTGGGCATAGCTTAGTGGACTGATTTGTTGTGTTTGGACAGAGCTAGCCTCTTTGTGTTTGGACATAGCTAGTCTGTTTGTGCTAAGCTAAGCCATGTTACAACACAATAGCTAGCCTCTTTGTGTTTGGACATAGCTTCTGGGGTTGATTTGTTTTGTTTTGACATAGCTAGCCTGGTTGTGTTTGGACAGAGCAGTTGATCTGTTGTGTTTGGCCATAGCTAGCCTGGTTGTGTCTGGACATAGTTTAGCAGGTTGATTTGTTGTGCTTGGACATAACTTAGTGGGTTGATTTGTTTTGTTTTGACATAGCTAGTCTTTTTGTGTTTGGACATCTAGCCTGGTTGTGTTTGGACATAGCTAGCCTCTTTGTATTTGGACATAGCTATCCTCTTTGTATTTGGACATAGCTTCTGGGGTTGATTTGTTTTGTTTTGACATAGCTAGCCTGGTTGTGTTTGGACATAGCTTCGTTTAGCACAAACAGGCTAGCTCTGTCCAAACACCTCAGTACTGATTCTGTATTGATTTCGTATGAATGAAACAAACAAGATTGTAAATTAGACAGCTTTGGAGCTGCTGTTTGGGGGATTTTTTCCCCTTAATAATACTCACACATAGTCAGATCATTCTTCAAAGCACTGTGTCGGCTCTGTAGGATGATCTGACTACACCTCGTTATAATTCTGCTGTAGGAGGGGATAAACACACTGTGGCTTGTTGGCTATTTCTTTAAACCAATCACAATCGTCGTGGGCGGAGCTAAGCCCAGGATGCACAGAAGGTGCCCCGTCAAAATAGCAGTAAGGCTTTTAAACCCCTATATTTAGCACCAAGGCACACATACCTCTGACTAAAAGTGTTGTTTTAGCTGCATTACAACAAAATGACTTCTGTTTATACAGCTAATTGCTTTTAATGTTGTTTGTCTGATTGATACGGATGTTTCCTAGTAATCGATTTACACTTGTCTGTCTTAGCTAAGGAATTTCAGCTTTACTGGTGCAGGTCTAATAGTGTAATGTAGTAAATTACTCATTTTTTATTTACCTCATTGGAAATTTAGAGTTGGATTTGTGAATAGTTGGTGCACGCAAGCCGATTTTTGAGTTCCTACTATGCTTGTTCTTAATAAGTCACAAGTAATAAAACCTTTTCAAGTTAAAAATAAATCTTAATTCTTGACCTTGGACACGGCACTTGACAAAAAAAAACAAAACGTCAGCACCATCACCTGGATATCATTAGAAAACCAACCATTTAGGTGCAATTCGGAAGCAAAAACAAGCAAACAAAAAAGGTTTTTCTTTGTTTCAACACCAAAAATGGAAGAAAAAAGAAACATCCCTGGTGTCTGATTTAAAAAAACAACAAATAAGTCAAGCGCAGTCCAATTTAGTTCTTTGGCAATTCCTTTGTTCCTGTTTGGAAACCAAGAGCAGAGGAGTTGCTTTGAATTTTAAACCACAGACAAAATCGTGGGATCTTGGGAAATAAAAAGAAGAAAAACAAACACGCCAGTTTTGGCTTTTGCAAATCCCTCCTAGTCTAAGTGTCTAAACGAAACGAGTAAAGCGAAAAACATCTTTAATTAAACGCTCGGCTGCTCCCTCAGACCTTGTGCTGAGGCCGCTTTGTTCGATTTCCAGGTGCTTGTCGAAGAAAAATGAACTTCAATCCACTTCACCCTGGCGAAAAGCCGTTGTTGTGCCATCGGAGAGGCGTTTTGTTCAATCTAATTCCCACATGCAAAGATGATGATGTGAAAATTAGGCTCTCCCAGCAGGCCCGCAGACAAATCTCAAAGTAAGTATGTCAATTAGACGAAATCTATTCTGCCAAACAGAAGCTGGAAAGACGAAAACCTCCGCAGATGGTTCCCTCAACGGGCCCGAGTGCATCGCCGGTTGGTGTTGTGATTTCGGAGCCTCACTTTCATGTCTCCACAGCCGTGAAAACCGACTCTCTTGCTATGCCGAGCCACCCGCCGCAATCCTGCATGCTTAACGCAACAAGCTCACAGCTGTTCTCCGACGGAAACAGTCAATCTGGGAAATACAGGAGAAGAACCGGCTGCATGAATGAAGAGAAGTGTGTGTGTGTGTGTGTGGGGGGGGGTTTCTCTGCAAAATGATTCATCCGGGAGGAGATGTTGTTTCATGCAAACAAAGGGAAACTCCTCCTCAAGGTGTCAGCTGCTGTTGCGCTGCCTCGGAACAACTCAATGTTTCATCAAGACGCCAGCAGATCTCTAATTGGATTAACGAGGTGAGAGGGAGCGAAGGTCACGTGGAGGATAATGATCCACACATCGCAGCATCTTTTGTTACCGCCGACGTAACATCTCCCTCTGCAGCTGGACATTTTTTCACAGGCTCGATCGAGGACGCTGCTGAAAAGCTGCTGCGTGCCGTTTTTATTTTTCTACTGATTCACGGGCCTCCCGGAGCAATTAAGTAACACCAATTACCAGGAGAGCGTTTCCCCCGGGGGCCCGCCGGTTCCATCTCCATCCGTTTGAACATCTGCAGTCGAAACCCCCGCGAGTGTTTCGCAAAGAACCGAGCGTCCCCCCCACCCCACCCCCCCCAACCTCCCGACGTGAGCCACAAAATCTAATTACACCTCCTGCGGTGGTGCTGTTTGAACAGAATCTGAGCAAACACCGGTGTCGCTTCGCCATGTCACATTTATGCGAAAGAGACTTTTTCCTTGGAGTTCAACATGGATTCATGCAGCAAGACCAGATCTGAAGAGTTGTTTTCTAACAAGGAGGGAACCGAGGGCGTCTCTATGCCAGTGGTTCTCAACTGGTCCAGCCTCAGGACCCACCATGTCTCTACTAATAACAGTCGCGACCAAAATTGTTGAAGTTTGCTGTTCAGGAAAACAAATTAAGGTTTATTTGGGTGGAGCCTCAACGCATTTTGATACAAATTTGGAAAATTTTGGCTTATTTTTTGCTCATTTTGGTATATTTGGATGCTTTTGCCAAGTTTTGGGGTGTATTTTGGCCCATTTTCACAAATTCTGAGCACATTTTGGTTTATTTTTGACACATTTTAGCATAAATTTCTCCAATAAGCTGGCAGAGACAGATCTAGAGGTTAATATTGGGCAACTACTGGTGTCACCACCATTAAATATCCTGCTACTGAAAGCAAACTGTGTCATAAGAAACACGTCCTTGAAAATAAAAGACTTTATACCACTACTTTTTTTGCTTCTGCGACCCTCTAAAAATGGCTTTGTGACCCACGTTTGGGTCCCGACCCACCAGTTGAGAACCAGGGCTCTACACCATCCCCCGGTTCAGGTTTGATTTCACTCGCAGTGGCGTTTAGACGGGAGTCCACGGGAGCAGCAGCATCATTAGAAGCAGCGGTAAACACAAGGAAGGGTCGGAGGTCTTCACGAGGAAAACCACCGACGTAAACAAAACAGCTCAGCAGTCATTAGAGGACTCATCGCCGTGTGCTGCTAACTCAAAGCTCAGGCTCACATTTGTTCAGGTTTTTATCACAATGCATGTGCAGGAAAAGTTGGCTGTAGTTGTTCCTTCTGCCAACACTGATCCAGAGAGTGAGTTAATACGAGGCTTTGGCTGTCTGAGTTAGAAAAAAACACAAGTTTCCCTCGTTGTGTTTCCAGATTGTGTGGTAACTTTGCACATAAAACACCGTAACCTGGGAGGACACCTGCTCCATTCCATTAAAGTCACATTTTAGCCGTGCATAAACATCATCCTCATTTATCTGACCTTTAAAGCAGGCATGTCTAGCTGAATCTACCTTTGCTTTGCTTTTGACCAGTTTGTCTAAAAATCCCCAAAAAATATAAGCTAATTCCGCCTTCTTGTTTCGAAGTGCGTGGCATCCTCATGTGATGTCATGACAGGATAAGCCCCGCCCACATGCAGCTCCTCTCTGCCAATCACTGAACAGAGTCAACCCAGCCTCCCCAAAATGGCGCATTCCCATACGACTAAACCGCATTCTCAAGTGAAGAACGTTTAGTTTCGTTTTTAAATAAATGTATTTTCTCATCTTTTGAAAACAAAACACCAAAAACACCATCAGTTTACGCTTCAGTTTTGTTTTCTGTCGTCGTTTATTTTTGGTATTTTTTCACTTTCTGTCCAGGTTTAGGCACCAAAACTATGCACAGGTTAAAATACAACCCTATCACATCATTTTGGGGGCTTCTTCTCCATTTTCTGCATTATCATTGTCAGGCTCCATGTGAGATATGATTAATAAGATGTAAATGGTAGGTTATAAATGACAAAAGCATTCCAGCAGAAAACAGTTGTGTAGAAATTTTCAGAGACTGGACTGGTTATGGAAAAGCTCTAGAAATTAGTTACAGACACCAGAACTGTTTTTGTGTCGGGCTGTAGACATGATTATTTCTGCTGCAAAGTTTGACATTTTAACATAGAGGTCAATGGGATTGACTCGACTTTGGGTCCAGCCTCTAGTGGACATTTGAGGAACTGCGGCTTTTAGTTTTACACTTTTGCATCACCTCCACATGATCCATTTAAATAACTTCTAATTCTATTTTTGGACTGCACTAAGACTGTTTCGTAAGTTTTGCATTTTATTTCTTCGAGCAGTATGGTTTGCATGTTACTACACGTTCTTTCGCACATTGTTTTCCTCATTTTTTCTTAAATGCAACATGTGTGAGCCACAGGATACCTTGAATTTCCCCAAGGGGATGAATAAAGTGTCTATCTATGCAGTAAAACTGGAGTTCACCATCACTCTAAGGCTTAAGTTCCATTTTCTCTTTTTTCTCTTTTGGTTTTCACTCAATTTCGGGTCAGGTTTAGGCGTCAAAACCACGTGGTTCGTGTTAGGAAACATATCAAGTCCCGCCCCATCTAACAGCTGATTGGCTGACTGAAAGCAGCGACAGCATGTAAGCAGCAATAAAACAAATGGGAAAGATCCGTTGATTAAAAACAGATTTGCAGTAAACAAATGCAATCCCTCAAAACGCAATTGAGAATTGCGAAGACCGGGTTGGCTAAGATAATGCAGAGAGAGTCTTCTTCCTGAAAGGGGGCGGGGACAGCGGCATCCGGGCAGGATTTAAAGCTACAGACAGTGAAGTCGGCTGTTCAGAGCAGCACCGAAACAAATGTAATCTCTCAAAACATGGTTGAGATCGTAGCTTGGTTATACAGAAACGTAATTTGTGGAGACTGGGATGACAGAGCAGACGCAGAGAGAGTCTTCTTCCTGAAAGGGGGCGGGGACAGCAGCAGCTCAGGCACTCAAGCAACCTCTTCAGATTCGGACTAAAACTGAAAGCACTTTTGGAGAATATACATACTCGTTGAATGTACGTGGAGCTGAAACTTCAAATACACACATTCTGTGGACACGAGACTTAAATTAACTTGGAACCTTGAACACAGCATCACCTGTGGATGTCTTTACCGCTGTGTACTACCGCCGCTATGCTGACGACTCTCTATTTTATGTCTCAATTCGCCCTGAAAATCTTGACCATCTTCATTCTCTGCTTTTACCATTTTGCTGCAAACAAGGACTGGATGACGTCTAATTTCCAACACAAGTAAAACTGAAATCTTGATTATTTTTCCTGATTATACTTCCAGCAGCATCACTTCCCACCTCAGGCCACTGAAAATCAAAACAAAGCGATCAAAACCCCAACTTCAATCAGCGCATTAAGTCTCCGGCAACGTTTCTGATTTGAACCAAACTCAAACCAGTATTCTCCCAAATAACCCTTATTTCCTCCCACCTGGACTCTCCTGCAGCTCATTATTCACCTGAATAACCTGCAGCAGTCGCCTTCAAAACTCGGCAGCGAACGCTCGATGCAGGAAACGCATAACTCCAGTCCTGCCTCAGTTACACCGACTCCCCATTCGTTACGAAATTCAATTTAAGAATCCCTTGATTGCTTTTAGATCTGTGCTGGTCTGGCTCTGCTCTGCGTCTTCTTAACCCTTTATTCTGCACTTTGAAACCTCAGATTAGAAGATCAGCTGCTGTTTTTCTAATGTTTTCTGCTGCTCTTTGTTTTAAAGCGCCTTGTAACTCCAGTTTTAAAGGCTGCTCTAGAAATTACACTTATTATATTTACTCTAAAACAGCTAAAATAGTAAATTTCCAGACTTGCACAACGCTGTCTCTCAGTATTGACCCATAAACAGCTGTGTGCAGACATCAGATGAGCCTTCAGACTGTGGATCTGTTCCCCACTGTGGCCTCCCAGCTTCGTATTTCATGCCTCACGGTACCTGAAGCGACGCTTTCCCGCCGAGCTCCACTCGAGTTGGGTTTCACTGCAAATCAAACTGCTAAAAGCCTCACATTTTTCCACCCAGAACGAGTCCTGTGGATTTTTTTTTTTTCAGGCCCCCGTCGCTTCGTCCGCTGGGACCGGATCAGGAGCTCTTTATGCATGAACAGATGGAACAATTACAGCGACCGACGTCTCTCATATGGGTGTTTTGCATTGTGGGAAACTTGAAAAAATGTGTTTATCCTTTAGCCCTCCGAACCCTGGAACAGCTGTTAAATGTTGTCGTTTAAACAGATGCCAAAATTACACCATCTATCTGAGTCACAAACAACGAGAATAAACAGATGTTTTCAACTTTCTCATGGTTTTTCACTTCTTGTCAGCAGCATACAGTTCTGTCTGTAAAAAGAACCCAATCTAAATCACTTTATTTTACATGTCTCATTTAAAATTTTGCAGAAAATCAACCATTTCCTCGAACGAGATTCTGTAAAAAACAAAAAATTCTGCATTTCTTGGGGCAACAATGAAGCCATGAGTGACTCAGCTGTGATCAAGAGTCATGTGACAAAAATTCTACAATTTTTTTCGATTGAACTGCAGGTTGTGTAGTATGAAAACTAATTAAAATGTGAGTAGTAAAATATCTATAATAGCATATAGAGTCACCATTTTCTTTCCAGTTTTAATTTTGACCTGTGGGCTCTTAGAACATGTCGGACATCTTGATTCCAGATTTTTTCAATTTTTTTTAAGCAAAAGAATCTGAAAGAAATTCAACTTGAATTTTTGTCTTTCCATCAGGAAACAAACAACAAAATCTAAACTTTCATCTAAATAATTTTAATCTCCGTGTCTCATTTAAAAATTTGCACAAATTTAATTGTTTGCTTGAACCAGATTCTATAAAAAACAGAAAATTCTGCACTCCTTGGGGACACCAGGAAGCCATGTGTGACTCAGCTGTGATCAACAGTCACATGACAAAAATTATGCATTTTTTTCAGTTGAACTGCAGGCTGTGTAGGACGGAAACTAATTAAAAGTGTGAGTAGTAGTAAGTCTATAATAGCATATAGAGTCACCATTTTCTTTCCAACTTTGGTATCACCTGTGGGCTCTTAGAACACGTTGAACATCTGGTTCCAAATTTTTTCCAATTTTTTAAATAAAAAAATCTGAAAGAAATTCAGCTTTAAGTTTTTGTCTTTCCAGCAGGTGAAAACAACAAAATCTAAGCTTTCATCAAAAATAATTTTAATCTACGTGTTTTTAAATCACCAAAAATTAACCATTTGCTTGAACCAGATTCTGTAAAACATTAAAAATTCTGTACTTCTTGGGGCAAACAGGAAGTCATGTGTGACTCAGCTGTGATCAACAGTCACGTGACAGAAATTCTACAACTTTTCGACTGAACTGCAGGCTATGTAATAAGGAAACTAAAATACTAAAATGTTTATAATAACATGGAGAGCCACCAGTTTGCTTCCTAATGTTAGTAACACCTGTGGGCTCTTCAAAAAAAATATATATAATAAAAAAAACTAAAAAAGAATAAATTGAAGGACTTAAATCATTTTTCTTTCCAATAAGAAAAATAACAAAATCTAAGCTTTTATCAAAATCTCTATCGTCTGCATTTCTCAGTTAAAAAATTTCCCACAAATTAATTGCTTGCTTGAATCTGATTTTGTAAAAAAACAAAAAAATTCTTGATTCTTTGGGGGAATTATGGAGCCGTATGTGACTCAGCTGTGAGCAACAGGCACATGACAAAAATTCTACAAGTTTTGGGTTGAACTGCAGGCTGTGTAGTACGGAAACTAATTAAAATGTGAGTAGTAGTAAGTCTATAATAATGTGTAGAGCCACCATTTTTCTTTCCAGTGTTGGTAAAACCTGTGGGCTCTTGAAAGAATATAGAATCAAGACGTCCAACATTTTTCATTTTTTAAAAACAAACAAAAAAAAGAAATTCAACTTTTTTTTCTTTCCACTAAGAAAAATACCAAAATCTAAGCTTTAATCAAAATCACTTTAATCTACATGTTTAAGAGGGGAAAAATTTAACTGTTTGCCCAGAAAAGTTCTGCAAAAATTTTTAAAAATTAGTGAGTCAGCTGTGGTCAGCAGTCACGCAACAAAGATCCTGGGGCTCGGCTGAACTGCAGGCTGTGTCTGGGGGAAACAAGCGTTGAAATAAATTAAAAATGTGTTCAGTAAAATATATAGAATTAAATGTAGAGCCTCCATTTTCCTTCCCATTATATCGTCAACACCTGTGGGCACTTGGAAACACACGGCTCCTGTTGATTTCAGGTTTTGTTAAATTAATAATCAAAGAAATTCAACTTTAGTATTTTTTTCCTTTCCATCGGGAAAAATAACAAAATCTGAGGTTTCATCAAAACCACTTTAATCTACATGCTCTTTTTAAATCGTCAAAAATTATCCGTTTGCTTGGATCAAATTCTGTGGAAAAGAAAAACACCATGTGACAAAACTATGCAAGTTTTCGGCTGAACTGCAGGCAGTGCAGTAGAAGTAGTGCATCTATATTAATATGTTGAGCCGCCGCTTTTCTCTCTAGTATTGGTAACACCTGTGGAAATATGTTTTAGGTACTGATCGCATGTTTCTGCAGTTTTTGCTGAATCAATAATGAAAGAAATTCAACTTTATCTATGTGGCTTATTTTAAAAATTACCAAAAATTACCTGTTTGCTTGGATCAGATTCTGTAAAAAACAAAACATTCTGCCCTTTTTGTGGCAACTGTGAAGACATTTATGGCTAAGCTGTGACCAACTGTCATGTGACCATAAAAATTCAGGGACTCGGCTGAACTGCAGGCTGTGTAGTACGGAAACTAGTTAAAATGTGATGATTAGTAGGTCTGTATTAATATGTAGAGCCACCATTTTTCTTTCCAGCATCGGTAACACCTGTGGCCACATGGTGACTGCAAAATAAAGAATCAAAGAAATTCAACTTTTGCTTTGCGTTTTTTAGGATTTATGGCATTAAAACTGAGACAAATTGCAGGAAACAGATTTTTAGGTTTCTCTCTGCTACCAGAATTGTTTCCATAGAGGTGCAGGACTTTCTGTTGCAGAGGAAAACGAGCCCACAGTGAGTAAAAACGAGACAGAAGGGGTTCAGAGGGCTAAAAGAAGTAGCCTCAGCTGTCAGAAATTAAAAGGGCGTTAAAGCCTCCGATTAGTCAACAGAACTGGCAGATCCTCTCAGACTTCCCGAGTCTTTTCCGCTTGTCTTGTCCATAAATTCAGCTGAGCGCCTCTAAATCCTCGTCAGCTGACAGGTGCGTCGGGCTGGAGCCTCCTCTCAGG
The DNA here is from genome assembly GCA_024666655.1 of Dascyllus trimaculatus. NCBI lineage: Eukaryota > Metazoa > Chordata > Actinopteri > Pomacentridae > Dascyllus > Dascyllus trimaculatus. Next base: position 4,373,235 of record CM045461.1, read on the forward strand.
CTCACGGAGCCGTACAACTTGGCGGCGTGTTTGGAGTAGGCGAAGGCTCTCCGGCGCATCATCTCGCCCTTCCACATGGACACCATGAGCAGCGTGGACAGCAGCACGCCGCCCAGGGTCAGCAGGCACAGCCCGGCGATCACGCAGCGGTCCAGGTGGGCGCCCACTCGAGCTTTCTCCCGCTCCAGACGCTCCATCTCCCGGGCAGACACGCTGTCCGGGTCCACCCGCACGTCCCGGGGCACCGTGTAGGAGATGGCCACCAGGGAGATGCCGGTCACCAGGCAGGTCACCGCGATGATGAAGCCGTAGTCCACCGACTTCCCGGAGCCGTCGGAGGAGAGGTCGTCGTCGGAGAGCAAGTAAAGTTCCTGGATGTCCTCCTCCTCTTCCTCCTCCATCACCTCCTCCTCCTCCTCCCCGTACAGTTCACTGGAGGAGCTCTGAGTCAGCTGGACATCCTCCTCCTCCTCCTCCTCCTCCTCTTCATGCTTGCCGGTGAAGGACGTCTCCTCCTCCGGGCGCGCAGCTCTCCGGGGCTCCGGAGCGTCTCCTCCGCCGGGATGGAGCCACTTTCCCCCGCCGACACTCTTCAACAGCAGCGAGGCGTCCTTCGGTTGTGGCTGATGCTCAAAGTAAAACAGTTCCAGATCAGCCATCGGAGCCGGAGCCGGGTCTCCCGATGCGCCAAGCCCATGCGTCCTCCGCAGCCGCCGGACCACAAGTCACCGAGGCGCTGAACAACTTTAATTTCTCCGCATGTTTCACGGTTCGCAGCAGAAACGCATCATTTCAGCTTCTCCTTCCACAACTACAGATGGATGGATGTCAGCAGACAGCAGCTCCCTCATCGCTCCAACTCGATAATAAATCTAATTCCACCTTGATGCGCTCCGGCAGCGGCTCGTCCCTCCGAGCTCCTCCGCCTCAGACTGACTCTGCTCCGGTCCATTAGAGGGGCAGCTCCGGCAGACCCCTCCCCCAGCGGGCTGCAGGCTTCCCCGGACCGGAGGAGGAGCAGGAGGAGGAGGAGGAGGAGGAGGAGGAGAAGGAGGTGGAGGTGATTTAAAATCCTCCAGAGACTCAAACTTATTAGTTTCTGTCTCTGAAGGGAAAATGAGAGTCAAACCCACAGAATGACGAGAAGATGGAGATGAATTCATGAAGGGGTTTGAAACTATTTGATGTTATTTTACAGATTTAATATCAAATAAAATCTCAAAAAAGAAATATTAATTTACACATGAACTGTTACTAAAATACATGCTTTTTTTTTTATAAATAGTAATTAGTGCTTTTATAATGTATGACCATAAAATTACACTATTTTTTCTGTATTTAAATCAGATCTTTAATTTAAAAAATAAAAAAAATATATTAATTAAAAATAATAAATTACTTTTTCAAATGTTATTTTACAGATCTCCTCTGTTTTGTTAAAATAAAGATAATATCTTGAAAATAAAATCATTGTTTCACATATAATTAGCATTTTTCTAAAGAAAAAATATGTGTATTAAGGCTTAAAAATGATAAATTATGTTTTGTTTTTTACAGATTTTCCCTGTTTTGTTAAAATACAGATAATATATAAAAAATAATCACAGATAAAAGTATTAATTTAAATACTGACTGTAAAAAAACAAACAAACAAAAAAAAGGTCCAAACTGTAAATAAAATCTGTATTTTTAAAAATAGTAAAAAAAAAATTTTTACAATGTCTGGCTGTAAAACATTTTAAAAAATATATGTATTTTTATAAATAGTAATTAGTGCTTCTGCAATGTGCTGCTATAAAATTACACTATTTTTTACTTTATTAGAATTTAGGTTAAAAAATTATAGATATTTAGAAATGTTTGAAGGAACGAATATATATTAACAAAAAATTATAAAGTATTTTTTCAAATTTTATTTTCCAGATTTCCAATGTTTTATTAAAATAAAGATAATATCTAGAAAATAAAATCACACATAAAAATATTGACTTAGTTGTTGATTGTAAAAAAAAAAAGAGAAAATGGGCCCGAACTGCAAATAATAAATAAATAAATAAATAAAAATCAGCATTTTTTTACAAATAGTAAAATATTTTTTTCAATGTCTGACTGTAAAACAACAACAAACTTCATTGTAGATTGTAAAAAAAAATTAAACTAAACTAAACCCACGTTTTTTTTTTATTTTTATTATTATTATTATTTACATTTTATTGGTATTTTATTGTTTTTTCCCTAGTTTTCTTTAATTACAGATTTTTTTTGAAGCCAGATTTTCACTTTACATTTTCCTTTTTTTTATTATTATTTTTTTTTTTACAGTGTATTGGAAAGTCAAGAGGATTCATCTCCTGGGGATCCTGAATGTTTGTGTTAGATTTAATTTTAGATACTTGAGGACCAAAGTGTTTGTAGAACTCACTGATGCTCTGCTTTTACAGCCTCCACCATGTTTACTGTAAATCCAGTAAATGGATTCGACGCCCTGCAGACCTTTTTCCAGGAGGTCAAACAGGCCATGAAAGCTTCCTGCTGGAAGACCTTTTATTTTCACCAACTCAAAATGACTCTTAAAAAGAAAATCCATCATAAAATACGGTGAAAATCTGAAGCAAGGAGTCAAAAATAAGGGAAGATATGTTTTTAATAAAAAGGTGGAGCACTGTAACATTCAAAAACTGTCAAAACTATGAAAATAACAAATAATAAATGTAAAATAAAGATATTTTAGCTGATTTAAATACAGCAGCTGTGTAATTATACAGCCACACATTGTAAAATGACAAATTATTATTTGCAAATATAGATTTTTTTGTTTATTTTTGTGATTACACTAATTTAACAACTATTTATTTAAAAAAAAAACATGGAAAATCTTTAAATATTTTCTAAAATTTTACAGTTTTTCAGTCATTAATACTCTTTTTTTTCATTCAAGTGCCAACAAAATCTATGTATCAACAATATATATAAAAATATTTTTTTTGCTGACTTAATAAAATAAAAATAGTTTATTTTTACAGTCACACAATGTAAAAAAAACAAACTACCGTTTATAAAATACAGATTTTTTTACATGGACAATATTTGTAGTTTTTTTTATAGTTAACATGTAAATTAATACTTCTTTTATTTTGAAATTTTACTCATTGTTTTAGTAATTTAACAAACAGGAAAAATCTGTAAAAAAAAAAAAGTAACATCACAATATGCAAAAAAATTTTGCAATCTTAAAATGTTCATTTTTTAGAGTGTAGCTGTCAGTATCTGATCATAACTAATCTATAAAGCAGTTAATTAGCATTGATTATTATCATGAGCTCCTTCTAAAAGGCGCCTGTGGCTCACATCTGTCCTGTGAATAAGGGAGCTGGTTGTTTCCTTCGAGGTGGGACGTGACAATAACGTGATTGATGATTTATTGATCGCTGAAGACGAAGTGGCTCCTCGGGTTTGGCCCCTTTTAGCGGCAGTAAGAGGTCAGATGGAGTCGTCTGCTTGATTTATTTATCCAGTTAAATGTTCTCTTGTCGTTTCTCCATTTGTTTCCGTGACGTCACAGTTTAGACAGAGCTTCAAAAGCCAAATAAGTTCTGGGGAGAAATGTGGAATTTGTCTCTTTCGAAAAAAACTTAAGATGTGAAGAAACGACATTCAAAGTAAAGTAAAGCTGAAATTAAAAGTTGAGACCATAAACTAATTAGGAAAACGTTGATTAAGGTAACAAATAGAATGAGGAGGTCATTTTCTCACAGACTTCTATACAGTCCAACTTCTGTTTCTGCCCAGAGGAGTCGCCCCCTGCTGGCCATTAGAAATAATGCAGGTTTTACTCAGTTCTGCTCTGCCTAAATGGACATCCAATAATATAAGATCAGGGAAACAGCCAGCCAGGCTGACTCTGGAGCTAACAAACTCACCAACCAGCATTAAAACACGACAACAAATAATCTTGTTTGTTTCACGAATGCAGAATTCAACCAAACTGGAGCTTTGAGGTCGATTTGTCATGTTTAAATGGTAAATGTAAATCGTCTGCACTTATATAGCGCTTTTCTCGACCTCAGTAGTATCCAAAGTGCTTTACAATGTGTTTCTCATTCACACATTCACACTCCAAAGGTGACAGAGCTGCCATGCAAGGCGCTAATCTACCATTGGGAGCAACTTGGGGTTCAGTGTCTTGCCCAAGGACACTTCGGCATGCGGAGGGGCCGGGGATCGAACCACCAACCTTGCGATCAGTGGACAACCGCTCTACCACCTGAGCCACAGCCGCCCCTTGTTTAGACAAGATAAGGGATCTCGGGTCGATTATTTATAACTAATTGTTATCGAAACCAATTTAAACCTGATCCTTTGTTTACTTTCACTGTTCATCAGTCTTTGTCATGGTGCCCATTGTTAGCTAAACCATATGTCCATAGGTCAATGTGATTCAGGAACTATGTCCAGTTGATACAGATTTGTTTTAGACCCATGAGCGTTCCCTGGAGGTCATTAAGCACCGCATAAGTCTTTGTCATGGTGCTCGTTGCTAGCTAAACTCCCACAATGCTCTTCACATAAACTGCCTGTAGTCTGAGTGACTGTAGAGGTAACAACCAGATACTACAACTGATCTACATTTACTGACATCATGCAGAGAATACAGGTTTTCTCTGTCTTTTAGAGCTTGTGGAGTCACAGTACATCCTATCCTCTAACACTACATTTACCCTGTAATCCATTTACCCTCTAATACTTTTTAATGCATTGCAGAGCTGTTCAGTTATCAAACATATACACTGGATTGATTTTTATTAACTTTAAGGTACTTTAGGTGAGTATTATCTAGGAAATTTACATCAGATCGGGTGTGGAGAAAGGCAGACGTCACAGATCTGCACATTCTAGAGGAAACTACAGTGTAGAGTTACATCTGAGCCATAAAAAGGCATGAAGGGATTATTTTCATGGAAAAATGGAAAATGGTTTTCGGGGGTTTAATCAATGACCAGTGAGTCGAAGATGCAGATTGATTCAGCTCCGACTTCGACAGCCGTCTGGCAACAGTCAAAAATAATCGCTGCAGCTTCCCTCCTTCTGAGAATTAGCCCCATGATATGCATTCACAGCGACAAAGAGCTCTACATAAGAATGAGTGAGTTTGATCCTTTCAAATTAGCATCAGGCTTTGAGTTTGAGTCCAAACCGAGATGTCTGATCTTACAGTCGGTGCTGCTGAGGAGCTCCAAACTAACCCATCATGACGTGTTTAAAATGCAGATAAGGGGCTGGAATAATCAGACCGTCCACCTCTAAAGGATGAAATTTAAAGGTAGATAAAGTGAGAGTGTGTTTAAGTGATAACCTCGCTACCGTCTGCAGCCAGAAGGAAGCCTGACTCCCTGAACCTCTTCCAGAGACGCTCCTGGATGCAGCGAGCACTGGAGCGTGCTCAGGTCGGACGGTCGGCTGCTGCCAGAGGTCATGATTAGACAACGCTCCAGTGCTTCCCCTCTCCAAGTCCGGTCGTACTGTTCACACCGATGCTCAGAGCCACTCTGCTCGCTGCTCGCTGCACGTTTGCAGGGAAAAGGAGCGAGAAAACAACAAGCTCCAGGGAGGGTTTAACATTTCTGACAACAGGCAGCAGATTCGTGAACCTGTGCAGAAGAACAGCGTCCGACTTCCTGGTTTCTCTGCAGCTGTTTGGGGGCTTGACTGACTAAATAACTATTAACTGACAGTTTTGTTTTTGCCTCTCTGGGAATTTTAAGCCTGTTAATCATCTGTTCCTTTCGAAATATCTGCTTTAAACCAAACTGGCTGTTCGTCGTGGAGGAATCAAACAGTCGGCGACAGAATATGTGGAAACCTCAAAGCTCAAAACAACAACAAGTATAAACGAATAGGAATCAAGAAAAACGTCTACAAAGCAACAAATACGCTGAAGGAGGAACAAATACTACTTGTAATAATAACATATCAACATGAAACTACTAATACAACTAATGAGCTTTCTTTCATTCATATATATCAGGCAATTAGGATTTGAAGTTTTCAAATACCTTTGACAGTTTCGACAGATCTCTTCCGTCTTCCTCAGAACGTCATCCAGATGATGGAAGGCGAAATGAACTTCTTTACACCACTACTAGTACTACTAATAATAATAACTAGAAAAGCCCTCATAGAGCGCAGACCTCCGCCAAGCAGCTTCAGTCCACCTCCAACACAATCTCCCAGCGACTAAGTATCATTGTGTAGTCTGGTGAAATCGAAATCAACAGGACACAGAAATATATGTTGGTTCTTTATCCATCCATCCATTATCTATACACCGCTTAATCCTCACTGGGGTCGCGGGGGGGGGCTGGAGTCTATCCCAGCCGACTCGGGCGAAGGCAGGGGACACCCTGAACAGGTCGCCAGTCTGTCGCAGGGCTACATATAGAGACAAACAAACACACTCTCATTCACACCTACGGACAATTTAGAATAATCAATTAACCTCAGCATGTTTTTGGACTGTGGGAGGAAGCCAGAGTACCCGGTGAGAACCCACGCTGCACAGGGAGAACATGCAAACTCCACACAGAAAGATCCCAGGCGTCCTAACCGGGACGCGAACCGGGGATCTTCTAGCTGTGAGGCGGCGCTGCTAACCACCGAGCCACCGTGCAGCCCTGGTTCTTTATTCTGAACAGATTAACTGGAGGATGCTAAATAAGTAGGATAAAACAAGAAATGTTCCTCTGGAGAATCTGGTTTGATTTTGCTAAACAGGACTTCTGTTGCAGCTGCGTTTGAGGACAAACAGCTCTATGAGAAAAACAGCTACTTAGTTTGAACAAGACGTCCCAATTTACAGCTTTGTGACGAGAAATAAGCAGCAGGAGATTTCAGCAAGATGAAATAAGGCTGACCTTAAGGCCAAGTACGGTGTAGTTCCAAGTAGCCTAGAGTGGCTAAGTTAGCTAACCAACAGTATGGTAGCTTAGCTGCTTTACAAACCTAATACTAGGGCTGGTCCTCAATATATCAGTATCTGAATATTGGTTGGTTGTGGTGGTATTGGGATAAAAATTTTGATATTCGAATAGTCCTGTGCACCGCCACCGAGTGTTGCCGAGCGCCGCCGAGTGCCGCCGAGGCTCGAGAACGCCGCCGTGGTTCTAGTACGTGGACCTGCCAACTCCAGTGTCAAAAACTCAAAACGCTTTCCAACAGCACAGAGTTTCAACATTGGGTAGATAAAAATAAAAGTAGAAAAGCCCTCAGAGAGGACAGACCTCCACCAAGCAGCTTCAGTCCACCCCCAACACAATCTACCAACGACTAAGTATCCTTAAATTAAAAATAAAATCCTGGATCCAGACGGTGATCCGGATCAGTCCCACAATGTCATTGTTTCTTTTTTATCCCATTTCACACATTTCCTGAACATTTCATCCAAATCTGTCCATGAGTTTTCAAGTTATTTTGAACACAGACAAACAAACAAACCAGCATCATGGTGTGAAGCACGGTGGTGGCAGCATCATGATGCCGGCAAAAACATAACCTCCTTGGCGGACGCAAAAATATGTATAAAAGTATGTAAACATTCTGCTCTTATACTTTTGTTATCCTGGAAAACAATATTGAAATATGTATGCACACTGGGAAACTGTAATTCTTTGACTAATTTCTTGTTATTTTACAGATTTGTCTCTGTTTTGTTGAAATAAATAACTAGAAAAATGACAAAAAAAGTTTTAATTTACACGTCAAAAATAAAATTACTGTATTTGCTGTCTTTAAATCAGCAAAAATGATTTTACATAGATTATTTTTTACAGTTTTTGTCTATTTTAACATATTTTTCTGGACACCTTTGCTGTCAGATTTCTTAGTTTTTTCCCCCCATATGAGATTATGAAAGAGTTTCTCAGCATTAGCCGTTAGCTGTTAGCTCATCTCTCCTCTAAACCTCTGAGGTGGTTTCATTTAAAAACCTGCGTGAGGCTTTTTAATATTCCAGAAAAGTCGATTATAGAGAGTTCAATCATCTCGCGACCCTCGGATTTATCTGGCGACGCTTCAGCCGCCTGAATTTGCAGTTTGTTATCTGCTGCCGCTCGTGTTCGGCTCGATGAGGTTCGACCGGCAGCTCCGTGCGCTTAAACCTCTTCTGCAGGCAAATTAAAGAGCCTTGTCCTGCTGATGTGGGCGATAACCGAGGCTGGATGCGTTACTGCAGGCGATGCAGGCCAAAGCTTCCTCGCTGTGGTTTACACGCAGCCCACAGTCTGCTCATTGTTTATGCCCTGTTGTCCTTCAGCGTTGTGTTTTCATCAGTAAAACACTGAGTTTACCTCAGCAGAAGTTTTCTTGCATAACAAAAAACATATAACGCATAAATCTGATCATGTGGATGATGTTTGAGGAGTGCTGTTGCAAAAAAAATCAGCATCCAGGTGCTGCAAGAAATTGATGAAAGTTGGAAAATTATTGATATTAGCATGATAATTCTTGTTTTTATGTACAATTAATGTTAGCAAGTTACAAATATGTGTCTATGCAAGTCAACAAAATCAACAAAAACCTCAAATATAGAAGCTAACAGTTGTATTTGCAGCAGAAATGTTGTTTTAGATGCATTAAGTTTCACATTTGTACTGAATAAAGCAGCTGGTGAGTGTTTATACTGTAAAGTACACTCAAAAAAATCATTAAATTCAAATTAAATTTATCATTCATTTAAAGACAAATAACAGCAAATGGTGCTGCCACCACCATGCTTCAAATCATGATGCTGTCACTACCATGCCTCACATCATGATGCTGCCACCACCATGCTTCACATCATGATGCTGTCACTACCATGCCTCACATCATGATGCTGCCACCACCATGCTTCACATCATGATGCTGCCACCACCAAGTTTCACGTCATGATGCTGCCACCACCGTGCTTCAAATCATGATGCTGTCACTACCATGCTTCACGTCATGATGCTGCCACCACCATGCTTCAAATCATGATGCTGTCACTACCATGCTTCACGTCATGATGCTGCCACTACCATGCTTCACGTCATGATGCTGCCACCACCATGCTTCACATCATGATGCTGCCACCACCATGCCTCACGTCATGATGCTGTCACTACCATGCTTCAAATCATGATGCTGTCACTACCATGCTTCACGTCATGATGCTGCCACTACCATGCTTCACGTCATGATGCTGCCACCACCATGCTTCACATCATGATGCTGCCACCACCATGCTTCACGTCATGATGCTGCCACCACCTTGCTTCATGTCATGATGCTGCCACCACCATGCCTCACATTATGATGCTGTCACTACCATGCTTCACGTCATGATGCTGCCACTACCTTGCTTCATGTCATGATGCTGCCACCACCATGCTTCACATCATGATGCTGCCACCACCATGCTTCACATCATGATGCTGCCACCGCCGTGCTTCACGTCATGATGCTGCCACCACCATGCTTCACATCATGTTACTGCCGCCACCATGCTTCAAATCATGATGCTGACACCACCATGCTTCACAACATGATGCTGCCACCACCATGCTAAACATCATGATGCTGCCACCACCATGCTTCACGTCATGATGCTGCCACCACCGTGCTTCAAATCATGATGCTGTCACTACCATGCTTCACGTCATGATGCTGCCACCACCTTGCTTCACATCATGATGCTGCCACTGCCATGTTTCACGTCATGATGCTGCCACCACCTTGCTTCACATCATGATGCTGCCACCACCGTGCTTCACATCATGATGCTGCCACCACCGTGCTTTACGTCATGATGATGCCACTTTAATATATATTAAGGACTGTAAAATGATAAATAGAAGTAAATAGGAGCATTTTTATGGCGTTGAGGATAAGGTTCTGCATTTCTGTTGCCAAAAAGTGCATGTTTGTGTACATTTTGGGATTTTTTTTAGATAGAATTTGCAGAACTATTCATGTATGCGTGGCACCGGTACGTCAAATGAACGAATAAATGAAGCAGCAGCCATGGCGTCCGAGCAAAACTTGTCTTCAGAGACTAATAAAGGAACTTAACAATATAATTTAGGTAATATTTCATTGTGCTAACATTTATCTTTGCATATTTAACGGTATAAACACTCGAAAGGTTCCGTAAATTAATTAAACGGAAAGAAAGTGGATTAAAAGCAGAAAAATGAAAAAAATGTGAAGCTGCAGTTCCTCGAATGTCCACTAGAGGCTGGTACCAAACGTAAGTCATCCCCATGGAGCTCCATGTTAAAACGTCCAAGTTTACAGCAGCAATAAACAAATTTACAGCCTGGTATGAAAACAGTTTTTGGTCTCTGTAGCTAATTTTCCTGCCCAGGGAGTGGATTTTGTATAGAACTCACTCGTTTACATTATATTAAGGCTGAAAGTTTTGCATTACTGATAATAATTTACATCCAATCTATGACCAGGACGTGCCTGTGACAAGACATCAGTGAGCTCAAGTCAGTAATAATTAGTACTATTATACTCCAATTCCTCTGATGAACAATTTCTAATAAGTTCATTTATAGTATTATTTAAAACACTGATGCATTTGTGGTCAGATAAATGTGTTTAGAGATGAGTCAAATGTGGAGGAAGCTGTGATTATGAGTAATAATATAGTGACACGGATCTGTTGGTATAAAATACATCTTCATGGTAGAAGTATTATTTGCTGACAAACACTGCAAACTCATAAAAACATGAGAAATCCCCAAATGTTTGCACGTCCAAAGATTTCTAAAGTGCAAGACAAAAGAAATGCGGCTACAGGTCTGCACACTCTCAGGCCCCACAGAAGTCATTTCACTCTCTTTTGAAGTCTTGTCTTCAAAGCAGCACGTCATGGCGTCGAGACAGACAGGGACACAAATGCAGACACGACAGGTAGAACAAAGGAAATTAAAACTCACTGAGAGGAAGGGGAGGCAAAGGCTGGCAGGGAGGCAGAACTGTAGCAGAGGGTGGCTGGAAGACGCAGGAAGGAACAGGTTGAGTCCATAAATGAAGGGAAACAAGTCCAAGGAAAACTGGATCTGAAAGGAACACAGGTGGTGAACAGGCAGGTAAACAGAGAAGTGACTCTACAAAATAAAACTAGAAACTCCAAATCAGGATGCAACGTTTCAGTATCTATCTATAGCTGATTAAAATTGCATTACAGTGTCTCATACAACAAATCCTCATTTAACAAACAAACCTATGGAAAATTAAAGAATCCAAACTTCCTTTTCTCTTTATTGTCTTTCTGGAAAACTAATCGTCTCCCAAGGGGCAGTTTATGTGCAAATTGCATCAGGGTTGCATCCCCACATCATGATGCTGCCACCACCATGCTAAACATCATGATGCCGCCACCACCGTACGTAGCATCATGATGCTGCCACCACCGTGCTTCAAATCATGATGCTGCCACCACCGTGCTTCTCATCATGATGCTTCCACCACCATGCTTCACATCATGATGCTGCCACCACCATGCGTCACATCATGATGCTGCCACCACCATGCGTCACATCATGATGCTGCCACCACTGTGCTTCACATCATGATGCTTCCACCACCGTGCTTCACATCATGATGCTGCCACCACTGTGCTTCACGTCATGATTCTGCCACCACCATGCTTCACATCATTATGCTTCCACCACCGTGCGTCACATCATGATGCTGCCACCACCGTGCGTCACATCATGATGCTGCCACCACCATGCCTCACATCATGATGCTGCCACCACTGTGTTTCACGTCATGATTCTGCCACCACCATGCTTCACATCATTATGCTTCCACCACCGTGCGTCACATCATGATGCTGCCACCACCGTGCTTCACATCATGATGCTGCCACCACCGTGCTTCACATCATGATTCTGCCACCACCATGCTTCACATCATGATGCTGCCACCACCGTGCTTCACATCATGATGCTGCCACCACCGTGCTAAACATCATGATGCTGCCACCACCATGCTTCACATCATGATGCTTCCACCACCATGCTTCACATCATGATGCTGCCACCACCATGCTTCACATCATGATGCTTCCACCACCATGCTCTACATCATGATGCTTCCACCACTGTGCTTCACATCATTATGCTTCCACCACCATGCCTCACATCATGATGCCACCACCATGCTTTTGTTTGTTCTTAGGAGGTCAACCATGGTTCAGTGTCAAAACATCCTTTTTTAAGTTACTATAATTTCATTAACAAGGCATTACTTTTTCATATTAACCAAACAGGTCAACAGCAACGAATGATATATTTTTATGCGTTTAAAAGAAGACAATCAGGGATTCCACCGCTCAGTCGGCTGCAGCCTCTCATCCTCAGACAGTGGTGTGTTCTCATGGGGTTTTAGTGTTTCTAACCTAATGTCTCTGCAGCCACATCCTCTCGGCAGTAAATAGAGAAAAGAGGGAAATTCATCCGTCCAGCTACGACTTTAAGTGCAGCGCTGCAGCGAAATTAAAACTAACCACCAGGAGACGGATTGCACATATTCTGCTGTGAGTTAAAACAGGCCGTCTGCTCCCATGAGATATTCTTCTAGTAACACGGCTGCTCTGCTGTTTATGATCTGAGGAGGTTTGTCATTTCTGCTCCCCGACCAGCAGGCCTCCGCTTTATTTACGCCATCCGGTGAAGTGTGGCGTTTTACGGAGCTGCTGTGAGGCCGAGCGAAGCTAAGAATAGCTGACGGGAAGCAGCAGCAGCAGCAGCAGCAGAGGCGAAGACGTCGGTCCAAGGTTAGAGTAGGACATGAGTCAGAGTGCAGATCCTTACTGTACGTCTGGAGCTGAGTCAAGCTGAGATTTAAAGCTGAGCTGCCTCCGCTCTCACTCAGCACTCAGAGGATATTTTAGACGAGATTCAAATGGAGGTAAATAATGCTGGGAAGCCCTGACATTAAAGGAGCATTTGCCCTGAGATCAGGAGAGCAGCCGAACTAAATCCATCCTTCTGCATCCACAAACAAACACACAAGTTCCTGGACGGTTTACTTCCTCATTGGAATTCTGCTTTAGTGGAAGTGAACTTTCAGCTGATGTCGCTTGTTTTAAATCTGTTTTATATTTTCTGCTTTGAGCCAGAACGTCTGAACAGTTGCTGCGTCATATTACCTTTTACTTTTCTTGCAGTTTTGCAGGTTTCCAACCAATCCTGTTTTTAAAAGCAGGACGGTGTCAAATTACAAGCAGCTATAAGGAGAACAGAACATGTCAAAATGTAAAATATGACGCAAAACACATTTTAAATATAAATTAAATTAAAATGTTCGATGTCGAGGATGGTTCTTTGATCCAGATGATGTTTAAACAACCACTGGATGGATTACGCTGTGAAAAACCAGAAAACTCATGTTAACAGACAGTGGAATACATTCAAAAACAGCAAAAACTGGGAAAATATCAGCAGATATCTGTAAAATAATGTTGTTTTTACTTGTTTTAATACACTAAAACAGTATAGTTATACAGCTGAATGCTGTAAAGGAACAATTTGTACATTTATGTGGACTTTATTTACAGTTTTGACTTGTTTTTCTTCACATTTTATACCAGTTAATATTTTTTTCTGTGATTTTAATAGATATTATCTGTAATTTAACAAAATATGTGAAATCTGTAACATAACAGTTAAAATCCTTTATATACATCATTTTTCTTTCATATAAAGGCAAATATCAGTGAAATAATTAAATTTTGCTGATTTAAATGCAGTAAAACATTAATTTTATGGTCACATGTTGTAAAAAAAAAAAAAAAGACTTACTATTTATAAAAATAATGATTTTTGATGTGGAAATTATTTATATTCTTTTTGTTTTACTTTTTACAGAAGCCCTAAGCGGCCATGGTCCAACTTAAGTTTTTTTGCTCCGTTTTCTCGTGATAACGACAAAATTTTGTCGTTATCACGAGATATAACGAGATATAACGAACTCTCAGTCTTAAGTGTAACTTTTAATATGTAAATGAAACCTTTTTTCTGCATGCACAGAAATCTGTAGGTAAACATAAAACATGGTAGCGGCAAATACGAGTGGATGAGCTGGTAGGACTCTAGTCTGGACGGACGATGAGGTGGAACTATCAGCAGGACATACGCAGCACTATACAGAGACATTGTTGTTTTCTGAGTTTGGCGCATTTATCGAGAGGTGGAGCTATGAGGCCAGCATGTCAGGAAAAGAAGCAGACAGGGCGAAACACGGTGCCACGTAAACGGCGTTTTCAGATCTTTGCACTCTGGGACCTAGGTTCAGAAAGGATCGTTTTCAGACCCCCAAAACTCCGGCTTGGTGTGGACGATACACGGGTTGGATGGACTACTTGTGCGTTTAGACCTGGGCTTGTCTTCATGTGGACGTGGCTTTAATCCGTCTCAATGGCAACCAGTTTGATGCTCCTCAGTCTGATTCCTCTCTGTTTCTTTTATTTCTAATTCCCACTTTAAGACATGTACACCAGCCTCCCCTCAGCTGCCTCCTCCTTCCCTCCACTCTGTTCTCAGTCTGACAGAAACAGAAAAATGTTTACGTTCTCCCCCAGCATCATCATCATCTTCATCATCATCATCATGCGTTTCTTTATTGTTATTTATAGCCGATATAAATGTTTAATCTTCCTGAAAGGAATCTCTGAGACGTGTTCATGAACCTGTGTGTTGCGTAACGCTGCAGACGTTCGGCAGCAGCAGCTTTGTTTTTAATTTCCTCCTCGGAGACCTCGGCTTCCATTCCAACCAGCACATTCCACCTTTAAAATCTCAGCTGGTGATGGATGTGATTTTTCTCGCCGTCGCACCTGAAGGATGCCCAGAACCACCTCGGCTGCTTCCTGGAGAATATCCGGACGTGGAGCCGCCTCAACAGCTCCGCCGATGCCTTCTGTCAGCCAGGTGATAGACGGCACCCGGCCCGGTGTACATGCAGGTAATGGAGCAGGTCAGGGCCGCGGCAGCTACTTTATGACCGGCCCTGAGTCACGGCTCTGACAGCCCAGCGGGTCCCAGTCGACTCGGACTGACTTCCTGTAAAATGACCTGCCAGCGTCTCCGTAAATCATCTGGGCCCAAAGATCATTTTTAAAGTGCTGCTGCTGCTCCAGTGACTTACTGCATATAGTGTTTATGTTTATGTGGGGAACCGAGAGAAGCTTTTACTCTGACAAACGAGCATTTATGGTTTCATTTACACTGTAAAAAAAACATAAAGGCAGACAAAAAATATACATTAAAAAGCAGTGGAATACTGTCATATTAGAAAACTGTAAAAACAGTGATAAAGATGTCAAATATCTGTTAAATAATATATTTTTTAGCTAATTTAAATACAGGAAAACAGTGTAATTATATGGTCACGCACTGTAAGAGAACAATTACTTTTTGGAAAAATAAAGATTTTGACGTGGACGTTTTGTTTTTTTTACAGTTCCTGTGATTCTACAAGTTTTTATCTGTACTTAAACAAAACATGGGAAATCTGTAAAAGCAACAGTTTAAAAATGACTTACCATTTTTTCAATTCTTAAAATGCCTTTTTCCATATAGCAGCAGATGTAATTAGTAATAATTGGACAGATATTTTAAAATACAGTTTAAAAAATAGTGTAAATTTCCAGTCAAATGTCGTAAAAGAACAATTTCCATTTGTAGAAATAAAAATTTTTGATGTGGACATTTATTTATAGTTATATTTTACAATCAACGTGTAAATTACAGGCTTTTCCCCCTTTAGTTGTTTAACTACATATCTGTAATTTAACTAGTCAGAGGGAAGTCTGGAGAATAACAGTAAATAAAATGATTCACTATTTTTATTCCTTAACATACAAACTTTTTATTTCGGTACTTATCTGTAAAATAATTAAACTTGTTGCTGATTTTAAATACAGTAAAAAAAAAAAAAGTAGTATAAATTCACAGTCAAATGTTGTAAAAGAACAAACTGTGATTTGTAAAAATACTAATTTTAGTTGTGGACATTATTTTACAGTTTTGGTCTATTTTTTTAAAAAAAAATTACCATGTAAATTCATATTTTTATTAAACAATTTTACAACATATTATCTGTAATTTAACTTATGTGGGAAAATCTGTAAAAAAAAAATAATAAATTAAAAAACATATTTTCCATATTTTTTTTATTCCTTAACATGCAAACTTTTTTGTTTCACATAACTGTAAGTATCTGTAAAATAATTAGATTTTCTTCTGATTTAAACACTAAAAAAAGTCATTTTACAGTCACATTTTGCTGTTTGTAAAAGTGCAGATTTTTAATGTGGGCTTTTTTTTTTTACAGTTTCGGCCTTTTATTTTATAATCAGCATCTAAATGA
Source organism: Dascyllus trimaculatus (assembly GCA_024666655.1). Lineage (NCBI taxonomy): Eukaryota > Metazoa > Chordata > Actinopteri > Pomacentridae > Dascyllus > Dascyllus trimaculatus. The sequence continues at coordinate 4,389,639 of CM045461.1, forward strand.
ATCCCTTTTTCTTTGACTTTATTAATTATTATTTTTAATTTACTAATGCAGGCAACAATCTGTAACAAACAAACAACAAAAACACAGAAATCGCAGTTAAAACATGTTTTTTTTAAATGTCGTTGCTGTTTTTTTTACAGTGTACTGCCCTTTATCAGTGAGCTGCTGTGGCTGGCTGCTCTGCTCGTCGTGCTTCTGCTCCATAACTCACAGAGAATTGCCACATTTTACGGCCTACAGCTCGTTGGGAGCAGAAACACTCGGATGTATACGTTACAGAAGGTGCAGCGGAACGCCAGCGGCCTCATCACATCCATATTCATCAGCTACCTGCCTGCAGACGGGATCCTAATCGGCCTCTCTGCCATCTCTGTGGTGTTTTCCTCAACGCTGCTGCACCGAACAGGCCGCTAATAGTTGGCGTTAATCCTGCAGATTAGTCTTCTTTGCTTTTCCTAAATATAACCCCGACGGAAACTAAATGACACACCTGAGATCTCCCTCCTGTTCTCTGCTGCTCCGACGACGCACAGCAGTTTAAATGTCGTCGCTCTGAGCTTCAGGTCTTCCAGGAGACACTGTTGGTTTTACACCTGAAGAGCACTTTTCTAATCGCTGCAGGTTTTATCAGCTGGTTTGTCTTCTGAGGCTGAAGGAGCTTCATCAGGTGTAACAAATTAACATCATTGCGGATATTTCTGGGCTCAAAAAACCCCGTTAGCTGGTTACGTATGAACCTGGGGAGTATTTGAACCAGGAAATTAAAGAACTTGAGGGGTTTGGACCTTAAAAACAAGCTCAGTCCAGCCTGATATGTATGAATCGAGTCCAAGCATTTGAACCTCACATGTCATGTTACAGAGTTAAAACAGCATGCAGACTGGTTTAGGTTAGGTTTAAGGCCAGTAGGTAGGGCTCACTGGTCAGAAAATTACACCAAAATGCCAAAAAGTGCGTCTTGATAACACGTGAAGTGGCTTATTGTTGATATTTACGCGTGTTTTCATGATACCAGGCCGCCCAGTCTCGCTTAAACATGTCCTACGCTGCTTTTTTGTGGTTGGTGCCACATTTGAACACACCCTTAGCGTCCTTTCTCAACACTCCTTTAAAAATCCGTAAGGCGCCATGAGTCCGATGCCAACTGATCTCATCTTGCGTCACCACTGTTGCTCCTCTAAAGCAGCAGTATTTCTTGGAACTTGCTGCAAAAGTCTGCATTTTAACCCAAAACCACAGTCTTTTCTTAACTTTTTAGGTTCTGTGTGCAACCTTTGGATGTCCCTGGAGCTCCATTATCTCAGACCAAAGCAGACAAATACTGCCGGTCATGCCTCCGCTGTCCCTCCGCTTTCATTTAAAACCATGGTCGCATACATGATACGAAACCAAAACCCCCGTTAGCCCATGCTAGCTTTGTAAAATACACTGAATGGCTGTTATCGATTGCTGTCAACTCCAGCAACATTATCTTACCTCAGTAAATGTCTGTTTCCACGGTTCGTTGGACCGGATCAGATCTGTGGGCCGACTGGTTCCACTCGGAACAGGACCGAGTCCCTGTGCATATTAAATAGAAACAGATGAACTGGTTAGTATTAGGTAAACAACAAAAATACAAGGCTTTGTTTTTAATTTCTTTGGGTTTTAGTCACTCTTGGCGGGTTTAAAGGCTTGGGGAGGGTCAACAGTCTCAACGGGAGGTACCTATATGCACAGATGGATCGGCTGCCAAAACATGGAACAGAGAAGTTTGGTTACAACACATTCATGTGATTTCAGTCTCTGCTAAGAACACCATTACTCTCCTATATCTGTACATAGCAGATAGTTATGTGTTGCTATATTAACGCCACATTTATGTTGAGAACTTGCACCTTTAACCAAGACGTTTTGGTACCTAGACAGCAAGTGAAAACGAAACTTGAACACCAGACACTTGTGCCCAAAAAGAAAGGATCCATCCTCCATGAAGGACCTAGGATCCCTAATCTGTCTCTATACCTACCAGTGAGCAGTGATTCCTAACACGTCTCTGGGGGTCATCAGGTAGAAACCTCCCTTCAACGCTGTTTCTCCTACTTAGTCCCACGACACCTCCAGGAGGCTAGGAGGTGAACTCTGGTGTCCCAGAGTCACCCCCCCTAATGCCAGTTCACACTGCTCCTACACAATCCAACCAGCACTGCCACGTTCAACTGACCCAGGCCTGTTTTGGAGATGCTCCAGGTAGTGACCAGTGCCAATTCTATCATTTAGCTAGCTGCTAAATGCTAATGCTAACTGCTAATTCAAACAGCACTGCCACGTTCAACTGACCCAGGCCCGTTTAGGAGATGCTCCAGGTAGTGACCAGTGCCGATGCTACTATTTAGCTAGTGCAAATGCTACATGCTACTGCTAACCACTAATTTCTTAAAATATAGCACTAACAAATCACTATTGTTAAATGCTGCACTGCTACCCTAGCACCAGATGCCACACACAACTGCTAAGTGCTAAGTGATTACGGCAGAAGACAAGCAAAACAGGAGCGCAAACAAAACAAACCTGCACCTTACAACACAAACTCACCTGAGCTGGTCACATGGTCCCACAGAGAGACTCTAGCAGGCCACTCCCCCACCTTATATACACTTACTTCCTCTTCCTGGATCTCTGCCTATTGGGAGAGGGAACATGGGGCGGCTGCTTAGCGGCTGCTAAGAACACCATTACTCCCCTACATCTATACATAGCAGACAGTTATTTGCTGCCATGTTAATGTTATATTTATGTTGAGAATCTTGCACCTTTAACCAAGACGTTTTGGTACCTAGACAGCAAGTGAAAACGAAACTCGAGTCACAAAACAAACAAATTAGGGTCCAACACAGGACACAAACCTCAGCCTGCTGTGGGAAAATCCTGACTATCAATCCAACCTACACATCTATACATCTATTTGTTTAATAATGTCTACTAGTAAATTACTGAATACCGATGCAGGTGGTTCCAACACCAAACGACGTATCCCCGAGAAGTCAACAGCTTTAAAAAACTAGCGTAGGTTGAAAAAGACTTGACATCTTGACCTCAATCTTTGGAAAATCCCCCCCAATAATCTTTCTGAGTGCACCTTTAAAATAATTGATTGACAGCAGCAGAGGACAACCACAGGTCAGACACATCCAATGAAGTGAAGCCTGTTTAGCTACAGAGCAGCAAAGCATTCAAATCAGATAAAAACACAGAAATTTACAAGAAGATCTGGATAAAATTAGAAACATGTTGCACTGATATGTGTTCATGATGATTATTTAAAGGTTTAAGGAAAGAGAAGGTTCTTCAGGTGGGTTTTAAACACATCAGAGGAAGGATTAGATCTAAGTTTACGGATATAGGAGATAATATGGGACGAAGCCAACAAGGTTTCTCCCCTTTTTGGCTGTTTTCAGTCTAAAATCTGGAATTTATTCACCCCGAACGAAACAGCACATCACCAGCAGTCCAGTCTCATTCCAAAGCACGGCCTAAACAGCGCAAAATGTGTTATTTTCACCAAAAAAAAGCTGTAAAATGATGCGTTTTCAGGGGTTTTCTCAAGGCCAGCAGCTCTGTCTTGGTGGAAAACAGCCGCGACTTAGCATAAAGATTGTTTACAGACGGAGAGCGTGTAGGTGTTGGTGTCAAAAGTTCAGCTCCTCGCTGGAAATTCAGCTGAAAAACAAATGACCGCGAGATTCAACAGCAGTTCTCCAAATTACATCTAATATCAGTCACAGAAGTCTGAACGGAGACCTCAGACCTCCTCCAAGCTGCTCATTTCACCCCATGTTGGGATTTACACCCAGAAATAATCGTCCCAGGATTGTTTTATCTACATTATCAGACTCCTTGACCCAGAAAACAAACCCTTAGCATCTGGATTCACATTGATATCATCATTAGTTCAATAGTTATTCACCAGAATCTCTTTCTGGGTCATGGTGGTTTCTTCTGGATCCAGCTCCATAGCTGTTGATTCTACAACAGATCTGTTGGATCCTCCTGATTCAGCAGAGTCTCAGCTACATGTTGGTGTTGGCTGCATGTCTGGATCTTCATCTGTTACCTTACAGTGATGACCATTCCACAGGCCCTCTAGTTGTTCCTCCAGGATTTCTTGGGCGTTTTCCAGATTGTTGCTCCTAAAATGTCTGAATTCGCGGCAGCTTTTCTAGAAAGTTGTGATGTTTTAAGCGAATTTGTTGCGATAAAATTGCAGGAGACGATAAAAAATTGCTAAAAGTTGCATTTTTTTCTTTGTTTTGTGTAATTCATTAAAAATTTTAAAAGCTTAAAAAGTTAATTTCACATCCTGGCACACGCGTGTTCACACACACACGCTCACAGCTCGTCACGTCAGTTAATGAATCTAACTGACCTTCATTGTTTCAGTGCTGCCACAGATCTGGATGCAACAGCTTCATCACGGTGGTTTTATCTGGTCTGTGGTCCGCTGGTTTCACCCATTCTCCTGATATGTTTACGGTAGAAAAGTGTTTGTCAGTGGATGGTTTTGGTTTGTGTTCCACCTCAATATTCCACGGGGTGAAAACAGTTTAGCTCCGCTTTGGTGAAGAACATCAGGGGATTGTTCTGCAGTAGTTTTTGTTGCATCTGTATCTTCAAACCAGAAACAAGGAAGTGAATCCGGTGACGTACGTGCATTACTGGGGACTGCTGTGATTGGTGGAACTCACGGGAGGCGGGGCAAAATTGCCGAAAAGTGGCGGTGATTGGACAAAATTGTAAGGTCGCATAGAATTCATGGAGATTGGTTGGATTTGTGTTAATTGTTGCGATTGAAACATCGCAGATTCCTGGAGGGACTGGAAATTAGCAGGAACTTATCCTGTATTTTTACCAAGCAGTCTGGCCATTTGCTGTGGAGTTACATGCACATTGCCCTATCTCCCAATGCTAAAGAATCCTGCAGCACACTCCTGGATCCAGACGGTGATCCGGATCAGCACCAAGATCTAATCCTCTGCTCCTTGTCCCATTATCCACCTTTCCTGAACTTGTCATCAAAATCTGTCCAGAACTTTTCACGTTAAGTTGCTAACAGACAAACAAACAGATAAACGCTGTCAAAACAGAACCTCCTTGGCAGAGGTAACTACTTTAATGCTGACTCCTAGACATAAGAATGCCTCTGACAGTCGTAGATACGTGTGATATGTTGTGGATGTGCAGAAACATCGGAGGAAAACTTACTTGCATACAAGCAGTTCACATCCAGGGGTTTATATGTTAATTAAAGTTATGCAAAAAGGAAATTTAGCCCCGAAAAACACACAAAAGTAAGTAAAACATGCCTGTTTGTGTTCGTTAACTCAGGAGGAACCACAATAAATGAGCAAAAATGAGCTACAGGAGAATAAATGTTTGAATATTTGAATGCCTGAGAGCTTAATGTCCATCCATCCATCTTCTACTGCTTATCCAGGGCAGCAGATTAAGCCCTAAGGAGGCGTCCAGGAGGCAGAGCTTCATATTACTTTCCATTATATTTTAAATTATCACCTGTTGCCTGAATATAATAATAATAAAGACATTTTCTCCATAAGTAGATACAGAAATTGAGCAAATTGGTGCCTAAAAATTCACCAGAATGCAGGAAACTGAAGTGACTGATGCTCTAAGTTTCCCAGAGGAGGATGTATCAACGTTTAAATGACATCTATGACTCTTTATTTGTCTATAAGTCTGTTAAAAACGATTGAACAGCAAAGCCTGACAGCTGGGAAATGAAACGATACCTCCCACTAAAGGAGTCGCTATAATTACACACAGCTATGTCGGCATCACTTAGCAATTAAATTCATTTTTAGGTTTAAAAACAGACATTTAGAAGTAGGTTTCCTCTCTCCTCTCACATTTGGTACCGGTCAGATTTGTCCTTTAGGTGGCAGTAAAACTCTTTCTCTTACTTCCTGCTGAACGAACCCTGTTTGCTGCTGGGATTGTTGAATAATGCAATCGAGTGAAGGTTGTTTAAAGGGAATTTAGATGGAAAACAGTTAAATTTATGTGGTAATTAGCTCAGATTTAAGCCTGAATATGTCGAAAGTGGAACTGATTTGCAGAAAAAAAGGGTTGGAGTCTCGTTTTGTATCATTTAACTGCGCGTAATTCGACAAAAGATCCTTTTTTATTTAAAGTTTCCCAGTAGATTTTGCTTTCAATCTATTAGAATTAAAAGAAAACTCATTAAAAAGCTTAAAATCCTATGAAATTGACAAACCAGTCGAATAAACACAGCAGATTTATATCCACTGACTTCACCCAGAGCCAAGAATCAGATATGGAAACGCTAAATTGAGCTTTTTGTTCGTTGCTGCTGAGATGAAGGGAATCATGGGAGATGAAAGGGGGCGTCGTCGTTATGCAATTCCCCGCCGTCCCGGTCCACCTGTTGCTCAGGACGGACGGACGGACGGACGGCAGCTCCGGAGCTCCGAGCACAATCGCGTGAACGAAAAAAAAAAGCGAGTGTTGGCGCGATGGTCGCCGTCCTGACGCTCGGCTCCTGGAGAATGTGCACAGTTGGTGTGGAGGAGAGTTTCCACCTCCACAAAAACACTCTCGTGTTGTTGGACAGCGAAAGCAGGTCGCAGCAGATCCGAGGCTTTGTGCATTTCACGTTGGCTCGACGATGCGGCACTAGTCTTTTTTTTCCCCACCTTGTGTAATATTTCCTCCATCAGCTTCTCATTCAGTGAAAAACACCATGAAGCGAGTGAATAAATGGACAGCGTGTGGGCAAAGCAACTCTAATTAGGGCTTTAATTAACCACTAATGTCAGCGTCGTGTCTTTAAACTCACATGTCAGCAGCAGCAGTTTTAATGAGCAGCAGGCCCAACATGTATTCAGGCAGTTCAGCAATGTAGTTATTTCATAAAACGTTAAATAAAATGTTGTTAAATCTAAAGAAAAACTATATTATAATGTCATCTCCCAACACCTTTAGCCCCACATCGTCACACTCCAACCTCTGTGCTTCACTGTCAGGACTATGCATTCACTGTGCTAATGCTAATGGGGCTAAAACTCTAATTAGCGCTTTAATTAACCACTAATGTCAGCGTCGTGTCTTTAAGCTCACATGTCAGCAGCAGCAGTGTGTGAGTTTTAATGAGCAGCAGGCCCAACATGTATTTAAGCAGTTCAGCTATTAGTTTCATGTAGTTATTTCATAAAACATTGCATAAAATGTTGTTAAATCGAAAGAAAAACTATATTACAATGTCATCTCCAAACAGCGTTAGCCCCACATCATCATACTCCAACCTCTGTGCTTCACTGTCAGGACTATGCATTCACTGTGGTGACGCCAATGGGGCTAAAACTCTAATTAACGCCTTAATTGACTACTAATGTCAGTAAAGTGTCTTGAAATTCACATTTCAGCAGCAGCACCTTCATTATTTTTTATTTCAGGAAGACTTTATTTTAGAAAAGAAAGCAAAAAAAATGCCTGAGTGTTAACGAGCAGCAGCCCCAGCATGCATTTAAGCAGTTAAATTATTAGTCTCATGTAGTTATTTCATAAAAAGTTACTTAAAATGCTGCTTAATCTATAGAAAATGCTGGACTGGACTCATCTTGTCAGCCAGTATTTTGAAATATCCACAGACATTCAAGAAACCGTCTATAAATGTCATCTCCCAACACCTTTAGCCCCATATCATCACACTGTGCTTCACTGTCAGGACTATGCATTCACTGTGGTGACGCCAAAGGGGCTAAAACTCTAATTAGTGCCTTAATTCACCACTAATGTCAGTAAAATGTCTTGAAAATCACATTTCAGCAGTAGCACCTTAATTATTTTTGAGAAAATGTGAGCCGGAAAGTGCCTGAGTTTAAATGAGCAGCAGTCCCGACATGCATTTGGACGGCTAAACTATTATTTTCATAAAACAATTTCGTAAAATGTTACATAAAATGTTGTTTTATCTCTAGACAAACTGTACTTTGGATGGCTGTCATGCTGGAATGGAGTCATCGTCATTACCTAAACACCTTTTGCACACATGCAGCCCCATATCATCACGCTTCCACCTCCGTTCTTCACTGCCAGGACTATGCATCCACTGTGGTAGTCCTGACCATGCAGGACCTCGACTGAGCCCAGCAAATTTATCGCGCTCCTCTGCTTTTTAGCTAAGTTTAGTCTTTCAGTTTTGTGTTTTTTTTCTACCTTTAGCGCCTTGTATAATATTTCCTCCATGATGGTTGTCATGCTGGACTGGACTGTTCTTGCCAGCTATCATTTTTGAATATCCACAGACAATAAAAGTACATCTATACATGTCATCTCCCCAACACCTTTTGCACTCATGCAGCCCCATATCATCACACTCCAAAGTTTGTGCTTCACTGTCAGGACTATGCATCCACTGTGGTGATGCCAAAGGGGCTGGAACTCTCTGTTAAACTATTAGTTTCATGTAGTTATTTCACAAAACGTTTCATAAAATGTTGCTTAAACTGTAGAAAAACTACCTTTGATGGTCATCGTGCTGGACTGGACTCACCTTGTCGGCCACATCATCACACTCCAACCTCCGTTCTTCACTGTCGGGACTATGCATTCACTGTGGCGATAGTCTTCTGGACAATTTCAGATGGTTTCACTGCACTGTAAAAAACAACAACAAATAAAAATCAGTAGAAAGAAACTAAAAACATGAGAAAATCGGGAAGAAAGTGACAAAAAGAGAAAAAATATATGTAAATGAATGAAAATGTCTAAAAAAGAAGCTGTTTTAAATACAGTTTTACAGTCATACATATTGAAATAAGTCATTACTATTTTAAAAAATCCAGAGTTTAGCCTGAGTTATTTTTTTCGAGACTCAACATGCAAATTAATACTTTCTCTACTTCCAACAAGGAGGTTCTGTTTTGGCAGCGTTTATCTGTCTGTTAGCAACTTTACCTGAAAAGTTCTGAACAGATTTTGATGAAATGTTCAGGAAAGCTGGATGATGGGACAAAAAAACAGAGGATTAGATCTTGGTTCTGATCTGGATCACCGTCTGGATCCAGGAATGTTTTCCAGGATTCTTTAGCATTGGGAGATAGGGCAACGTGCATGTAACTCCATAATAAATGGCTGCTTGGTAAAAATACAGGATAAGTTCCCGCTAATTTCTACAACATGTCAAAATTTGATGGCTTCATTAGACGTTGTTTTAACTCAGTGGTTGTGTTAATTCATATTTTATAGCGCATGAACCTTCTCAAAGCCTCACGTCTTCTTCCTGCCTCCTCCTGCCTCCATCGCTGCAGATTTATGGGCTTTATTTATGAGATTTGTTTACGACGGCGTTTCCTCTGGTTTTACCGGGGCCTCCGAGGCTTCCTGTGTGGATGGAGGCGGTTTTCATCGCGTAAAGCGCTGTGTGTGTCGCATTTTATTCGTACGAAAACTACAAATAAAGTCCGATTGATTGACTGATTTATCTCGGGAGAGGTTGGTTAAAAGCGGCTGCAAAAATATCAGTGAAGTGAGCTCAGAGAGAGAGACGGTGGACCAGCGTTAGTCTGAGAAAGAAGGACACTGTCAGCAAAACAAACACAAAAAACCTGATTTTTTGGGGGTTTTTTTGCATCATTTTGTGTTAATTTTGCATCACTTTTGGTCATTTTGCAACAAAATGTGGTTGTTTTGCTTTAAATTTCAGGTGTTTTGTGTCATATTTTGGTGGTTTTGCATCATTTTGTGGTCATTTTTGTCTCATTTTGTCATTTTCTCTCGCATTTTGCTTATTTTGCATCTTTTTGTGTTAATTTCGCATCACTTTTGGTCATTTTTGCACCAAATTTAAGTTGTTTTGCACCAAATTGAAGTTGTTTTCCATCTCTTTGTGTTCACTCTGCATCACTTAAACTGCTGTTCAAACTGTGGTACATCCCATAATACTGATGCTCACAGCTGATTACAGAGAAAATGAACGGAAACCAGGTTTAATGTTTGGACTGTGACAGTGGATGGATGTAAAACTGATCTTGTTGTGTCGTTTTATGTTTTGTTTTTCTTATTTTGTTCTCATCTTTGTCATTTTTTGTCTCCTTTATGTCAGTTTTGTGTTGTGCGTCTTTGGGACAATTTTTTCACATTGTGGTAATTTAGTTTGTTGTTTTTGTCATATTGCATCTCTCTTGTCCTGTTTTATGTCTCATTTTTCATGTTTCATGTCTACATTTAGGCGTTTTGTGTCTTGTTTTTCTTGTTTGGTGTCATTTTGTGTCTCGTTTTTGTCATTTAATGTGACGTTTTGATCGTTTTACGTGTCTTGGGGACAATTTTGTCTCTTTGTGACATAAAACTATGGAACAGCCCATAATATTGAAGCTCAAAGTTAGAAAAAATGAACTAAAACCAGGTTTAGTCCTTGGATTCTGACACCTGGATGGATGTTAAACTGATCTGGTTTCAGGTTTTACCAGAACTCTACTGTGTTTCTCTTCCCTGGTAGTTTCATGTGTTGATCTGCTTTACCGAAGAAGTGATGAGGCTCAGAAATGATCAAATTAAAGCAACAATAACTCATAAAATATTCACGGTATGAAGGTAAAACTTGTCATGTCTTCATTGAACATGCTAAAGTTACTGTAGATGGATGATCGGCCGACTCTGAGGAGGCTCTGGGTGACTTTTCATGGACTCTGTGTCGTTGTTTTGCTCCATTAGTGCTTCATTTGTATTCTCCCACCACGTTCGGGGACGACGAGTCTCTGGCATCGGCTTTTTTTGGCCATCGGAAGCTGAAAAGTTTGGGAGTCTCTGCCACGAAGAGCTCGAGGGACGCGGCGGAGATGGACTTTGGCTCGTCGACGCTCCGTTGTGGTAAAAATCGAAACATTTGCAGGAGACAGAAGAAGCGGTCGAGCTGTTCTGGAAGCGAACAGACGGCAAAACGCTGAAACTGTGATTGTTAGTGAGGCAACGATGTCTTCATGTTGACCTGCACACGTCTTATTTTATCATTTAAAGCCCAACAAACTCCTTTAAATGGACGGTTTTGCTCCAGACACGTGCTTCTGCTGTCAGTTTTTAGAAATAATGTGTGTTTTTAAGTGTCCTCATCCTTTTTAAAGCCACTTTATATTGTTTTGAGGGGGTTTTTTTGCTAACAAACCTTAGTTATAATATTATAATATTAATACCGAATGGCTCCACGAGTTTATTTATTTGTCAGTTGGAACCCAAAACTAAGCTCTGTCAAATATTCTGCAAGTCACATGTTGTCAGACCTGAGATTTTCGGTATTTTCGGCCTCAAAATAGCCTCTTATTTGGGAATATCTCCAGAAATAAAACGACTACAGACGTGAAATTTGGTGAAGACTCAGACAGAACAGCTGTTAGCAGATCAAAGTGATTAAATGGATCCATAAGAGACTATATTTTGAGTTATTGGCCTTTGAAAATGGAAAAAAGTGCATAATTTATATAACAAGGCTGGTATAGTGGCCCTAGAAAGTTCCTGTAAGTGTATATAAGTGGATGGATCCATGTTTCCTACTAATAATACAGTCTTTGGTCGACGTTTTACCAACTGTTGAGGCTCTAACATCAGTAGAATCTGATTTATGGTGAATATGATAAGACAAGGTTTCAGTTTTTAGATGTTTTGACATCGAATTGGGTCAATTTTGGTAATTTTCGCCAAGTTTAAAGTTGTTTTGGACACATTTTGAGACGTTTTTGTGTCATTTTAGATCATTGTTGTGATTTCTGGGCAGGTTTTAAAGGTTTTTTTTTACAGTTCTTGACTCGTTTCAGAAAAATGTTTGGACAATTTGTGTCGTTTTGGACATTTTAGGTCAATCGGAAAATTTTCGAGCAGCTTTTGGACAGAGTTTGTGTGATTTTGGACGATTTTTTAGAGTCTTTGGTTGACATTTCACCAACGTCTGAGGCTCTAACATCAGTAGGATTCAATGTGCGGCAGGACAACGTTCCAGTTTTTAGATATTTTGACCAAAATATTCTACAGAATTTAATTTTGGATCCCAAATAAGTCAAGTCTGAACAAACTCTGAGGCGGTGCAGCAACATATTCCTTGAATTCTGTCTGGATTAACTGACTTTATAGTGAAACTAGTAAAGCCCTCAGAGAGTTCATACCTCCACCAAGGAGCTTCAGTCCACCCCCAACACAATCTACCAATTCACATATTTTCTATGGAACATTACAGATACAGATGTAACAAGTCGTCCCAATTTACAGCTTTGTGACAATAAATAAGCAGCAGGAGATTTCAGCAAGATGGAATAAGGCTGACCTTAAGGCCAAGTACGGTGTAGTTCCAAGTAGCCTAGAGTGGCTAAGTTAGCTAACCAACAGTATGGTAGCTTACCTGCTTTACAAACCTAATATTAAGGCTGGTCCCCAATATAGGAATACACAAATATTGGTTGGTTGTGGTGGTATTAGGATAATAATTTTTTTGATAATTGAATAGTCCTGCGTGCTGCCGAGGCCCTAGAACGCTGCCGTGGTTCTAGTACGTGGACCTGCCAACTCCGGTGTCAAAAACTCAAAATGCTTTCCAACAGCACAGAGTTTCAACTTTGGGTGGATAAAAATAAAAGTAGAAAAGCACTCAGAGATCCAGACCTCCACCAAGCAGCTTCAGTCAACCCCCAACACAATCTACCAATAACAAAGTATCCTTAAATAAAGCTAATTATCTGGTAATCTCTCTCACACCGTAGCACTGCTGTGGTTGAGCACCAGCGGCCGACACCCACCATATATGTGCAACTTTCCTACCACTAGGCGGCGCTGTAAGGATTTCTAACACTTCCAATGTTAAAGAAGGTTTTTAAAATAAATCCTGGATCCAGACGGTGATCCGGATCAGTCCCACAATGTCATCATTTGTTCCTTGTCCCATTTCACACATTTCCTGAAAATTTCATCCAAATCCATCCATGAGTTTTCGAGTTATTCTGAACACAGACAAACAAACAAACAACAACATCTTCAGAGTTAGATCTCATGATGACGTGTCAGATCTGATGGCAAACCACTGACAGAAGGTGTCCCAGCTTATAAGACAATAAACAGATTAAACCAAAGTTTTTCTGTTCGACTCTCGGTTCAGGAGGATCAGCCGCTGAGGATTCAGACGTCAGAGTTTGAAGAATCTCTGGTTGTTTGTGTTTCATCCACTGATTCCAGTGTTTTAGGCTCAGTGAGTTCAGCCTCTTTATTCCTGGTGAAGCAACAATTCAACCTTATCTAGTGATTCAGGTGATTCAGGTGATTGAACCTCCACTCTGAGGCCGACTGCTCCTGAGTTTCTCTTTACTTTGTCTTATTTTGTGTCTGTTCTTCTTGTTTGTTCTCACCTTTGTCATTTTCTGTCTCGCTTCTGTTAGTTTTGTGTCTTCAGCACAGTCTGTGTCTCTCTTTTCCTGCCTTGTGTTTCTTGTCTCGATTTTGACATTTTGTGTCTTGTTTTTCTTGTTTTGTGTCATTTTCTGACTCATTTTTTGTCGTTTTGTGCTCCTCTTTGTCATTTTTTTTGTCTCCCTTCTCTCATTTTGCATCACTTTTGTGTTGCGTCTGACTGTTTTTTCTCATCGTAATATCTTATTTTTGCCGTTTAAGTCATACTGCGTCTCTCTCTTCCTGTTTTGTGTCTCGTTTTTCATGTTTCATGTCTAAATTTAGGCATTTTCTGTCTTGTTTTTGTAGTTTTGCTCTCGTCTTTGTAGTTTTTTGTCTCCCTTCGGTCATTTTTGCATCAGTTTTGTGTTGTTTTGTGAGTCTTTGGGACTGTTTTTTTCACATTGTAGTCATTTTTTGTCATATTGCGTCTCTCTTTTCCTGTTTTGTGTCTCGTTTTTCTTGTTTTATGTCTACATTTAGGCATTTTGTGTCTTGTTTTGTGTCGTTTTGTGTCTCGTTTTTGTCATTTTGCACTCACCTTTCATAGTTTTTGTCTCTCTTCTGTCATTTGGCGTCAGTTTTGTGGGTCTTTGGGGCAGTTTTTTCACATTGTGGTAAGTTTTGTAGTCATTTTGCATCTCTCCTGTCCTGTGTTGTGTCTCGGTTTTATTGTTTTGTGTCGTTTTGTGTCTCACTTTTGTCGTTTTGTTCTCCTCTTTGTCATTTTTTGTCTCCCTTCTGTCATTTTGCATCAGTTTTGTGTTGTTTTGTGGGTCTTTGGGGAAGTTTTGTCGCATTGTGGTAATTTTGCTTGTCGTTTTTGTCATATTGCGTCTCTCTTTTCCTGTTTTATGTCTCGTTTTTCATGTTTTAAGTTTACATTTAGGCGTTTCGTGTCTCGTTTTTCTTGTTTCGTGTCGTTTTGTGTCTCGTTTTTGTCGTTTAATGTGACGTTTCGATCGTTTTACGTGTCTCTGTGACAGTTTTGTCTCTTTGCGACATGAAACTATGATACATCCCATAATATTGATGCTCAAAGTCAGAAAAAATTAACAGAAACTGATTCAGTGTTTAGACTGTGGCACCTGGGTGGATGAAATTATATTGTTTTAAAGAAAATATACATATTTATCTGAGTTTTTTTTCAATTAAGGTATGTTTGTTTTGGAGATTTGGAATCATCTCATTATTCTACAGTAGGATCTCTGGCTCTGATCTAAACCCAGTAACTAAATCATCAGATACATGTTCTTATGGACTCTTTAGATTCACACATCAGCAGTTAAAATGCAGATTGCACAAAAAATAAAGCCCTCATGAATAATAAACGACACTTATTCTTTCAGATGTACCACAGATTCATTGTTCAGAGGATTTTTCACTTCTCGGCTGCATCCCTAATGAGGAGCTGTGCAGGGCTTCACCCTAACAACATGTCAGTATCGATCCGCTCCGTCTCCATCACATTATGAAGCCTACTTTAGTAAAGTGGCAGCTTATTGAACCGAGCTCCTTCCAGCCTGTTAACGGACCACATCCGTGTAGAGGAGGCACCTGCAGGCACCTCCGTGTTTTACACCCATCGCTTCGTTCCAAACTCTGATCTCTGCGGCTCCGAACATCTCAGAAAAAGCCAGAAGACACAAACCGTCGGATTGTGTCCAGCTGATTCTGCTGACAGAGGAGGGAGGTCTGCTCTGATGGTGGGCTAATCCCCTCGCATGCGTACGAGAGCTCGTGCCAGAGGGAAGGCTCAAAACCAAACCGCCATCTGTCCGACGGACACAGTTTGTTCTGACCGGAGCGACGCGGCGCGGCGCTTTTTACGCACAGCTTCACGGAGGAGTCACGGCGGAGTCCGAGCAGCTCCGCGTCGGTTTGTGAAGCTTCACCGAGCAGCCTACACCCGCCTCCACTTTTATTCTGTTTAAAGTCGGTGCAGACTTTTCTAGAGCTGTGAAGTTTGTTGGTTTCTCGCTTTTTTTCGTGCGTAAAAGCAGCGCGGTGCGTCTGGAAGCAGCGAAAAGCCTGGTTTTGATTTCTGAGCTGATTTAGAAGATGGAGAACTTCACCTCAGCTCCGCAGACGAACCAAACTCTGGGGATGTGGACGGACTACAGCATCCAGTACAAAGTGATCAGCAGTTTGCTGCTGTTCGTGATCTGCGCTTTAGGAATCGTTGGCAACGTGATGGTGATCCTGGTGGTCCTCACCACCAAACACATGCGGACTCCCACCAACTGCTACCTGGTGAGCCTGGCGGTGGCGGACCTGATGGTGCTGACGGCGGCCGGGCTGCCCACCATCACCGACAGCATCTTCGCCTCCTGGGTGTTCGGGCACTACGGCTGCCTGTGCATCACCTACTTCCAGTACCTCGGCATCAACGCGTCGTCCTGCTCCATCACAGCCTTCACCATAGAGCGCTACATCGCCATCTGCCACCCGATCAAAGCCCAGTTCCTGTGCACTTTGTCCAGAGCCAAGAAGATCATCCTGTTCGTCTGGGCTTTCACCTCCGTCTACTGCGTCATGTGGTTCTACCTGTCGGACATCCAGCAGCTGGTCTACGACAACATCACCGTGGTCACCTGCGGCTACAGGGTTCCCAGGAAGTTCTACCTGCCCATCTACTTCTTCGACTTCGGCGTGTTCTTCGTGCTGCCGCTGCTGCTCTCCGCCGTCCTGTACGGACTCATCGCCCGGATCCTGTTCCTCAACCCGCTGCCCTCCGACCCCAAAGACAAGAAGAAGAACAACGGACACAACAACCAGACCGGCAGCAAGGGGGGCAGCTGCAAGAACTCCAGACACTCCAGCTCCACGGCCACGTCCCGCAGACAGGTGAGTCTGAAGACACACATTCAGTCTGGATGTGGAGGAAACGCTGCGTAAAGACTCTGTAAAAATCAGGATTTAAAACTGTCAAACAATTTACTGTTATTCTACAGATTGTCCCAACGTTGTTAAATTACAGATAATGACTGTTTAATTTACATGTTAAACCAATTAAAACAAACCTAAACTAGAAAAAAAGGCTTATAAATGATCATTTCTTTCTTTTACAACCTTTGGCCATAAAAACACACTAGTTCTTTCAATCAGAAATAAATAATAAATCGGACATATTTGCAGTTATTTGAATAAAAAATATGTATATTAAATAGTAGAAATACTAATTGTTGGTTTTCTACCAGTTTATCAAAGAAAATTACAGATAATTTATTGTAAAAGTCACTTATTAAAGCATAATCTTTATGTTAAATGTAAAAAAAAAATACTGGTCAAATGTGTCTATAGCTTCAAATAATAATAAATAATAGTAATTAATTATTTAACTATGTCTGACTGTATAATGACGCTGGTTCTTTCTGTATTTAAATCTGAAAAACAAACAGATATCTGACGTTATTTGAAAATAAAATGATGTTTATACTAGGTGTCGAAAAAGAAAAATAATCTAATAAACTAATTTAACAGATGATCCTGTTTTGCAGGGTTTGATATTACAGATAATATCCATTATAATCACATTAAAAAGCATTAATTTACTTTAAAAAAAAAAGGACAAACCTGTAAATAATATTCCTAATAAAACTGTATTTTAGAAATAATAATTCATTTTTTATGATGAATGTAAAATTACAGCTTTACTGTCTTTAAATCAGTTAAAATATAATGATTTATTAGTCTTTATTTTGATAGTTTTTGAGCATTTAAATGTCGTTTAAAAAGCCTCCCTGATTTTAAGATAAGATTAAATCCTTCTTGTCATCACAGTCGGTCTTTTGTACAAACGTTCAACAAAATTTGAGTCTCGTCCACATCAGTGCTGAAAAATACATCATAAAACATCGAAAATGTAGAAAAGAATGAAGATATTTTAACAGTTAGCTTTAGCGTTCTGTACCTGAGCCTTAGAATTATCTTTATATAACTGCTGATGACTGGAATTGTTTTTCTCTTTTGCACCACAGTTAATTAAATAACTGGTCCAGAAATGTAAAAGAACATCACACACGGAAAGAAACTACCTTTGAATGAATGTAGAAAAATCATTAAAAGTGTTTCCACATGATTAAATAGTTTCTTTCAGCATTAAACTGTTGGATAACTTAACACACTCGTAGGTGCTGCTTATGTGTTGTGGTTGTCAGTGTAGCGCAGTGTGGTAATGGTTCATGGGTGATGGGAGATCGGACGGTTTGCATGTGGACGAACCTTCAACCATCACTTCAACAATCACGTAAGCAACAGATATTTCTATGTGAACCTGATTTAAATTAAATGGAAACCTCACCCGACAGCACATATCACCTGGACATTCATTATTTTCAATTAATTAACCGTCTTTTTCCAGCTGAGCGGCCGATCAGCTGATTGGCACTATAGCACTTGTGTTGGGTCAACTTATTTCCAAGAGTTCGGTCCAACTTACTTGATTCAAATGGCCCAATTCATTTTAAAATGTTAGAAATGACACTAAAGTTGATTCAACAGAGCTACTTAATGCTGAGAGGAAGCTCTTAATTCACCCCTGATAATACTTTTTATATTTTAAGTTCATCCACATGTAAGTTTTGACTGTAAGCATATTTAAAATGACCTTATTTAAATTTTCGAAAAGCATTTCAATGTGAATAAATTGAGGAATTCTGTTGGATCAACTTGTTGTTCTTGTGTTGATTCAACATAATTTATTAGAGCTGATGCAACTTGTTTTTCCAGTTACCTCCATTCACTCCCACTAATCAAGGGTTGGGTCTTGGTGGCAGCTTTCTAAGGAGGTCATTCCAGACGTCCTTCTCCTCGGTGACTTTTTCTGCTTCATCCTGGAAGATGGAGGTGTTCCCAGGTCAGATGAGATATGTAATCCCTCCAGTGAGTTATAGGTCTACCTTGGGGTCTCTTCAGCCTCCCATCCATCCAACCGTCCATTTTCTTCCACTTATCTGGGGTTGGGTCTTGGTGGAAGCTTTCTGAGAAGGTCACTCTAGATGTCCTTCTCCTCAGTGACATTTTCTAGTTGCTCCTGGGAAATCGAGTGGTTCCCAGGCCAGATGAGATATGTAATCCCTCTAGAAAGCTATTGGTCTACCTGGGATCTCTTCTGAGCTGCCCAGAAAACCTCCAGAGGAAGTCGCCCAGGAGTCACCTAATCAGATGTTAGACAACCTCAGCTGAGTCCTTTCAACAAGGAGCAGTGACTCGGAGCTCTTCATCGTTCACTCATGCAGCCTTCCATCCATCCAAACGTCCATTTTCTCCCACTCCTCTCCATGGAGTTGGGTCTTGGTGGCAGCTTTCTAGGGAGGTTATTCTAGACGTCTTTCTCTTCAGTGACATTTTCCAGTTCCTCCTGGGAAATCGAGAGGTTCCCAGGCCAGATGAGATATGTAAGCCCTCCTGGTCTACCTGGGGTCTCTTCCAAGCTGCCCAGAAAACCTCCAGAAGGAGTCGCCCAAGAGGCATCAAATCAGATGTCAAACCACCTCAGCTGACTCGTTTCAACAAGGAGCAGTGACTTGGAGCTCTTTACCGTTCACTTGTGCTGAGTTCAGCCTCCCATCCATCCAACCGTCCATTTTCTTCCACTTATCTGGGGTTGGGTCTTGGTGGAAGCTTTCTAAAGATGCAATTCCAGACATCCTTCCCCTCAGTGATGCTTCCTAGTTCCTCCTGGGAAATGGAGGTGTTCCCAGGTCCGATGAGATATGTAATCCCTCCAGGTCTACTTGGGGTCTCTTCTGAGCTGCCCAGAAAACCTCCAGATGAAGTCGCCCAGGAGTCACCTAATCAGATGTTAGACCACCTCAGCTGACTCCTTTCAACAATGAACAGCAACTTGGAGCTCTTCGTTGTTCACTCATGCTGAGTTCAGCCTCCCATCCATCCAACCGTCCATTTTCTTCCACTTATCTGGGGTTGGGTCTTGATGACACACTTAGGAGGTCATTCTAGACGTCCATCTCTTCAGTGACATTTTCTAGTTCCTCCTGGGAAATCGAGATGTTCCCAGGCCAGATGAGATATGTAAGCCCTCT
The DNA here is from genome assembly GCA_024666655.1 of Dascyllus trimaculatus. Lineage (NCBI taxonomy): Eukaryota > Metazoa > Chordata > Actinopteri > Pomacentridae > Dascyllus > Dascyllus trimaculatus. Next base: position 4,409,126 of record CM045461.1, read on the forward strand.
AGAAAGCTACTGGTCTACCTCGGGTTTCTTCTAAGCTGCCCAGAAAACCTCCAGAGGAAGTCGCCCAGGAGTCACCTAATCAGATGTTAGACCACCTCAGCTGAGTCCTTTCAACAAGGAGCAGTGACTCAGAGATCTTCACTGTTCACTCATGCTGAGTTCAGCCTCCCATCCATCCAACCTTCCATTTTCTCCCACTTCTCTCCATGGAGTTGGGTCTTGGTGGCAGCTTTCTAGGGAGGTTATTCTAGACGTCTTTCTCTTCAGTGACATTTTCCAGTTCCTCCTGGGAAATCGAGAGGTTCCCAGGCCAGATGAGATATGTAAGCCCTCCTGGTCTACCTGGGGTCTCTTCCAAGCTGCCCAGAAAACCTCCAGAGGAAGTCGCCCAGGAGTCACCTAATCAGATGTTAGACCACCTCAGCTGACTCCTTTCAACAAGGAGCAATGACCTGGAGCTCTTGACTGTTCACTCATGCTGAGTTCAGCCTCCCATCCATCCAACCGTCCATTATCTTCCACTTATCTGGGGTTGGGTCTTGTTGGAAGCTTTCTAAAGACGTAATTCCAGACCTCCTTCTCTTCAGTGATGCTTCCTAGTTCCTCCTGGGAAATGGAGGTGTCCCCAGGCCAGATGAGATATGTAAGCCCTCCAGTGAGCTATAGGTCTACCTGGGGTCTCTTCTGAGCTGCCCAGAAAACCTCCAGAGGAAGTCGCCGAGGAGTCACCTAATCAGACATTGAACCACCTCATCACCCTTCACTAGTGCTGAATTCAGTCTCCCATCCATCCAATCATCCATTTTCTCCCAGAGAAAGTGAGGTGAAGGTGTTCCGAGGCCAGATGAGATATGTAACCCCTCCAATGAGCTATAAGTCTACTTGGGGTCTCTTCTAAGTCGCCCAGAAAGTCCTCTAATCAAATGTCGAACCACCTCAGCGACTCTACCGGAGCTCTTCACCGTTCGCTAATGCTGAGTTCAGCCTCCCGTCCATCCAGTCGTCCTTTTTCTTGTGGTTATCCAGAGTCAGGTCACCGTGGCAGCAACCCAAGCAGACGTCACCCTCCCCAGCAACACTTTCCAGCCCCTCCTGGGGGACAATGAGGCGTTCCCGGGTCAGATGAGATATAAATCCTTCCAGCTGAACGCCCACAGACGCCCAGCTGAGGGAACTTATCCGTTACTTCTTGGCTGCTTGTGTGAGCGATCCTGTTCTTTTGGTTGCTACCCAGAGCTCATTAACAGCAACGAGGGTTGGAACGTAGATTAGCTGGTAAATCAAGAGCTTTGCCTTCCAGCTCGACTCCCTCTCCACCAAAACAGTCTGATATAATAAAAGGAAAGATTTAAATATATTGATTTTTGCAGTCAGAAGTCCAAAAACAGAAGACAGGACGCTTAATAATATCTAAGTTTTTCTATTCTCATTACAAAAAATGACGCGATCAGAATTGTTGCAGATTCATTTTCTATCAGTAGAATAATCAGACTAATTGTTTCCCCCTTAAAACTTATTATTACAGTTGCTTTTTATATATTAAACATGAGCAAATTCAAACATCACTTTAGAGATAGAAGCCAGATACTTTTGCAATAAGGGTGAACTGACCCTTTAATTATTCGGCTTGCAAATGACAAACAATATGAACAATAAGTTGAATTTATTTGTATTCATGCTGCACGAAATGCACCTTTACTACCTTCTGGTTGGATGCTAAACCACATTTTGTTGTCTTAGTGTTCGTGCAATGACAATAAAGTTGAATCTAATCTAATATTTATTTTAAAAGTGACCATGATCTATTGCTCCTTATTATTATGGCATGTAAATGTCTGTTTTTATTAGTTTTATATCTCAGTAGTATTGATTCAGTTGATTCTGTTGCCACTAAGGTTTTGTCCCTGAGGTTTGTGTCAGTTCTAATGTCTCCTTGTCCTCTCCAGGTGACCAAGATGCTGGCGGTGGTGGTGATCCTCTTCGCCGTGCTCTGGATGCCGTACCGCACTCTGGTGGTGGTCAACTCCTTCCTGGACCCGGCCTACCTGGACAGCTGGTTCCTGCTCTTCTGCCGGATCTGCATCTACCTCAACAGCGCCATCAACCCGGTCATCTACAACGCCATGTCGCAGAAGTTCCGCGCCGCCTTCCGCAAGATCTGCGGCTGCGGCGGGAAGTCGTCGGACAAGCCGGCCGCCTACAGCGTGGCGCTCACCTACAGCGCCGTCAAGGACACGTCGATGGTGGAGAGCACCGACCACTTCACCACCGAGCTGGAGGAGCTAACAGTCACCGACGACCTGCTGTCCGAGCAGAAGATGATGTTCTCGGACCCCTGCGTGTACGAGAAGGTGAACTACAGCGACGCCTGAGGTTCAATCTAAGCAAGAAGGGACGGATCTGCAGGTCAATCGAGGATTAAACACTTTGAAAATGGAGCCTGCCGAGTGGGAATATGGTTTCCTGAAAGCCTGCTGACCTTTCTGCTGCAGCTGGAGATGTAAACACAGATTACAGCCGCTGATGACAGCGTTTGAGGCCAAACATGCTCTTCATGGAGAACCATCCCGGACATTGTAAAGTCATAAACAGCGGCAGATAAGAACGTCTTATCGCGCAGCTGGACCTGCCCACGTAATGTAGATGTACGAGTCAACAAAGGCCGAATGTTAACTCAAACACCATTAATCCCAGACTCATTTCTGATCTTTAAAACTGCTGCTCGACACGCCGGCGGCTCCAAAAGGTGAAAATGTAAACCCAGAAATCCCGTCTTTCTACCTGCACGGTGACGTTTTACACCAAAGGATACCAAAGACAAGAAAAACGTCACCAACCCGGACTTCAGTGTCTCGATTCACCGTTTCTACACGAGCGAATCGACTGAACTGCACCTAAAACAGTTCAGGTTGGGTCGATTTTCAGGAGAAAAGTGCAGCTTTAATGACTGCTCATCCCCCTCCTGGCTTCAGAGCTGCCGGTCCATTAAAGGGTGACTCACACGTGAACCTTCACCGACAAAACCGGCCTCGTTTTAGCTGTGAAGGACGTTGCATGAGGAGGAAACCCAGACAGACTGAGCTCTGAGTGATCCGGAGGCTGGTGTTCAATCTGCATCAGCTCTACTGATGTTATGATGAGTTTTGTCCACCTGCAGGCGAAGAAGTACGTAAAGCACTTTGTAACTTGAATTCAAAAAGTGCCATAAAGCAGTTTATCATGCGTTACCCTGTTTCTAATAAGGCATAAATCATAGAGGGTTTAAAGGATGTCATCAATGGTTGTATTTACAGTTAATTTATCATATTTACATAATGACATTAACAGTTTTTGGGTTACCTGGTGTCCCTTTGGTTGGTGTTTTCTAAGTTATTCCTGAAGATTCTCATGAAATCAAACCCAACATTTAAGGTCAGTGTTAATTCTGCGATCTTTTATTACTTTTAAACATCTTTCTCGTGCAGGATATAAATTGTCTACAGCCCTCTGCAGTTTTCTTGCTTGGTTCTGCTCAATTTTGGACACCTAACGGACGACTAAAATGCCATTACAGCTCATAGATGCTCAAAAAATTAGCCGAGATAACTTGAAATTGCTGTCAAACTGCACAAGACTCCAGGAGTTGAGGGAAAACGGTAAAATTCCCCAAACGTCTGTATCTTTAAACTAGATTTTCAAACAAATACCACATTTAGGACTAATAATTAATGTCGTTTTTCTCACTTACACTCACTAAACCTCCTCCTTGGTCTGCAGGAAACAAAGCTTGTACGTAACCTTGAGTCAGAGTTTATAATTTTATCTCAAAAATCAGCCGATCCAATCAGAGGTTTGAAGACAGAGGAAGGACTTAGACCTTGTCCAGACGTAGCCGGGTTATTGTAAAACCGAATATCCTGCCCCCTCCGTCTAGAAAAATTTAGGTACACATCACCTCGTTTTTAGAACAAAATTCATCCACACCAAACCACATCAGTGCGTTTTTAAGCACATTCATCAGCATGCCAGACCTCTAGGGGGCAGTAGTTCCCCAAATCCTGTCCAATCAGAGGAAGCTTCCGTCTCTTGAATGGCAAAGTGATGGAAAGCAAAGGATGAGCCTACAGCCAGCCAAAGCCACGAAATGAGTGACGCAGCTCTTTGCCTTTCAAAGGCAAAAAGACTTAATATGTGGTTGTTTTTGAGAGAATAAAGCATCTAGTTCTGGTCTTAGCTGATTGAAAAGACCAAATCACATCAGTTTTTATCCAAATGGCGCTCCCCTTACCGGTTGTCATATCGAACCCATATTAGATTTATACACTTTCTAACCAAACATCTAGTCCAGTGGTTCTCAGCTGGTCCAGCCTCAGGATCCACTATGTCTCTATTAATATCAGTCACGACCCAAATTGTTGAAGTTTGCTGTTCATGTTAACAAATTAAGGTTTATTTGGGTGTAGTCTCAACGCATTTTGATACAACTTAGGAAAATTTTGGTTTATTTTTTTTGCTAATTTTGGGATATTTGGACGCTTTTTGCCAAGTTTTTGGGCATATTTTGGTCCATTTTGACAGATTCTGAGCACATTTTCGTGTATTTTTGGGATGTTTTAGCATAAATTTCTTCTATAAGCTGGCAGAACCAAATCTAGAGTTTAATAGTGGGCAACTACTGGTGTCACCACCACTAAATATCCTGCTACTGAAAGCAAACTGTGTCATAAGAAACATGTCCTTCAAAATAAAAGACTTCTGCGACCCTCTAAAAATGGCTTTCCGACCCACCAGTTGGGAACCACTGATCTCGTCTAACACACAGCTTTAGCTTCGACTTATAAGCTCTCTGTAAAAATGCCTTATTAGAAACTCTTTAGAGGTTGTACTATGACTCTCTCCTACATCAACAGGAGCTTCTATTTTCTGTCTGAGCAGCAGCAGTGGTTGTAGAGGCCGTACGTGTGTCGTGTAACATGTAGTTTAGCTGCAGCATCAGTGATTTCCGGCCGAGGCAGGGCGACTTTCTAGTGTCTGTGTGTTCTGTGAACCGTGGATTTAACGAACCATCGCTTCGTGGCTGGTGTGACGTTTACGCTGCTGTTGTTTCCGCCAGATCAGTGGCTGTTTATGGATTTCCGGGGAAGCATAATCGGGCGACGCAGCGCGGGGAGACGCTCCATTCACTGCCCAACGTGGGAAACAGCAGCCGGCGTTTGCTTAATTGTGCCGACGCTCGCTGCACACGCCTTCAGTGGAGTCCATGTGTGTCCCCTGTGTATCTACAGTGATGTTATTTATGGGAACTCTTCTGTTTGTCAGGCGATAAAACAGGAGTAAGTGTTTTTAATGCCACTCTTGCTTTCATTATGACTCATTATGAATATTCTTTTGTGACGTGGTTGTTTGGAATTTGCTGCTTTGGTCCCGCTTCTTAGATTAATGTGATCATGTGTTCGATGGCTAACTAGACGCTGATCATTTGTACATTTTGTCTTTGTTGAGAATAAAGTTATTTCTGGAGATAGAGTGAATTATTTTTCTCTTTGTATGTTTTTTTTTTCTTGCAGAAGCTTTTTCAGTTTATCTTCCCCCCAAAAAAACCTCAGTAACTACTCTGTACTTCCTGTCCTTATCTGCTCACCAACCACCCACACAGCAGGACTGGGCTTCAGTCAAAAAGCAGGAGGGAGAAGATTCAAAACGAGAAATAATCCAGTGTTCTTGAAATTGCGTTTCTTTTTCAGTGGATCAAATGCGAGTCCAACATAACTGGTGGTTTCAAACTGACTCTGGACACCTCACTGGCAAGTGTCCGCAGAAAACCCAAAGAAGATAAGGTTATTCTTTTAGATGATGGATGTTGGATGGAAGATGGATGGACGTAGCTTTAAAGTTAGTAAAGTGACACTGTGGAATTGCTTTACACCTGCATTCTTTCTTACGGCCAGCAGGGGGCAAAAAGACGATTGTATGGAAGTCTATGAGAAAACGAGTCAACTTCTGACTTGATTAGTTCCCTCAGTAAACATTCTCCTAAAGAGTCAATGGTCTCAATTGCTAGTCTTAAGTTTCCCTCAGCACAGAATGATGCTCATCTGGTAAATTAAGGCCCCACATAAAGTGAAATTAACAATAAAGGAGGGTTTGTTTTAGGGTTCAGCTACCTTGTGATTGACAAGTGGGCGTACATCGTGTCATTCAGCTCTCAGATTCACCCTTCGATCGTCGCATCCGGATTATAAATAACCAAAAACAAGAAGGCGACGGCCGAGTTATGAACTCGAGGCTTTAAATCGACAGTCCACAAACCACCAGGTGAGACCACATTGGTTTCGTCCATCTACGATATAAAGTCTATGGCTTCACAAAGCAAACATCACAATGCATGTTAAAGTGAGGTATAAATATAGATAATAAATCCTTTTTCTTTCAAATAAGAAGTTAAACTACACTGATCAGCCACATCAAAACCACTGACATTGATCATATTGGTACTATGTGGTGTTCTGATGGAAAACCTTGATCAGACTTAGACACCCAAATAAACATCGTCCCACAACAAACACACTCCCTCATGCTGATGGAAATCCCAAATGTCACTGGGTGAAAATGCCCCCCACCACATGGAAACAATCGATCAATCGAAAACCGCAAGAATCGATGGCTTTGATAGCAGGGCTCTTAGAACCATCGAGAACATCAGGTGGCCCCAGCGAGTTTCCAATGAAGTGCTTAGAGCCCGCACATGCCAGCCCCGAGTATCTTCCTTGGTTGCACAACGCTGCACCCGCTGGTTCGGCCATGTCCTTCGTCTACCCCCAGAACATCCAACACGAGCCATTCTCCAGTTTGACCCAAAGGCCGCAGGCTGGAGACGACCACGAGGGAAGCCCCGCACCCGATGGCTCGACGTCGTTGCGGGTGACCTCCAACAACATGGAGTTGCTGTGGAGGAAGCAGAGCAGCTGGCACGAGATCGCCAGCACTGGAAAAACCTGGTTCACCTGGTCGGCTCAACGCACTGGGACGGGGCAAACTGACCCTCGCTGGAGCAAGAAGAAGAAGAAGAACATGGCAAAAGTATCAACCAATCAAGAACATATTGAGGAACATGACAATGGTCCAACATGTTGATGTGACCTCCAGACTTCCTACAGCCCATTCTGATCAAGCATCAACAGGATGCAGTGGAACAAGTTGGATTGACAGAGGCCCCACTGGACAAACCAGAGTACCCAAAGGATCCAGTGGTTCCAGACCCCATAGGACACCCTGAGAGGTCCTCTGGTCCAATGGTTCAGAGCATTTTGGACCACATAAGGGGGACCGACACAATATTAGACAGGTGGTCAATGTTATGCCTGATTGATGTAGCTGAGAACTAAAGCCCACCCGTCTTAATTTAGATTTTTCTAAGAATGACGTCACTAAGAGGGGATCGGATTTGGGTCACTTTAGCCTGCAGTCTGAACGTAGCCTTCGTTACTCCTGTAGATTCCGAGGCGTTCCCAGGCCAGATGAGATGTATAATCCCTCCACAGAGTTCTGCACAAAGGAGCAGGACTCCATTCCCCACCTTGAGCCCAGACGCCTCATGGAAGAAACTCATTTCGGCTGCTTTTATCCCCAGTTTGATTCTTTCGGTCTCTACCCAGAAGCTCATGACCATCGGTGAGGGTTGAACTGCCGAATCAAGACCTCCGGCTTCAGACTCAGCTCCCCTCTGCACCGATCTGCCCACCTGAAGCTCCATTTTCCACTTCACGCTCCGTCTACCAGCATCCCTGCTGTAACACCGCTGCGACTCCATATGATTTAATATTTATAGACCTTCACAGAGCCAGTAAATCATATTCATGTAGTGTTTTGACATTCTGTGGCAGCTGACTGTGATAGACTGGAGATCTGCGTTTAAAATGTAAATACATCAAAACAGAAGCTCCCGGCCAATCCATCACTGCACATTAGCATGCCGCTCATTTGCATCCCGACATGCGATTTAACACATTTCTCTCCAGCAAGTGTGAATTCTGTCAGCGTATACGGCGAGCATCAGCCTCTACAAAGGGAGAAGTTTCACTCGGCGGATTAATTCACCGCCGTCTCCAGGAGTCAGCTGCATGAGTGGAATTTCAAAAAGGCTCCGGAGAATCTCTCTGGAGTGTAAATAGCGTTTTGATGCGATCCAGATCTGCCATCGGCTGGTGAGGACGGCTATAAAACACCTGAGAAAGAAGACAGACGGTCCGCGGAGACACATTAACCTTTAGCCGGGTCCCTGATGCAGATCCGTCACACAGGCGTGGAGGCTGATGTCTCAACCTGAGTGTCCACTTAGTGTCTTTAGTGGTTCACACTGAAGAGCGGCTGTGATCAGTCGTCGCATCTAAAGGGTCAAATTACAAATAAATCACTTCAGTATTTACCTCTAGTAGCCTCAGGTTTACGACTGCACTGCAATCAAAATGAGCATCTTATCTTGACCACGCTACCATAATATGTGGAGCACAAGAAAAAGTTTTAATATGTCCCAGTACAGATGCAGTATGCAAAGGTACCAGGAAGTCCTACAATATTCAGTTATTATATATTATTATTGTTATTTATTTTTTAACTTAATTTTTTATTTTACTCTTTTGCCCTTTATTTATTTACTTATTTAGGTGTTTACTGTGTATATGTAGTATTACTATTATTATTATTATTGTCTATTTTTTATAATCTTTTTTTTAAACTTTATTTTATTGCTAATTTTACTCTTTTATCCTTTATTTATTTCCCTATTTAGGTATTTATTTATTTATTTTGTATTACTAACATTATTATTATTATTCTGAGCCTTGTCTTTACAATTAATATTATTATTGTTTTTTTAATCATATAAATTATTTTTTAGATTTCATTTTACTGTGAATTTTACTCTATTTTGTCCTTTATTTCCTTATTTAGGTATTTATTTTATTTATTTAGTATTACTAACATTACTATTATTTTTACCTTTGTCTTTATTATTATTATTATTATTATTATTGTCTATTTTTATCGTCCAATAGGTTATTTTTTATTGTTGATTTTACTCTCTTTTAACCTTTATTTATTTAAGTATTTATTTATTTAGTATTACTAATAATCTTATTATCATTAGCTTTGTATATGATTACTATTATTAGTAGTAGTATTATTAACTATTTTTATCATCTAATAGATTTTTTTACTTTATGTTATTAATTTTACTCTGTTTAATCCTTTATTTATTTACTTATTTAGGTATTTATTTTGTTTATTTAGTATTGTTAACATTATTATTATTTTTTTAGCCTTGTCTTTATCATTATTATCAGTGTCTCTTTTTATCGTCCGATAGATTTTTATTTTTTATTTTTCATTTTATTGCCTTTAACACTTTATTTATTTACTTTTTAAATATTTATTTATTTTATATTTCTTTATTATTATTATTGTTGTTGTATTTTTTTTAATCAACTAATAGTTTTTTTAAACTTTATTTTATTGTTAATTTTACTCTCTTTTACCCTTTATTTATTTACTTATTTAGGTATTTATTTTATTTATTTTATACTAATAATATTATTAGCTTTAACCTTGATTTCATGTTTCCAGACCCAGTAAAAACGTCTTACCTGTGAATCCACTTCAAGGGATCAGTATCTCCTGTGGTGTGCTGAATTATCATCAGTTCCTCTGTTCAGTGTTCACTTCCAGTATCTGTCTGGGAACATTCTTTAAAGAAAAATAGGCCTCATATGTTGTTAAATTCCAACATGAAGACAACATGGAAGCAGCTTTGCACATATAACAACAACACATAGACCCCTATGAAGACCAGGTTTTGTCTCCTACTTATGAGTCCACATCAACATTTTGTCAAAGTGTCTAAAAACTGGAACCTTGTCTTGACAAATTCAACATAAATCAAATTCTACTGATGTTAGAGCCTCTAAAGTTGGTGGAAATGTCGACCAAAGACTGTATTATTAGTAGGAAACATGGATCCATCCATATTTCCTACTAAAAATAACTTCCTGGGGACACAATACTAATCTCTTTTGAAGATTTTGTACTTTCCCCCCATTTTCAAGGTCCAAGAATTAAAAACTGGCTTGTGCTGGAGTCAGTTAATCACTTGAATCTGCTGGAAACTATTCTGCCTGTGTCCCCACCAAATGTCACGGCGGTGGGAGTTTTATTTCTGGAGATACTGAACCCTTGAAGTAGCTTCTCAGATGTTAATAAGCTGTTTTCTGATGGTGAAATTACACCCAGGTGCCTCATAATTCAGCCAAAATATTCTACAGAACTTAGTTTTGGCTCTGAGATAGCAAATAATAACAAACAAACATGCAAATGTCTTCATTATTTGGTCACAACACTGACATAAGGTAAAAAAACATGCTTCAAGATGCACCCTCAGTAGTATAAAGTGGTGTTTTGACCAAACGTGGTGGAAAAACCCATGATTTAAATCTAAAAAAGTCAACCTCATAGTCACTGGAGTCATTATCTGAGGACCAATCCATCCAGGTCCTTCAGCCTTAGTCATCGCCATTGTGTTGGAAGTGTTTTTTACAAGAGAAGCATCGTTATTGTTCCTGCTGGCTGATCTGAAAGCTCTCAACGAGTTTTATATGAACTGTTTCTTTGGTAGGAATCAGTCCAAGGCTGCAGTAAGTGTGAAATATCTCGGGTGAACCGACTCTTAAAGGAAGCAGAACAACAGAGCCGAAGTCATGTTGGTAACTGGACTGTTTGACCTGCAGAAAATAGGTTTTGTGTTTTTCCTGTATCTCGGCTGCGACTAAAAGCCCTCAGAGTTCACTAATCAATGCCAGTGTGTTTTCCGAGCAGCGTTAATGCCGAGCGTAATGATCTGACGTGTTACTGTGGCATTGATCTGCCCAGGACAGGAGGAAAATCAGATTGAAATGTGTTTGACGTGCAAACATTAATAAAAACTCCTTGGTCTTTACTCTCCACCTCCTCCGGTCCAAAGACTCTGCACAGAAAACCACAAAGAGAGCGAAGAAAGCCGAAAGATAATTTGCTTTTTCACAATAAGAAACAGACGCCTGCGACTGATGAAGCCGACGGAGCACTTAGAGGAGTTTCTGGTGGTCTTTGGGGAAAAACACAAACTCATTTTCTTGCCAAGAGGTAGAGAAGAAGATCAGCAGCACTCTCATGTGTTTTTGTTAATTATAAAGCACCAAGACTCGCCTTATTAATCTGTGTATGTCATGTATATTGCGTATTAACTGGTAATAATACCTACACTGCCTATAGGTAGTCTGTAATGCTCAAGAATGACCATCGACTGGCCAAAAAGTTTGACAACAATGGAAAAAAATATAACCAGTCGAAGCTCTTAGTACTGGTTGAAGCCCATAAAGTATCTGAGGTGCATCATAACGTCCTCCAATATACAGGTAAGCTCAGAAAGTCTTCATTTGAAGCCTGTTAGTTTGAAAGAGTTGGAGAATGCTGGTGGTTTGGATTCTCTCTGGATGGCCGACCAATGGAAGAACTTCCTATTATAGGAAATGGGAGAATCACTATTTATTTCATCTCGACTAAAAACTGATCAGAAACCGTGAACCTGACGGTGTCCAAAGGCAACAATCCACCCGCTAGAACCTCTTAACGTCACTAATTAACACAGTATGTTTAATCTATGCAAATAAAAAGAACAAAAACATCAATGAGTGGCAACGATTTGACCCCAGGAAGACAACTTATTGACAATAAACAGTTCACAATTTCAGTTAATTTAAACACAAGACACTTGTGCTCAAAAAGAAAGGATCCATCCTCCATGAAGGACCTAGGATCCCTAATCTGTCTCTATTCCTACCAGTGAGCAGTGATTCCAACACGTCTCTGGGGGTCATCAGGTGGAAACCTCCCTTCAACGCTGTTTCTCCTACTTAGTCCCACGACACCTCCAGGAGGCTAGGAGGTGAACTCTGGCGTCCCAGAGTCGCCCCCCCTAGTGCCAGTTCACACTGCTGCTACACAATCCAACCAGCACTGCCACGTTCAACTGACCCAGGCCTGTTTAGGAGATGCTCCAGGTAGTGACCAGTGCTGATGCTACCATTTAGCTAAATGCTAATGGTAACAGCTAATCAACCAGCACTGCCACGTTCAGCTATTTCTCTATTTCCTATTGGTTTTGGCTCCATGACCCGTCTGACTTCCGAAGAGGAGCTAGCGATTTAGCTAGCTCCGCTAAATGGCGGAGCTAGTGATTTAGCGCTAGCAATTTAGCGCTCGCTCCGCCGCTAGTGCTAAATCGCTAATTTGTTTTCTGGCAAAGTTAAAGTAACAGAAAACCTCCAAACCTCCACAAAAACGTCCCGAAAAGCAGCCGAACGCTAGCGATTTAGCGCTAGCAGCAGAGCTAGCGGCACCACAAGGTCCCTCCAAAGGGACAAATAAACCCCACGCTGGTGAAAAGTCCACTGTGAAATAGTGAACAATGTGAGCCAAGCAACGTTTGGACCCCACAGTGGGTCTTCATCAGGCCACGGCACACAGCAAGGTCTGCTAACAGTGAGCTAACACTGGAGCTTTAGATACCAGATCCTTCCTCATCAGAAGTCAGACGGGTCACGGAGCCAAAACCAACAGGAAATAGAGAAATAAGTTTTCCACGGGTGTATTTTAATTTTAATTTCCATTTACAAACACATCTAATTAAATCGGATAACAGATAATGGATAATGAATTAGGGCCCGTTTTCTGTTTTTCATTTTGTATTATCACTGAAAAAAACAGGAAACGGCTTATTTTTTGTTTTTATTTTGAAATCTCAAAATAAGAAAACGAATAGCCGTGATGGACACGGACCTGGCAGTTAATCATGTACACAATTATTTAGAAAACGGAGGCAGGTTTAAAAGCTACAAATATGACCCCCCCCCCCTAAAATGACGACCATTTTGTGAATTCAGCCTCTCACTGCAGCACTGTGACCTTAACTTTACCTGAAAAAAGTGAAGACAATTTGTCAAACTTACACCATCGAACAAAAAGATGTTATTCTGCCACCAGCTGACAGGTGATTTGTTCGAACCGCGGAGCAATTACCCATTAGCGACAAGGACAGAATCAAAGAGACAAAAGAAAGAACTGTAGGTCACCACTTAAAAATTAGCGTCCCTGTGTGACAGGATATAATTAGCAGACAGCGGGATGCAGGCCGCGAGCTAGACGAATCACACCAGTGGCCCTGTGGAACTTGAGCAACACAGCAGAGCCTGAATTTAGCTTAATCAAGTGTCAAAACACACAAGGATGGATTAACGGAGAGTAAAAAAACGACTAAAGGGGTCACGATACGATGAAATTACAGGAGCATGAGCAGAGGAGGGAACATATGCAGGTAGAAGCACAGAGATGATAAAGTTTCTGTCTCATTAGCCGTGAAATCAAAGTGTTTGTGCACAATGGGAGGAGGCTGCTCGCTGTGATGCTCGTTAGAACTCCTGGACTCGGGGAGCAACGAAGACAAGAGGTGCTGTAATTGCAGCTCTTCTGCCGGAGCTTTTAGGAATAATTACACGTGGAGGGAAACCAACTGTGGCCAGAGGCTGTTCGGAGAGAAGCCAAAGACTGGAAGGAGAGAGAAATGACAGATGGTTTGTCGTGTAGCTGTAAATCCTTCAGCTGACTCCTGATGTACAACAACTTCAGTGTATTTAATGAAGCCATGCTAAATTTGACCTTCATACTATGAATATTTTCAGAGTTACAGGCCCTTGAAGCAGATATGTGAGAAGAAATTTGGCTTTTATTAAAGCCAAATTTATTGTGTGACTTTTTCCATCATTTTTGATCCTCGTAACTTCATCATTCTCAGTTTTACATCCACTTCAGGTCTCACAGTCTAAACACTAAATTCCATTTTTGTTCATTTTCTCTAAAACAAACTTTGAGCATCAATATTATGGGAAGTATCAAAGTCAGAACAGCAGTTTAAGTGGTGCAAAATGAACACAAAAAGATGCAAAACAACTCAAATGTGACACAAAATGACCAACGTGACAGAAAACGACCAAAATTTGGAGCAAATCAACAAAAATTTGATGCAAAATGACCAAAATTTGTCAAAAAGGGACAAAAAGTGATGCAAAACAACTCAAATGAGACACAAAACGACCAAAATCTGATGCAAAATGACCAAAATTTGACGTAAAATGACCAAATTTTGCCAAAAAATGACCAAAGTGATGCAAAATGAACACAAAAAGATGCAAAACAACTCAAATGAGACACAAAATGACCAACATGTGACAGAAAACAACCAAAATTTGGCGCAACTCAACAAAAAATTTGATGCAAAATGACCAAAATTTGATTGAAATGACCAAATTTTGTCAAAAAGAACCAAAAGTGATATAAAATGAACACAAAAAGATCCTAAAAAATTCAAATGTGACACAAAATGACCAACATGTGACAGAAAACAACCAAAATTTTACGCAAATCAACAAAGATCTGATGCAAAATGACCGAAATTTGGTGCAAAGTGACCAAAATTTGACGTACAATGACCAAATTTTGTCAAAAAAGGACCAAAAGTGATGCAAAACAACTCAAATATGACACAAAGCGATCAAAATTTGGTGCAAAATGACCAAAATTTGATTTAAATGACCAAATTTTCTCAAAAAGGACCAAAAGTGATGCAAAATAAACACAAAAAGATGCAAAACAACTCAAATGTGACACAAAATGACCAACATGTGACAGAAAACGACCAAAATTTGACACAAATCAACAGAAAATTGACATAAAATGACCAAATTTTGTCAAAAAGGACCAAAAGTGATGCAAAACAACTCAAATATGACACAAAACAACCAAACTTTGATGCAGAATGACCAAATTTGGTCAAAATGAACACAAAAAGATGCAAAACAACTCAAATGTGACACAAAATGACCAACATGTGGTCAAAATTTGACGCAAATCAACAAAAATTTGATGTAAAATGACCAAATTTTGTCAAAAAAGGATCAAAAAAAGATGAAAAACGACTCAAATATGACATAAAACGATCAAAATTTGATTGAAATGACCCAATTTTGTCAAAAAAGGACCAAAAGTGATGCAAAATGAGCATGAAAAGATGCAAAACAACTCAAATGTGACACAAAATCACCAAAATTTGAAGCAAATCAACAAAAATTTGTTGCAAAATGACCAAAATTTAACGTAAAATGACCAAATTTTACCAAAAAAGGACCAAAAGTGATGCAAAATGAACACAAAAAGATGCAAAACAACTCAGATGAGACACAAAATGAACACAAATGTCATATCAGCATGTTGGTAGGAGGTTGGTCAGAACAAGTTGGAGACAATGAAAGGATCATTTTACCTAAAACACATGAGGTCTTTTTGGACTAATCTTGGACTATTTGAGCCATTTTTGTTGAATTTTAAGTCGTCTTGGACACTTTTCTTGCAATTTTGCTCATTTTCGTAAATTTTTGGACAATTTTTAGTCATTTTCAGCAGAGTAACATGAGACAGGTGGCTGTCAGCTAAAACTAAACTAGACGTTCTACATGTCTATGCTTTAAGGATTACGGCAGCTCTGGAGGCCAAAGCCAGTTCCAGTAAAGGCGAACCTAAAAATAAACTCCAATACAAGTTGCTCTGTAAAAACACGACGCTATCTTATGACTAAGCCGTTGAATACGCTGACTGGAGCTCTGTAAACTGTAATTTCCTGCAATAACTCAACTAAAATATTAAGAACAGAAGTCTGTCAGTGAACATTAAGTTGTGCGAAAGCCCTCCTACATCACAAACTAAGTAACCTGTCAGGTCTGAGGCTGTTGGTGAACCTCGCTGCCCGTCGACCGCCACCGTACGACACCCAGAAACCGTCTAATTACCACCGGGGAGGAGCCCCACTCATTACAGGAGAATGTGCAATCAGCTCGCTACCAATTAGCCCACATAAAGCTGCTTCTCAGGACGACGTGGGCCGTTTGCTTTAATGGCTTAATCATTTTAAAAGGCGATAATTACACCTGCAGAGCGTCACCACGAGCCAAGCTTTAATCACAAACACTACTTTTTTCAAGGCCACTCAGCTCATAGAGACACAATGGAGCTCATGCAGAGACTGATATGAATCAGTGCTTTAAATACGACGGCATTCAAGACCAGAGCTCACAATGATTGTATTTACATTGTGGTTTGATGCATTTCTGCAGCCTTGAATGTTTTCATGTGGTCATAATAAGGACATTTTCTATACGTACCGACAACTACATCGACTATGAGAAGAAACCAGACATTATGACCAATTAGAGACGCTGAAATGACTTTGGATAACTTCATTTCTGCAGTAAATAAATCAATAAATAAGGAATAATGAGTCTTTTATTGCAGCACTGATCTCCTGCTTCACTTGTCTTGTTATTATAGAACTTGCCATTGAATTATCATCAGAAGCATCTGTATGGGAGAATTCATGAAGGTAAAATAAGCCTCATGTTGTTAATTTTCACCTGGAGTGGATGAAATTGCTTTTTTCTGCGCTAATTGTGAACCACTTTTGGTCGTTTTGTGTCAAATTTTGGTTGTTTTGAATCATTTTGTGTTCATTTTGCACCAATTTTGGTCATTTTGCATCAAAACTTGGTTGTTTTGCATCAAGTTTAGGTTATTTTCTTACACATTTTGGTCATTTTGTTCCACATGATAGATATTTTGCATCTTTTTGTGTTCATTTGCATCACTTTTGGTTGTTTTGCATCAAAATTTGGTCATTTCGTGTTAAGTTTTGGTTGCTTTCTTAAACATTTCGGTCATTTTGTTCCACATTTAAGTTGTTTTGCATCTTTTTGTGGTCATTTTGCATCACTATTGTTCATTTCTTTTCAAAATTTGGTCATTTTGCATCAAAATTTGGTTGTTTTTCATCAAATTTAGGTTGTTTTCTGTCACATTCTGGTAATTTTGTGTCACAGTATAGATGTCTTGCATCTTTTTGTGTTCACTTGCCTCATTTTTGTTTTTTTTGCATCAAAATTTGGTCGTTTTACGTCAAGTTTTGGTTGTTTTCTTACACATTTTGGTCATTTGGTGTCACGTTTGAGTCGTTTTGCATCTTTTTGTGGTCATTTTGCATCACTATTGTTCATTTTTCTTCAAAATGTGGTCATTTTACATCAAAATTTGGTTGTTTTTCATCAAATTTAGGTTGTTTTCCGTCACATTCTGGTAATTTTGTGTCACAGTATAGATGTTTTGCATCTTTTTGTGTTCATTTGAATCACTTTTGGTTGTTTTGCATCAAAATTTGGTCATTTTGCATCAAGTTTTGGTTGTTTTCTCACACATTTTGGTCATTTTGTTCAACATTTAAGTCGTTTTGTATCTTTTTGTGGTAACTTTGCATCACTATTGGTCATTTTTCTTCAAAATTTGGTCATTTTGCATCAAAATTTGGTTGTTTTCTGTCACATTCTGGTAATTTTATGTCACAGTATAGATGTTTTTCAACTTTTTGTGTTCATTTGCAACACTTTTGGGTTTTTTGCATCAAATTTGGTCATTTTGTGTCAAATTTTGGTCATTTTGTGCATATTTTGGTTGTTTCGCATCATTTCATGGTCATTTCATTACATTTAGTCATTTTGTGTAACATTTTGGTTGTTTGCATATTGTTGTGTTAATTTTGCATCATTTTAGTCATTTTGCATCAAAATTTGGTTGTTTTGCATCAAGTTTTGGTTGTTTTCTGTCACATTTTGGTCTTTTTGTTCCACATTTAAGTCGTTTTGCATCTTTTTGTGGTCATTTTACATCACTATTGTTCATTTCTTTTCAAAATTTGGTCATTTTGCATCAAAATTTGGTTGCTTCATCATATTTGGGTTGTTTTCTGTCACATTCTGGTTATTTTGTGTCACAGTATAGATGTGTTGCATCTTTTTGTGTTCATTTGAATCACTTTTGGTTGTTTTGCGTCAAGTTTTGGTTGTTTTCTCACACATTTCGGTCATTTTGTTCCACATTTAAGTCGTTTTGCATCTTTTTGTGGTAACTTTGCATCACTATTGTTCATTTTTCTTCAAAATTTGGTGATTTTGCATCAAAATTTGGGTTGTTTTCTGTCACATTCTGGTAATTTTGTGTCACAGTATAGATGTTTTGCATCTTTTTGTGTTCACTTGTGTCACTTTTGGGTTTTGCATCAAAATTAGGTCATTTTACGTCAAATTTTGGTCATTTTGTGCCATATTTTGGTTGTTTTGCATCATTTCATGGTCATTTTCAATGCATTTAGTCATTTTGTATAACATTTTGGTTGTTTGCATTTTGTTGTGTTCATTGTGCATCAATTTTAGTCATTTTGCATCAAAATTTGGTTGTTTTGCGTCAAGTTTTGGTTATTTTCTGTGACATTTTGGTCTTTTTGTTCCACATTTAAGTTGTTTTGCATCTTTTTGTGGTCATTTTGCATCACTATTGATCATCTCTTTTCAAAATTTGGTCATTTTGCATCAAAATTTGGTTGTTTTCATCAAATTTGGGTTGTTTTCTGTCACATTCTGGTAATTTTGTGTCACAGTGTAGATGTTTTGCATCTTTTTGTGTTCACTTGTGTCATTTTTGGGTTTTTTGCATCAAAAAACGGTCATTTTACGTTAAGTTTTGGTTGTTTTCTTACACATTTTGGTCATTTTGTTCAACATTTAAGTTGTTTTGCATCTTTTTGTGGTAACTTTGCATCATTATTGTTCATTTTTCTTCAAAATTTGGTAATTTTGCATCAAAATTTGGTTGTTTTCTGTCACATTCTGGTAATTTTATGTCACAGTATAGATGTTTTTCAACTTTTTGTGTTCATTTGCAACACCTTAGGCTTTTTTGCATCAAATTTTAGTCATTTTGTGTCAAATTTTGGTCATTTTGTGCCATATTTTGGTTGTTTTGCATCATTTCATGGTCATTTTCATGACATTTAGTCATTTTGTGTAACATTTTGGTTGTTTGCATTTTGTTGTGTTCATTGTGCATCAATTTTAGTCATTTTGCATCAAAATTTGGTTGTTTTGCGTCAAGTTTTGGTTATTTTCTGTGACATTTTGGTCTTTTTGTTCCACATTTAAGTTGTTTTGCATCTTTTTGTGGTCATTTTGCATCACTATTGTTCATTTCTTTTCAAAATTTGGTCATTTTGCATCAAAATCTGGTTGTTTTTCATCAAATTTGGGTTGTTTTCTGTCACATTCTGGTAATTTTGTGTCACAGTATAGATGTTTTGCATCTTTTTGTATTCATTTGCATCACTTTTGGTTTTTTTTTGTATCAAAATCTGTTCATTTTGCTTCAAACTTTGGTCATTGTGCATCATATTTTGGTTGCTTTCCATCTATTTGTGTTCATTTTGCATCACTTTTGGGTTTTTTTTGTAAATTTGGTCATTTTGTGTAACATTTGAGTCGTTTTGTATCGTTTTGTCTTCATTTTGCTCAAAGTTGGTTGTAGAGAAAATGAACTAAAAACAGGTTTAGTCTTTAGACCGTGACACCTGGATGGATTTAAAACTGATCTGGTTTCAGTTTTTACAAATGTGTTTTTCATCCCTGAACATTTCATGTGTCTCTCTGCTGGACTGATGAAGTTATGAGGATCAGAAATGAATGTAAAATGTATTTCAACGGCCTGTAGCTCTGAAAACACTCATAGTAAGACGGTAAAACACGATCGAATGACCCTCTTACCTATCCTTGTGATGCAGTGTTGTGTATTGCTTGTTCACTGTGTCTCTGCATGCCTGTTTTGATGTTTTGTGCCGTGCATTTTGGTCGTGCAAAATGCATATATTACTCAACATGCTGTCTGTGCTGCAGAATAAACAGACGCTAGAAGCTGCTGTGCAAACTCTTGATGCTAACTCTGCTTTTGCACGACTTCTGGTGCTTTCTTCTGCAGAGAGCTTGTCAATTTTATACATTTTAATCAGCTAAATAACAATTTCAATGGAACTGAATGTAATAAAGCAGCTGCATGTTATTTATATGAACATGTCGCTGCATAATCCTGATTATTAGCTCCACTATGGCTTCGCTGGTGGTTGTTTGTCAGCAGGATTATGCAAAAACTAGCAGGGTGAATGCATTGAAAACGTGTTGGGGAGGTAGAGCAAAGGAAGAAGACGGTAGATTTTGGTGCAGATGTGAATATATATCAGAAAAGTGTTAACTATTATGCCTTCTGAGTGTCCTTCCAGTCTTTTTTACTCCATCGTGATTCGTACATTCGTAAAAGCTCTTCCCTTTGTGTCCGTCTGACTAACTGAATGTTCACCTGCACTGTGTTTTTTAGAAAACACTCGCTGCTGCGTGTCGTCTCAGGAAACTTGAGTTTAATTTAGAAGCAGATCAAGTTTTCTGACCCTGCAGCTGATGAAACGCACTCAGAAGGAACTGATTAGCGTTTCAGAAGCGGCGGCTGTCGGTCGAGGACGAGGTCTTTTGATAAACTTCACGTGGCGTTTATACCTGAAAGCAGCCGCGTGAAGGTTTTGGGGAAATGCGAGCAGTCACCAGTTTTCATTAACCGATTCTCCGCGGCTTCTTTGTGTCCGAGTGAACACACAGACCTCATCCTCAGAGACATCAGCAGCTTCGACAAGCCGCCTCCGAGTAATCTGGGGAGGCTGGTCCGGCTAATAAAAACAAGCGGTGCGGTCTAATGCAATTGCACGCCAATAATTAAATAAAAACAGAGCCAAACTGGATTTTCCTCGGCAAAACAATGAGAGAGAAAAGAGGAAAGAGGCGATTAGCCGCGGCCTATTGTGCGGCTTAGCAGAGCAAAGAGAAGCGCCTCGGAAGGCTGCAGCACTCGAGGGAGCCGAAGACACAAATTGCAGATAGTCTTCACAAAAACACTGCTCCGACCCGAAGAAGAGAATTAAATTGCAAAACCGGTTACAAGAAGAGTCTCTCTTGTTGTTCCAGTTCACACAGCACCGGCAATCACAAGCTTTATCAATGCACTGGTTTGGCTGTTATGTCAGAAAGTTTTACCAGGCTGGTTTCTGTTCCCTGCAGCAGCTGGAGGTGATGTTGTGTTTAAGTCTTTTAAATCTAATCCTGCACAAACCTCCACTCCCTGTTTGTGTGTCTCTTTCTGCTTTTTCTTGTGTTACAGTGAAAGAAAATCTGAAAAAAAAAGCAGGAGTGAGACGCTTCTCTTCACAAAAAAAACACCCCCATTAGTGTCTCTCTTGTGTCGTTCTCGGTCGATTCGATGAGTGGGTTTCTTCTTTACGGCTTTATCAGAATGGAAGAAGAGGACATCATCGACGAACGAGAGGAGCGCGAATGTTTGTTTACTCACAAGACTTTAGCTTCGGCTTAAAGACGAGACGAACTTGTGGATCGTCTTTAACGCTGCAGGCGGGGAAAAGTAGGGATGCACGATAATATCGGCGTCTGATGATTATCGGTTAATTTAGGCAACTATGACGTCATTCCAATAATTCCGATAATAAAAAAGTGAGCTGATAAAATGACCCGATAACAATAAAGACTTGGAATGTTGGTTTTTGTCGTTGGTCTGTGTGTTGTGGTTTGTCCTCATGCTTGGCTCCTCAACCCCTCCCCTCCCCGACGGTACTGTCGCATGTGTGTGATGTCATCAGACTGCGCGGGCAGAGAAAGCAAGCAGCATGGCGTGGCACTGACCAGCGTGGACTTTCTTTCTTTTGTCAGAAGAAGACGTTTGACTAGGGCTGGTCTCGAATATCCAAATATTGGTTGGTTGTGATGGTATTCGGATAATAATTTTGTAACTCAAATAATCGTGTGCGCTGCTGCCAGGTGCCGCTGCCAGTGGGTGTTGCTGAGCGTTGCCGAGGCTGTAGTACGCTGCTGGGCGCTGCTGAGCATCGCCGAGCGTCACCGAGCTTCAGCGAGCTTCACCGAGTGCTGCCGATCGTCGCCGAGCGCTGCTGGGTGTTTCCGAGTATTGTCGAGGCTGTAGTACGCTGCTGGGCGCTGCCGAGCGTCACCGAGCGTCACCGAGCTTCATCGAGTGCTGCCGATCGTCGCCAAGCGCTGCTGGGTGTTTCCGAGTATTGTCGAGGCTGTATTATGCTGCTGGGCGCTGCCGAGCGTCGCCGAGCATCACCGAGCTTCACCGAGTGCTGCCGATCGTTGCCAAGCGCTGCTGGGTGTTTCCGAGTATTGTCGAGGCTGTAGTACGCTGCTGGCCGCTGCCGAGCATCGCTGAGCGTCACCGAGCGCTGCTGAGTGTCGCCAAGCGCTGCCAAGCGTCACTGCGCGCTGCCGTGGATCGCCGAGCACTACAGAGGATTGCCGAGCACTACCGAGCGCTGCCAAGCGTCACTGGGCGCTGCCGAGCGTCGCCGAGCGCCACCAAGCTTCACCGAGTGCTGCCGATCGTCTCCAAGCGCTGCTGGGTGTTTCCGAGTATTGTCGAGGCTGTAGTACGCTGCTGGGCGCTGCTGAGCATCGCCGAGCGTCAACGAGCGCTGCCGAGTGTCGCCGAGCGCTGCCAAGTCTTGCCGAGTATTGCCGAGGCTGTAGTACGCTGCTGGGCGCTGCCGAGTGCTGCCGAGTGTCGCCGAGGCTCTAGAATGCTGCTGTGGTTGTAGTAGGTGGACCTGCCAACTCCGGTGTCACCCCCGCGTCCTCATGCTCCCGCTCCGCCTCCCCCCACTACCCCCAACACCGCGGCACGAACCCAATCGGTTGACATTATCGGTTATCGGCTGCAAGAAGTATAAAATTATCGATTATCAGTATTGGTTGAAATTGCCATTATCGTGCATCCCTAGAAAAAAGCACACAAAGTTTAAAATGTGAACTCTCAGGTTTCTCAGGTTTAACACCGCAGAGGAAAAACATATCAGACACCATCTACAGTATTTATAGAGACACTCCCAGCTTATAGGAGACGTGCAGCATTTCCATTTAAATGTTCCGCAGCATCAAAAGAGGAAGAGGAAGAAAAAACATTGGTAAAAGACATGATTGAATTTTTGGGCCTCCTGAGATTTCAGGCTTCGACCAATCTGTCCAAGATTGAGGCTAACGCAACAGAAGCCGGCGCGATGTGTGAAACATGTTTATGGAAATTTATGGAAATGAATATTCGTCTCTTTCATAGTTCCACTGAAACGACTGTGAAACGAGCCAAGCGGAGGGATTTCCTCGGTGTCCACCTCCTCTCTGACCATCTGATGGGATACGACAGCCGAGCAGCAGCCGGAAATCAGTATTTCATTAAGAAGAAATGTGCAGAGTTTCATTTATGGGTTGAATTTCATGGAATTAGAAAGCTGGTGATAATGCAGGGAGCTTTAATGGGGCTCTGCTGGTATGAAATGTGTAGATTAGGAGTGTCCCCATCTGATTAAAGCATTTTATAACTGATCGGCGCAAACCTGAGCCAAAACCTTCATTTAGTGTCACACAGATGTGGCAAAGGAAGAGGAAAGTTTGTGGCAGGAAGTGGAAAAAAACATCTGCAACGTGGAAATATTTTAAATAATAAAACAAGAACAGTCCAACTTGAAATATCTGAAATGTGCAATGCAGTATCTGTTGCATTGACTACCAGCAGTATGATAGCACACCTGGAAAGTAAAGATTCACCAGAACACAGTGAGTTTATTCAGGGAACTCGGACAAAGACTGAAACAACAGATGGTGAAAATACTGTTTTAAGGGAGAGAGAAATTTCCCGGAGACAGCAACAAAGGCTAAAAAGATCCCAGATACCCCTTTTCCACCAAGAAGAACCAGGTCCTAGTTCTGGTGCTTAGTTGGTTCTAATCTGGTTCCTCCTAAGAACCTGTTTGGTTTTCCATTGACAAGGAGGCAAGTTGGAGCCATTGGGTCACCGTAAACGACTACGCTAGCATCCATTACATAGCAGTTAATCAAAAGCAGTAAGTTGATGATAATATCTATGTTTATCTCTATAGATGGTCTTAAGGCTGATTTTGAGGCGGAGGTCCTCCTGTTGCCTGGACACATCCGTGATCACGCTACTGGTGGGACACAACTGTAGCGGATTTCAGGTCAACAGTTTGTGGTAAACTTCCAGGAGTCATTCCAACACATGTATGATGGGACCAGGGACGTCCTGGAGAACAAGGACACTAATTAGCGCTTGTGTGTCCCTTTCCACCGTTGATGGTTGGTCACCATAACCCCGCCCCCAGCCCCTGACATACTCGGTGCTTAGCTCTGGACCAGCAAAGAGTTGGTGCTTGTTGAGCTCCAGTTTTTAGAACCTGGAGTCGGTGCTTAGGTGGTGGAAACACAAAGAACTGGAGCTAAGTCCGGCTCTGGAACCAGCTCGGTGGAAAAGGGGTAAGAGAGGGAAACTGAATCCATCATGTGGTAGAGAACACTGGGTTTAACAGTCTTTGGTGATGTGGCTTTACCATCAGAACCTGCACGAGGTTTATTACAACGCTTTACTAAGCAGTATTCTTATTTTTCCTTGTGTCAATTTAGGCCTCATCGTAGTCTCTGTTACTAGCTAAACTCCCACAATGCTCTCTGCTTGCCTACACAACACACTCGCTACTGTACCGAACAGTAAGAGGCTCAATTTTAACAAAGTGAAACTGTTGTTCATTGTTCAGGTGCAGCTCAAAAAACCTGAAAATATCGAGGAAAAAGTTCATTTTTTCGACATTAAATGAAATAATCTAATAATTTGCAACACTGGATTCTGATTTTAACAAGCTGTAAGCCATAATCATCTAAATTAAAACAAGAACAGGCATGATATAATTCACATCTACCTAACCAATGGTTGTCTAGCTCAAACTGAGATTACAGATGCAGAGAGAGTTTCCTTCCTGAAGGAGGCGGGGACAGCGGCTGTTCACTGGTTTTCCGAATTAAACGGTTAGAACAGCACTAAAAACAGTCAAAAAGTCATGCTGTCATGGTGAAATTAGTCATCTTAGCAGGATTTTGAGCCGAAAAACTGAAAGACACACTGAGGAAACGTGTCAGACTTCGACAAACTTGACTGATTTTAATTCCTTTACGTGAGGCGTAAGTGGAGATCTTTGGAACCGCCTTCCTCTCAAAACAAAAAGTTCCTCCTCCACCGACATTTTTAAGAAAAGTCTCAAGATGTATATGGTTTAAATGGCTTTTGGTTGCTTTTAATGGTCCTAATTTTTAGTATTTTACATTTCTTTTATCTTAAACTTTGATCTACTTGTTTTCCTCTGTTGCCTTTGCTTTCACAGTTCGTACGAATTAATTCTCTTTTACAAATCGATTGCTTTTTGCAGTTATTTTTGTTGCTGCTTAACTTTTATATATATATATATTTATAAATAATCTGATTTAATTTGAAGTGTATTATCTAGACCAGTGGTTCTCAACTGGTGGGTCGGGACCCAAAAGTGGGTCACAAAGCCATTTTTAGAGGGTCGCAGAAGCATGCCCCCCCCCTCCCCTTAAAAAAGTAGTGGTATTAAGTCTTTTATTTTAAAGGACGTGTTTCTTAAGACACAGTTTGCTTTAAATAACAGGATATTTAGTGGTGGTGACACCAGTAGTCGCCCACTGTTAACCTCTAGATTTGTCTCTGCCAGCTTATTGGAGAAATTTATGCTAAAATGTGTCAAAATGGACCAAAATATGCCCCAAACTTGGCAAAAGCGTCCAAATATTCCAAAATGAGCTGTATCCAAATGCGTTGAGACTCCATAAACCTTAATCTGTTAACAGAAACAGCAAACTCCAAAACTTTGGGTCGCGACTGTTATTAATAGAGACATCGTGGGTCCTGAGGCTGGACCAGTTGAGAATCACTGATCTAGACGAACAGTATCGAGCTGAGACTTGGCAGATAATCAGTATTAAATGAATCAGACTGGATCAGGACATCAGTAATAAAGATAACTGTTGAGTTGAAGAAATCAAAGATGCGATCTGAGTGTTTATTCATTTACATTCTGTGATGATAAATCCATTCTAGGAAACACTTATTTTATAATTTTTTCTTTTAGACTGGACATAAAAGGGAAACACGAGGATTCACAGACAGATAAAACACACGTGTTACTGAGCTGTAGCAGATAATAAACCTTCAGTTTGGAATGATCGCCCTCTTTAAGGGTTGAGAGATGAAAACAGTCCCAGGATCCCAAATCTAATTGTTATTGACCTTTAGAACAAAGAGGTTGCTGGAGGTCAGGATGTACAGTCTCTCGTTGGTCGCTCTGAAGCCCAGGATTGGTTTGTCCGAGTCCAGGCTGGCCACCTGTTGCTTGGCAACCTGTCCTACCTGTCGGCCCTGCTTCCTGTTGAACAGGACCGTTTCCACGGGCGACGGCTGCCGGTAGATGAAGGCTCGGCGGAGGCACTCGCACAGCGACGCGTACGAGAAGTTCGGCGCGCAGGTGGCGAACTTCTTGTCGCGCTTGGATGCCTGGACGTAGCCTGAGAAAGAGAAAGTGAGATCTGAGACGTGCTTTAATCTTTATTTTATGCTGCTTCACTCGGAGGAGGACGTTTTCTCCAGGAACAACCTCACAGAGTCAAACACATCGACAGCTGCCAGCAGCAGAGCAATAACATGTTGATTCTAGCAGTTTTAACATTGTATGCTTGATTGATAATCGGCATGGAGAAGAAACGTGCTCATGTGCTTAATATAAGACGACACTGATTAGAAAACAAACATAAAATAAAACCATTAAAGCTTAAAGCAAATCCTGTGTAGCTTCTCTCTCAGTCACCTGTCAGGCTCTTGGACAGAGTTTTCCAGTATTTTGAGCTCCTCATCATCTGTGACAGCCTGTTGTTGAAGCTGATTGAATCTCCAATAGGTTGAACTGAGCTTCTTGGGAACGTTTAGGGCTGAAGAACTCCAAGACCGAGCAGCGTTAAAGGCTAAAAACTACCCATAATTCCTCCTTCTACATCTGAGGTTGTGAATGACACATACAGTTAGACGTCTAGTTGTTGAATTCAGTTAGACTCCTCCTTTCTCAAACAGTTTTATGAAGGAGATGATCATCCTGACCCAATATCAGTGTTATTTTGTTAAATTGGTTCTGACGCCTCTCTCTATCTGTAGTCACTGTTTGGTATCAGCGCTATATGACTGATTACGTAGCATAACACTGAAGGATAAATGTAGATAAGTTCCATTGAGGGATCCAGATCAAGGCACTTCCAAACCGATCAGTGTTGAAATTAATCTAAGCCCAATCATCCACTGTCACACTGGTGGTGTAAAAGCGTTATCAGTTAATAAACAATTAACTACATTTACCCTCGGAGGTCATTAAGCATTGCAGAAGTCTCTGTCATGGTGCCCCGTTGTTGACTAAACCCCCGTAATGCTCTCTGCTTGCCAACATGAACTGTCTGTAGTCCGAGTGACGCCTCCTCTGGTCTCTACAGTATTAAACAGTGAGAGGCTCCACCTGGTGGAACAACCAGGTACTACAGCTGATCTACGATACATTTACTGACATGCATGGAGGGAATACAGGTTTTGGAGCTTGTGGAGCCGCAACACATCCTATCCTCTAATACAACATCCTACCCTTAAACACTGCATTTACCCTCTAACGCTACATTTACCTTATAATACTACATTTACCCTCTAATGCTACATTTAGCCTCCAATACTACATTTAGCTTCTAATACTACATTTAGCCTCTAATGCTAAATTTAGCATCTAATGCTACATTTACCCTCTAATGCTACATTTTGCCTCTAACGCTATATTTAGCCTCTAACGCTACATTTACCCTCTAACGCTACATTTAGCCTCTAATGCTACATTTAGCCTCTAAAGCTACATTTACCCTCTAACACTACATTTAGCATCTAATGCTCCATTTACCCTCCAATGCTACATTTAGCCTCTAACGCTACATTTACTCTCTACTACTACATTTACTTTCTAACACCACATTTACCCTCTAACGCTACATTTACCCTCTAGTACTACATTTACCCTCTAACGCTACATTTAGCCTTGAACGCTACATTTAGCCGCTAACACTACATTTACCCTGTACTACATTGTACTACATTTACCCTCTATAATTCCACATTTACTCTCTAATGCTACATTTACCCTCTAACGCTACATTTACCTGATTTCACTACATTTACCCTCTAATACTACATTAATGCAGAGCTATTTATCTATTCCAGCATATATATTGGACTAACTTTAAATACCTTTAATATACTTGAAGTGTGTATTATCTAGGAAAATGGTTTCAGATTTGGACCCAATTAAATGGAAAAAGGCTTGATCAGGACATCCCTGGTTGTTTTTAATTAAACAGAAGTAAAACAAAAATAAGCAAAGACATTTTAACAAAGTAGTGAGCTGGAGTTTGTGCTATTCTATACTTTGACAACAACATTTTCATTTTAATTGCAATGTAATGTATGTCTGTTCAACTGTCTCCATAATTACTAATGACTGGTGTTGCCGCTGAGAGCTCATTGGGTGAACTTGGTTGAATGAATACCATGTTTTTCCATAGGTGCAGACACACTCACAATCCATCAAAATGAAAAAATAAATCAAGCAGAGAATAAATGTCTCATCAGGTCTGTGCCCACTTGGTTAATAGTCAATCTATTACTTGTCTCGATGGTGCATCAAGGCCAAGTGCTGCTATTTGTTATTGGATCAGCCTCCCAGTGAGAAACCAGCTTCTCTAACCTGTTGGCCACCCAATCTATTAGCGCCAGATGAGCCAAGTCGACAATGGGTTTGATTTCCTGATGCACAGCTTCACTGCACAGCTTTAAACTGTCTCCTGGGGACATGGAAGTAAATAGCAACGGTTTACCAGGAGAGTAGCAGTGACTAAAAACCCAAAAAGCAAAATAAAGAAGCAGTGAAGGAGCTGAAATGAAAAAAGGTCTTAAAGCCTATTGCACAAAGAAACAAGGTAAACCTCAGATGTTTCATTCGGGTGATTTCAGGAGGGTATTGAATTTACTGAAAGGACGGCATCATATTTTCAAGGAGGTTCCAAAAACAAAAATAAAACCCACATGCAGCTGAAGATTATATAAGATACAGTACAACACACAGTTATTCACTCTCTTCATCTGCACTTCAGTTATTGTGAAAGTAAAACCAGCTGCAAAGACCCACATAATACATTAATTACATCAGCATAAAGACCAACTGAAGCTGTTTAATTTCCGATTATTTGTTAAGTAATAAACGAAATGTTGGCACGTTGGCATCACTGATCTGGCACTTGAATGGTTTATCTCTTATTTGTCAAACAGATCCTTCTCTGTTAGTCTTGAAGATGCCTACTGCTCTCTTTTGTGGGGTCCCTCAGGGGTCTATTTTGGGCCCTCTTTTGTTTACTATTTAGACTCTACCCCTGGGGGAATGTTGCGCCGTTTTAGTAATGATTTCCACTTTTATGCAGATGACACGCAGTTATATTTTCCTATAAAGCCTGGATCCACGGACACTTCTTGCATTTTGTCCTGCCTTGCCAAAATCACGACTTGCATCCTCCTCCTCTTGTGCTGCTCTCTTTTGTGGGGTCCCTCAGGGGTCTATTTTGGGCCCTCTTTTGTTTACTATTTACATGCTACCCCCGGGGGGAATGTTGCACCGTTTTAGTATAGATTCCACTTTTATGCAGATGACACACAGTTATATTTTCCTATAAAGCTTGGATCCACGGACATTTCTTGCATTTTTTCCTGCCTTGCCGAAATCAGAACTTGGATCCTCCTCCTCTTGTGCTACTCTCTTTTGTGGGGTCCCTCAGGGGTCTATTTTGGGCCCTCTTTTGTTTACTATTTAGACGCTACCCCTGGGGGAAATGTTGCGCCGTTTTAGTATTGATTCCACTTTTATGCAGACGACACGTAGTTATATTTTTCAATAAAGCCTGGATCCACGAACATTTCTTGCATTTTGTCCTGCCTTGCCGAAATCAGAACTTGGATGTCCAAAAATTTCCTGCAATTAAATGACACAAAATCAGACATCATCTTTATTACCCCCTGTGGACCCAGTTCTAGCAGTATTGATAACTTCTCCTCCAGTCTGGGTGCCTTATCTAACAGTGTTCATAAAGAGGCCTGCAACTTAGATATTATCTTTGACTCTGACCAGTCCGTTGATTGTCAGGTGACTAAAGTGGTGCTGCTTTGCTCAGCTCAGGTCATTCGTCTCCCCAACAGACTTAGAAAAGGTCATACATGCTTTCACTTCCTCTGATAGTTATTATTGTTATTCTTATAAAGCATGAACTGGCTGTATTCATGTACAGGAGACAGAAATGCTATTAATGAGGCAGTGAAAGCGACAGCACCAAGGCAGCATTGATATACCTGGTTAATATTTACATTCACTGAAAAGGTCTTTGTAGAAAATAATCTATAATGGACAAATCAATTGAGTCATTAATCCAGCAAAATGCCAAACATTAGCTTGTTTTCCATCAGCGTAAAAACCAATCAGACAAAACAGTTCAGTAAAGACGTCACCTCTGACACCCAAATGATTCGTCAACTTGCAAATCATGTTGAAGCCTAAAATGCTGACAAGGAACTTTTGAGGTTTTTTATTCCATTCTTGGAGCTTTTAATGCCAAAGGTCTTAAACTGCAATCATTTGCCATCACAGCATTGGCAGCATTTATAGCAAAGTGAAGAAAGAGAACAAAAGATCTGGGCCAGAAGCATAAAGCGATGAAAACTCTGTGTACACAGAAACATTAGTCTTTTCATCAGATTTGTAAAGCTGCTCTACAGCTGGTTATGTTTCGTAAATGTCAGTCATTGTGGAACCAGGCGTCTGAATTCCACTCCCACAGTTTGCATGTGGAATCTTGTTCCCACTCAGCCACTTATTAGACCTTTCAATGTGAAGAACACCAAAGGAAACAACACGTTGCATCGTTGCAGAACATCACCACCAAACCATCGCCTGCAGTTTTATTGCAATCACCATTAGTAAAGATCAGAATTCAATCAATTAATTGTTAATTCACCTCCAAATTCGAGGCCGTGGTTCTCGACCTGAAAAAGGTGGTTTGCCCTCTCTGGGACGGTAGAGAGTCCCTGCCTCAAGTGGAGGAGTTTAAGTATCTTGGGGTCTTGTTCACGAGTGAGGGGAGGATGGAGCGCAAGATTGACAGGTGGATCGGTGCAGCGTCTGCAGTCATGCGGTCGCTGTACCGGTCCGTCGTGGTGAAGAAACCGAAAGGTGAAGCTCTCGATTTACCGGTCGATCTACGTTCCGACTCTCATTTATGGTCATGAACTTTGGGTCATGACTGAAAGAACAAGATCCCAGATACAAGTGGTGGAAATGAGTTTCCTCCTCAGGGTGGCTGGACGCACCCTTAGAGATCGGGTGAGGAGCTCAGTCACCAGGGAGGAGCTCGGAGTAGAGCCGCTTCTTCTCCACATCGAGAGGAGTCAGCTGAGGTGGTTCTGCCTTCGGGACGCCTCCCTGCCCCCATATTGAGAGAGTTGACCAAGGGCTTGAGTTGGCATCAGGAGAGTTTGTTTTGTTTTCTGATGGTTGAGCTTGGACACCAGTATCTTTGCTAAAAGGAATTAGTGATGAATCACCCTCATGCATGACTCATACATCAATACCAGCCTAATTTTACACATCATGATCCATGATGGTGAAGATGGAGCCAAACCTTCCCTGGTTCCCCTGTTGTTTGTATTCTGCTGCAAAGTATTCAATGAACCAAGTAAATTCTCTGAGCTGTTTGTTTATTTTAAGTTTCCCCTTTTATTGCTCTTCAGAATTGAATCATGATCAACATATTTTAGCTTTTTGATAAGATATTTACAGAGAGTCTTTCATGTCAAGTGAAGATAGATTTTTACAAACTAATGTCAATTAATATATATAAATCATAAAATAAGCAACTGTGCGGGTATTTACCTCCTTCAAGTCAGTATTAAGTAGATGCACACATCTCAGCCACTGAAGCTTGTATCTCCTTCAGAGGAGTCATAGGAGTCTTGGTGGCCTCCCTCACTAGTCTCCTTCTTGTTACTCCTTCAGAGGAGTCATAGGCATCTTGGTGGCCTCCTTCTCTAGTCTCCTTCTTGTAACTCCTTCAGAGGAGTCATGGGTGTCTTGGTGGCCTCCCTCACTAGTCTCCTTCTTGTTACTCCTTCAGAGGAGTCATAGGCATCTTGGTGGCCTCCTTCTCTAGTCTCCTTCTTGTAACTCCTTCAGAGGAGTCATGGGTGTCTTGGTGGCCTCCCTCACTAGTCTCCTTCTTGTAACTCCTTCAGAGGAGTCATAGGTGTCTTGGTGGCCTCCCTCACTAGTCTCCTTCTTGTAACTCCTTCAGAGGAGTCATGGGTGTCTTGGTGGCCTCCCTCACTAGTCTCCTTCTTGTAACTCCTTCAGAGGAGTCATAGGCATCTTGGTGGCCTCCTTCTCTAGTCTCCTTCTTGTAACTCCTTCAGAGGAGTCATGGGTGTCTTGGTGGCCTCCCTCACTAGTCTCCTTCTTGTAACTCCTTCAGAGGAGTCATAGGTGTCTTGTTGGCCTCCCTCACTAGTCTTTTTCTTATACAGTCGCTCAATTTTTAAGACTGACCTGCCCCAGTCAGATGTATGCATTTTCCATATTCCTTCCATTTAACGATGAATTTAACTGTAGTCCAAGAGATATTCAATGACTTGAGATTTTGTAAAGCTGCCTGCACCTGTGTTGAATGAGATGAGTCACTTCTTGCAAAAATAAAAGAAGCCAAATAAATCAACTGTGATTTAATGTTGAAAAACAATAAAAGGAGAAAATTTCCAAGTGGGGTAAATAGTTTTTATAGGAACTGGAGTTCTGTAAGAATGTCTTAAACATGCATTACATGGGCTCTATGAGAAGTGGTAGTATTCATGGGTTTGCTTTGTCGAGCTCTGATTGTTCCACTGCTGCTGGGAAACAGATTAACTCTCACTCTTAAAATCTGATTAGTCCCTTCCATCTGACAGCCTTTTCAATCAAACAAGACGGGACATTTCTCTTTGCTCTCAGTGTTGTCCTTCAGAATAATAAGGTTAGTTTTACAAAACAATGTGGTCCAGAAAGAGCCTCAAACAGCACAATCAATACTAAACATAATCTGCTTTCCGAAAAACTCTGAAATTAATTATCTGAGGGTTATATACATAAACCTGTTTCTTCCAACAGTGTAGATCCATCTTCTAAATCCAATGCATACTCAGTGCTGGTTTAGCCACCTTAACAGAGCTGCCTTTGAGGCTTAAACACTCACGTTCGGGCCTCAATTTGATTTATCGAAGTCATTTCTGAAAGCATCACTGGGGATCCATCTGCACGTTCAAATTGGATGATGCATTCCAAACAGAAACGGGCAGATTGGTGAAACGCCGCCGCGTTAACCAAAGACAAATGAAGATGTCACAGCCATCAACGTGGCAAATTGAAATAAAACTTAACTCAGATGCCGTCGTTTGAGGCGAGAAGAGAGAGACGCGAGGAGGTAAATTAAATGGAGTAAGAGAATTGAAAGAGATGCGGGTCCAGAAATGAGTAATCTCAACACGAGTGAGGGACTAACAGGCACAAGATGAAGCAGATTTATTATCCAGATCAGTCTAATATGTTAATATGCAGAGCAGCAGATCGACCTGTTAATGATCCTCTTTTCAGATTTACATATATTCGCTTCTCTGTCCGTGTAGAGAACCAGCGGAGTCCCTGTTGCCATTAGCTGCAGCCCATCTGAAATGTTTTGTCATCTGTCCAGTGCAGCCGTGGAGGCTCAGCAGCAGGTGTGGAGAAAGTTAATGGCTGTAGGAATTAATTTGGCTTAATGGAAATTAAGATCGACTTCCGCTGAGTCCCAACCACCTCCACTGACTGTGATCTGACTAATAATTCAAAAGCTTCAAGAGGAACTCCACACAAGAACACAGTTTCCTGTTAGTATATGATGCTAATGCTAATTATTGGATGTAACATAGAGATTTCCTGACCAGGTTTATT
Source organism: Dascyllus trimaculatus (assembly GCA_024666655.1). NCBI lineage: Eukaryota > Metazoa > Chordata > Actinopteri > Pomacentridae > Dascyllus > Dascyllus trimaculatus. The sequence continues at coordinate 4,443,171 of CM045461.1, forward strand.
CTACCCCACTTCAACCAATCATATGATATTTAGTAATTTTCAATACAGAGTCTCAATCCGATACCACTGCCCTAGATGATACACACTTTCATAACTTTATTAAAGAAAGCATAGAAAATGTGTTGTAGATCAGCTGTAGTACCTGGTTGTTCCACCAGGTGGAGCCTCTTACTGTTTAATACTGTAAAGACAAGAGGAGGCGTCACTCAGACTACAGCCAGTTCACGTTGGCAAGCAGAGAGCATTGTGGGAGTTTAGCTAGCAACGGGCACCATGACAAAGACTTCTGGGATGCTTAATGACCTCCGACCAGGAGACATGTATTTAAGACAAATTAGGATTGACTATGAAACTAATTCTGAGTCCCAGTTCCACATTCAACAGAGCACCTTTTGCAGCCCAAATCATGTGGCTGTTGACTAATATCCCTTTTCCACCAAGAAGAACCAGGTGCTAGTTCAGTACTGGTGCTAGTGCTGGTGCTTAGTTAGTTAAAATCTTATTCCTCCTAAGAACCTGTTTGATTTCCATTAGCAAGGAGCCAAGTTGGAGCCCCAGCAAAGAGTTGGTGCTTGCTAAGCACCAGTTTTTAGCACCGGTGTTTAGGAGGTGGTAACACAAAGAACTGGTGCTAAGTCAGGCTCTGGCTCCAAACTAGCACTGGAACCGGCTCGGTGGAAAAGAGGTATAAAACAGCTAAATCAGCCTCTGCTGATTATTGCTGAAGAAACTGTGAAACTGTTCGGTTTTGTTGAGTCTGTTTCCACTGAAGCCTTAGATTTCTGTTCGTGGCTAACAGGAGTAGAACCACAAATGGTTTTCTGCAGTTGTAGCCGATACACCTCAAGGCTGATGCTCAGAAAAGTTGCAAAGAGTGACACCATATCCTTTCTGTCAGCTCCAACTAGTCTGGACTCACTCAACAAGACATTTCTGTACACAGAACTGCTGCTAAATGGATGTATTTTTGGTTTTTTTGCATCATTACCTCCGCCAAGGACGTGATGTTTTTGCCGGCGTTGGTTTGTTTGTTTGTATGTAAAAAAACTCAAAACCCACGGGCGGATTTGGATGAAATTTTCATGAAATGTGTGAAATGGGACAAGGAACAAATGATAAAATTTTGGGACCAATCCGGATCACCGCCTGGGTCCAGGAATTTTTTAAATCTAAATGTAACCGGGTGGACAATTAAATGCGGTTTACTCTAAAATCCACCAGAGGGCACTCTTGTTTTTGGGGTAACCCCCTCTGACCACATGACATTTTGGGTCTCCACGTGACAGACAGCGACAATGACGGAGTTCTCTTTCCTTCCTGAGCGACATACGCAAGGTTGGGCCGGCATTCTTATCTCCGGTTGTCTAAGAAGCTGGGAGGCTGTTAGGAGCTGCCGCGCTAGAGGCCGCGCCTGTTCATTAGGTCGGATGGGGTGAAGGCCGCATTGTTGGTAGGACATTTGAACTGTCTGTAATTACATTTGTATCTGTAACGTTCCATACAAAATATGTGAATTGGGAGATTGTGTTGGGGGTGGACTGAAGCTCCTTGGCGGAGGTATGAGCTCTCTGAGGGCTTTTCCAGTTCTGAATAAACTCTAGACTGTTTGGTGAACATCACAGGAGATCAGCAGTTTCAGAGATACTCAAACAAGCCTGTCTGCCACTAAAAATCAAACCACAATGTTTGACGTGCATCTGCAAGACTTTATCCATTGTCCTGCCGCCACATGAACGGCTGATCGGAAAATTGTATGAACAAGCAGGTCTGCAGGTAATAAAGTGTTTGTTACCGTTTCAAACACCTTCAATGAAACCTTTGAGATTTCCCTGGTTGAAAACACCAACAGAGGTGTTATCAGTTCAAGCTCTTACCCAAGGCGTTAAACGTGGCGACGTGCTCCCACATGTTTCCGGGTTGCTCAGGTCGAGGCTGCCACACCAGAGCGTCTACATCATGTCGGAGGCAGAGACACGGCATTTCAGACGGGTCCACGTCGACCGTGAACAGGTACTGATGGCTGCCGAGGTTCACCTGCAGAGACACGAACAGTGAGAATTAAATCCTGTCGTCGTGGTTAGGAATATCCCACTGTGAGACATGAGACTGGAAAAGGAGAGTTTGTGTGATGAAGTGACCCTGGAGCTGGTTGGGTATCAGAGGCAGAGACGCAAGCTACTTTGAGGAAACTAGACTTGATTTACTTCGCACTTCTACCACTATATAAAGTATCAGACAACTCTTGAATTACTATCCCTATCACTTGTGTATCTCACCCAAAGATTATCAGATTGCACAACACCAAAAAGTAAAAGTCAACAGTCTATTAGGAGATCGATCACAGCCAAAACATCATTTATTTGATATTTGGAACCCAAAACTGAATTCTGTAAAACATCTTGAGAACTTCTTCAGTTTTCAGACTTGAGAATTTTTCTATTTTCAGCCTTAAAAAAACCCGGGAAGCCATTTTCAGGATTCAGTATCTCCAGTAATCAAACGCCCACAGCCATGAAATTTGCTGAGGACACAGACAGAATAGTTTCAAACGGATTATAATGATTCAATGACTCCAGCAGAGGTGACAATTTTAATTACTGGCACTACAAAATGGAAAAAAAAAGGAAAATTGTCGAACGAGAGTGTCATTGGGGTCCCAGAAAGTTCCTTTTAGTGTACGTACACCAATCAGCCCCAACATCCTGACCACTGACAGGTGAAGTGAATATCATTGATCATATTGGTACTATGTGGTGTTCTGATGGAAACCTTGGATTTTAACATCCGTGTTGATCAGACTAAGGCCCCATCCACACAAAGACGAGTCCAGGCCTAAACACACAAGTACCGTATTTTCCGCACCTTAAGGCGACCGGATTATAAGACGCAGTCTCAATTACGGGGTCTATTTCTGTACTTACGCCATATATAAGGCGCACCGGGTTAAAAGGCGCATGCTAAAATAAGGAAACGGAAGTAAAACAGTGAATTTTCTGAACTTTATTTTACAACGTACCGTATTTACACACATTATTTATTGATCAATCTTCTGTCACAAACCCTTCAAAGTCTTCATCTTCTGTATCTGAATTGAACAGCTGGGCAATTTTGCCACCAAGCATGACAGGTTCCCTCTCGTCATTGTCGGAGTCAGTCTCGTTGCCGGGTGGCTGTTCAGTAATGATGCCGGCTTTCGCGAAAGCTAGTGCAACAGTCAAAGCAGATACCTTAGCCCAGGCATGTTCTCAGCATACAGGTAGTACAGTATAAACCTACCTACCGGAGGCGTAGCAGAGGTCAGCGTACCGTACGTACTTTACGTACCTTTACGTAATGTTCTCCAATTGGTTCATCGCTGCCGGCGTACTTAGTGTACGTACTTTACGTAACGATGTCGGTGGGAAATGGTCCGGCAGTCAATGAAGCGGAGCGCTTGAAACTCAGCGCACACATAAGGCGCACCGGATTAAAGGGCGCACCGTCGATTTTTGAGAAAATTAAAGGCTTTTAAGTGCGCCTTATAGTGCGGAAAATACGGTAGTCCATCCAACCCGTGTATCGTCCACACCAAGCCGGCGTTTTGGGGTCTGAAAACGATCCTTTCTGAACCTAGGTCCCAGAGTGCAAAGATCTGAAAACGCCGTTTACGTGGCACCGTTGTTTCGCCCTGTCCACTTCTTTTTTTGACACCATTGCCTCATAGCTCCACCTCTGGATAAATGCGCCAAACTCAGAAAACGACGACAACAATGTCTCCGTATAGTGCTGCGTATGTGCTGCTGATAGTTCCACCTCATCGTCCGTCCAGACTAGAGTCCTACCAGCTCGTCCACTCCTATTTGCCGCCGCCATGTTCTATATTTACATCGTATACAGACTCCTGCCGCCAGTTTCTGCTTGTTTCTGTTACGGCATCATAGCGCCACCAACAGGCCTGGCATGTGTTTTACATCGTTTTCAGGCGTATCAAGTGAATTCGTGTGGACGGACACATTTACTGAAACAGCTCCGTCTTTATGGAAACTATAAGCATTTTGGTTTTATGTGGACGGGGCCTTAGACGCCCAAATAAACATCGTCCCACAACAAACACACTCCCTCATGGAAATGGAAATCCCAAATGTCACTGGATGAAAATGCACCCCACCACATGGAAACAACATCAACCAATCAGGAACATGTTGAGGAACATGACAATGACCTATCATGTTGATGTGACCTCCAAACTTCCTACAGCCCATTCTGATCAAGCATCAACAGGATGCAGTGGAACAAGTTTGATTGACAGAGGCCCCACTGCACAAGCCAGAGTACCCAAAGGATCCACAGGTTCCAGACCCCCTGAGAGGTCCTCTGGTCCAATGGTTCAGAGCAATTTGGACCACATAAGGGGACCAACATAATATTAGGCAGGTGCTCATAATGGTACGCCTGATCAGTGTACATGTATGGATCCATATTTCCTACTAAAATGCAGTCTTTGGTCGACATTTCACAGACTTTTGAAGCTTCTAACATCAGTAGAATTCGATGTGCGGCAAGTATGGTAAGGAGAGGTTCCAGTTTTTTGCTATTTTGACGAAATAATGATACGACTCGTTGATAAAACCAAAAAAACTGGTGTATATAGGGGTTTTTATATCGTCATTATATGTGCAAAGCATATGCTCAATGGATATCAACCCTTCATTTTGTAGCAAGGCTTGTATTGTGATAATATATTTGCAGGAACAGCATACTTTTGGCACAAATAGGGTTTATTTATATATATTTCTCAGGCATGTTGTTCCTGTTCTTTACATTTTTGCTCTTTTGTGTTGACTGAATAAAAATAAAAGCTGGTAAAAATTCTCCCTACATAGTCAATTCTATCATTATATGGAAACATTCTTGGTTTTTGGCGTCTTCTACATCTCAAAAAACCGGTGTTTGAGGGTAAAACGCTCCACTCCATAGTATGTAATGACCATGAAAGTCCATGCATTTGCCTCAGAGTCACCTCCCTCTGGTGAATGTGCTCGACGTAATCCTCTCCCTGTGTGGTTTTCCGCTATTCAAGCGCGACTTCCACTTGTTTTGCGGAGAGAAAATGACCGCCGCTGTGACATAATCGCTCCTCGACATCTGAGCACCGATCCCTCCGCTTCCAGTCAACCCACATCCTGCAAATCCGACCGCCAGCGAGTCTCCGAGGCTGTCACTCGGCGCCGCCCTCCCCGTCTCAGCACGCATTTGACGGGCATTGAAAACTCCACATGCGCCAGCCCATATGTTGGTGGTTGATGACAAGCCATTCAGCAAGCCATCATCACCACCATCATCCGTCCTCTCTAAAACTCATTTTGCTGCCACTTGTGTTTTCTCGGGCTTCGGCAGGGTCTCTGCATGTTTGCGTGCCGCCGACTGCTCCGAGTCATGATTTCTGAATCAAAAACAAGTGCAGTGAATTTAACAGACTTAGATGAGATGTTTCTGTGCCGCAGGGAGAATGCAAATTTTTATTTATTCGATTTACTTGATAGGGTCCTCCTTTTTTCAATGCTATAAATTTGCTCCCATAGGTACTGACAGTTTCAAGATCAGTTTTTAATATAAAAGGTCAATTCATCCTGCAGACAGCCTTAGCTTCAAGATATACAAGTGATGTCTGATGCACATAAAAACTTGAGGTGTGTAGCTTTATATAAGCTCCTTATACTTAAAAACGCCTCCAAAACCACCTTTTCAGCTGCTTTGAAAACCCACTAAAGTCACAATGAACTGTGCTTCTATAGGTACCAATTTTTAGGTAGAAAATACCACTAAAAACCAAAAACGCCCACTGTGCTATCGAGACTGAATCTTAAATGTACCATACAAGTCTGATTTTTTTCATTTATATGTGGTTTGTGATGTCTGCACCAGAAAAAAAAACACCTTTTTAACTGTAATTTACTGTTAGTTTCCTATTTTATAAAATTACAATTACTAGCTTCAAAGTTCACAGAAAAATATATAAATTTTCACATTAATGAGAGAAAATGTCCACATTAAAAATCTGTATTTTGACATATATTAAGGCCTTGTCCACACGTAGCTGGGTATCTCACAAAACGAAGATGTTTTTCTACGATTTGTCCTGTCAACCACACGAAAACGCAGATTTACGGCATTTAAAACGATTCTTTTAAAAACCTCCGACCAAAGTAAAGATTTGCGAATTCTCCGTCGACGCGTCTGCATGTGGACGTCAACAACCGGAGCTTTGCGTTTCGGAACATCACTGCCTGCAACAAAATATGTTCTTGCGTCACATGTGCGACCTGTGTTTACATTGGGAAACAGTATGGATGTCCTCACAAAAGACAGAAGCTCACTCTGATTGGATAGGATTTGGGAAACTACTGCCCCCTAAAGGTCTGGCATGCTTTTGAATGTGCTTAAAAACGCACTTTTGTGGTTACGTGTGGATGAATTTTTTCCTAAAAATGAGGTGGTGTGAACGTAAGTTTTTTCTAGACGTAGGGGGCAGGATATTCGGTTTTACAAAATCCGGCTATGTGTTTTTGGGAACAAATGGGACAGGGAACAATTGATGAAACTTTGGGACTGATCCGGATCACCGTCTTCATCCAGGAATTTTTTTAATGTAAGCGTAACCGGGTGGATAATTAAATGCAGTTTACTCTAAAAGCCACCAGAGGGGGTGCGCCCTGATAGCCTAATGGTTATGTCGCGTGACCCAAGTGCAGAGGCGTAGTGGCAGTCCCGGGTTCGACTCCGACCTCGGGCGTTTACCGTATGTCCTTCCCTACTCTCCCGTTTCCGATTCTATCCACTGTCCTATCTAATAAAGGCACAAAAGGCCAAAAATAAATCTTAAAAAAAAAAAAAAGCCACCAGAGGGCACTCTTGTTTTTGGGGTAACCCCCTCTGACCACATGACATTTTGGGTCTCCATGCGACAGACAGCGACAATGACGGACTTCTCTTTCCTTCCTGAGTGACATATGCACGGTTGGGCCGGCATTCTTATCTCTGGTTGTCTAAGAAGCTGGGAGGCTGTTAGGAGCTGCCGCGCTAGAGGCCGCACCTGTTCATTAGGTCGGATGGGGTGAAGGCCACATTGTCGGTAGGACATTTGAACTGTATGTAATTACATTAGTATCTGTAACGTTCCATAGAAAATATGTGAATTGGGAGATTGTGCTGGGGGTGGACTGAAGGTCCTTGGTGGAGCTCTCTGAGGGCTTTTCTAGTTTTCATTCTGGGAGTGATGGATAATGTTTTCAAATCAGCAATTGTTTCTAAACAAACGAAAATGTGATTTAATGACTACACGCCGTCTTCCTTGTTCTTGGTCCATACCTTTCAATATCTTCTACCAGAGACCCACTAGTCCTCACTATTGACTCATAAATGCTGATGCCGAGTAGAGGTGGTATGTGTGAGTTGGTTATTCTACCATGTCATTATTATTGTTTAATAAAAGAATATGTGAACTGGAAACTAATTACATGACTACATTATCAAGAATTAGATTACCTACAAAAACAAAACTGTTTTTCTTCTCCCAGCCGGTGACTAAGCTTTGTTATTGTATGACTAATATACAGCTGCACTCTTTTCTGGCCGAGGTTTTAGAAAATGATTGACTGATATTCTGTGGGTTGTTTCTTAAAAAGAAGAAAAAAATCCAGTCGTGAGCCTTTTATCTTGTTATTTTCCAACAGCCGCTGACCTGCATGGTGTGTCTGATATATACCGAGCACTGGGGAGGGTTCAGGTCTTAGTTTACAAGCTACAGTCATCAAAAATACCACAAAACGTAAACAGATACTGATTCTTACGGGATTATAACAGAGCCGGCATCGCTATTGTACTGGACTTTCTTCACTAAGCCATTGTTGAATGAAAAGGATTTACCTGCCAGCAGCAGCATTGGATTATCCTTTACAATCCAGAATCTAAACTGCTGCTAATTCCTGTGTTACCTGAGATAAATAAATGTGGAAGACAGGATGAGTTCTTATTCCCTGTGTGTCACTGCAAGACTCTTAAATCTATTTAATGCAGCTACAATATACAGCAGAATAAGGTTCTGTTTGTTTTGTACCTTGTAGTAAAAGGCAGTTTATGTGAACTCATAATAAAAGCTAAAAATACAGCATTAAAGCCGCTAACGTACAAAATCAAACTGTTGGGTCCTACATTAACATACATGCATTTTCTGCCACAGGTTTAGTTGCTCTACATGACAGATGTTTGTGTTTTTTTGTTTTTGTTTTTGCTTTTTCGACTGGATTGAAGTGGGCCTGGCATATTTAGAAAACGTGATGTCATCGGTGTTTGGCTAGCTACTTGAAAAGTGTAGCGAGCTAAGCTAGCTGTTTTCTCTTCATTAAATTAAGCTTCACTACACTGAAGCAACCTAAAAAGAAATATGGTAAGCTACATCAAAAGAGCAAAAGTAATATACTACGTCAGAAGCAATTTATTTATTTATTTAACATTTAATTTTAATCATTTTCTGGCTAAAGACAGCTAAAAACACGCCGCTAGCTGTTTCCTCTGCTTAAATTAAGCTTCACTACACTGAACCTACCCCAAAACAAATGTAGCAAGCTAAATCAACAGGACAAAAAACTAATTTACTACATCAGAAACAACTTTATTTATTTGTTTATTTGGCTTATTTGGAAAACGTGATGTCATAGGTGTGGGGCTAGCTACTCGGAAAGTGTAGCAAGCTAAGCTAGCTGTTTTCTCTTCTATAAAATAAGCTTCACTACACTGAAGCAACCTAAAAGTAAACTACATTAACAGAGGAAAAGTAGTTCACTACAGCAGAAGCAACTTCATTTGTTTATTTAACATTTAATTTATTCATTACCTTCCTAAAGACAGTGACAAACATATAGCTAGCTGTTTCCTCTGCTTAAATTAAGCTTCACGACGTTAAAGTACCCCAAAATAAATACAGCAAGCTACATCAACAGAACGAAGGTAGCTTGCTACATCAGAAGCAACTTTATTTGTTTATTTAACATTTAATTGTATTTATTTTCTGGCTAAAGACAGTGAAAAACACGTAGCTAGCGAGTAGTTAGCTGTTGACAAGCTGCTAGCTAACTCGCTAATCAAACCAGCCGCCTCCAGTTGGGGCTGAACAATTAGGTTAAAACATCTAATTGCAATATTTCTGGCAAATTACGCAATTTAAGACGCAATTTTCTGAAAATTAATCTTCAATATTCACCGAGTAGAAGATTTAAAACGCGATTTAGAGTTACAACATGAGATGCGACTTTCATATAAGAAGGACAGCATGAATTTGTGAAACCACTAACAACAGTTTAAACTTTGGGACAGACACACTGTATATCATATATTTTACAATGCAGTCTTTGGGATTGGCCAGTTGCATTGTTTTGAATCATGATTTCAAGTTAAAATCAATGAATTGTTGAACTCTACTGTCACTTAACACTGATTAAACCACTGCTAGACACTTCTAATTAAGCAGTTTTATTGAATTTTGAGTGTTAATCTGTCATCAGATTGAACGAATGACACCTAAAGATGCTTTTTCTGAACGTAAACATTTTCTAGACTGGACAAAAATAACTCTTTATTTCCAGGATTTCCTAATTGTGCTGGAAAACCTCCAGTTGATGCAAAACGCTGACGGGAACCACCAAGAGAAATCCAATTTCTCATATTAGCTTCTCTTCACTGGCTTCCAGTAAAACCCAGAATAGAATTTACTCTCCTCGCATACAAAGCCCTTAATGACCAGCTCCATTGTATCCCAAAGAGCTCACAGGGTTGTATTATCCTAATAGAAACTCTCAGAGTGCGGGCTTACTGTGGGTTTCTAGAGTTTCTGAGAGCAGAATGGGAGGCAGAACCTTCAGAGATCAGAATCCTCTCTTGTGGAACCAGTTTGGCCCCAGGAAGCAGACAGACTCTCTACTTTTAAGATTAGGCTTAAAACTTCTGGACAAATCTCATAGTTAGAGCTGCTCAGACGACCTTGAACCATCTCTTAGTTCTGCTGCTGTAAAGTCTGACTGCTGTGATGCACTCAGCACCTCTACTTTCAACATCTGTCCACACCTTTAGATGCAACGACTGCATTAAATCCTCTCGCTGTAGTTTTCTGCAGGAATCGGTTCTTCTGATCTGTCGTTTCCGGCTTCACCAACCTGCTCGCTGTTTAATGTTTGTTGTCTGTCTAGTTTTCACTGCTCATCTTTTCAGTCCAATTAGTCGAGACAGATGGACGCCCACCCCGAGTCTGGTTCTGTCTGATGTTTGGTCCTGCAAAAAGGAAGTTTGTCCTCCTTGCTGTTGCTAAACACTTGACATTACTGTGCCAGACCCCTGAAATGACTTATGCTATGATTTGGAGGTACAGGAATAAAAATAAAGGGAATACTGGATGTTTAAACACACTTATGTGGCAAATATGGTCCATGTACGTCGCGGCCATTTGTTTTCTTATTTTGATGATAAGAGTAGTAGAAGATGTTTTTCTACGATTTGTCCTGTCATCCACACGAAAACGCAGATTTACAGCATTTAAAACGATTCTTTTAAAAACCTCAAACCAAAGTGAAGATCTGTGAATTCTCCGTCGACTCGTCTGCATGTGGACGTCAATAACCGGAGTTTTGCGTTTCGAAACGTCACTGCCTGCAACAAAATATGTTCTTGCGTCACATATGCGACCTGTGTTTACATTGGGAAACAGTATGGATGTCCTCACAAGAGACGGAAGCTTACTCTGATTGGATAGGATTTGGGGAGCTACTGCCCCCTAAAGGTCTGGCATGCTTATGAATGTGCTTAAAAACGCACTTTTGCGGTTACGTGTGGATGAGTTTTTTCCTAAAAATGAGGTGGTGTGAACGTAAGTTTTTTCTAGACGTAGGGGGCAGGATATTCAATTTTACAAAAACCCGGCTACGTGTTTTTGGGAACAAATGGGACAAGGAACAATTGATGAAACTTTGGGACTGATCCGGATCATCGTCTCCATCCAGGAATTTTTTTAATGTAAGTGTAACCGGGTGGATAATTAAATGCGGTTTACTCTAAAAGCCACCAGAGGGCACTCTTGTTTTTGGGGTAACCCCCTCTGACCACATGACATTTTGGGTCTCCACGCGACAAACAGCGACAATGACGGAGTTCTCTTTCCTTCCTGAGCGACATACGCATGGTTGGGCCGGCATTCTTATCTCCAGTTGTCTAAGAAGCTGGGAGGCTGTTAGGAGCTGCCGCGCTAGAGGCCGCGCCTGTTCATTAGGTCGGATGGGGTGAAGGCCGCATTGTCGGTAGGACATTTGAACTGTGACACCAGAGTTGACACCAGAGTTGGCAGGTCCACCTACTACAACCACGGCGGCGTTCTAGAGCCTCCGTGGTGTACTAGAGCCTTGGCGACACTCGGCAGCGGCGCACGACTATTCCAATATCAAAATTATTATCCCAATACCACCACAACCAACCAATATTCCCATATTCCAATATTCGGGACCAGCCCTAGTCAAACGTCTTCTTCTTCTGACATGGTAAAGAAAGTCTAAACTGGTCAGTGCCACGCCATGCTGCCTGTTTTTCTCTGCCCGCGCAGTCTGATGACATCACACACATGCGACAGTACCATCAGGGAGGGGAGGGGTTGAGGAGCCAGGCATGAGCACAAACCACAACACAAAGACCAATCGCAAAAACCAAGGGTCCAAGTCTTTATTATTATCGGCTCATTTTCTTATTATCGGAATGACGTCATAATTGCCAAAATTAACTGACAATTATCAGACGCCGATTTTATCATGCATCCCTACTTTAAAGATATCTGGGATCTATCATCACTTGAGACATCGACCCAGTTAACAGGAAAAATACGTTTCTAAACACCATATACTAAATATTGATCTTGAACGCTCATTTTTGACGGTTAAAACATCAGCTTGATGAAAACCACAATGTTCAGTCTCGTTGTTTCAAAAGCTTTTAACTATATCCCCAAATTCAACTGTTGAGAAAGCTGAGCTGCAGAAACAACAAGTAGAAAAGTGCGTTCATGACTATACTAAACGCTGTGTTTCCTGTCTGTAGGAGGCGGCACAATTAATGCACCATGTGAGGTACTGCAATTGTACTCTGTATAGGAAAGTACTCGTAAATTAGTTCTACCTGCTCTCAGTCTGGTGGGGGGAGAAGCTTTTAGCGAACCTTCTTTTTTTATCAAAGGGTTTATAGGCTTTGTAGATGGGAGACATGAAGCGAGAGGCTGGCATCAGCGCGAAAGCGAAAACAAATGCATCTGTACAGAAGGCCAGATGTCTGTAATAACAGCTGAAATGCCAAATCTGTCATCGTCATCATCGCTGCCGTCATGTTCCTGGAAGGACGCGGCTCACTTTAACCGGGGGAGGACTAAATGGTTTTCATTCGCTCTCTGCTGCCCGAGATTTAGTTATTTTTTCTGACATTAAAGAAACCAGTGGCACTCCTAAATGGTGGCCTCCAGTTTGGTAAATGACCGCACATGTGTGGTGGTAAAATCCGCCTCTTGGACATCACGTTTAATTACTCTCAAAGGCTTCCACTGGATTCTGTTCAAGGTATAATTGTCAGTTTCACACTCGGACATGCTCTCCGTGGCCTGCTATTGTAAGACGTTGATTGGCTTGTGGAGTCGCACCTGTCCTGGTCTGCAGAGGCGACACCTGAGAGGAAGCCAATTTCACACCGCGCTCGCATCTTCACACACTGAACTCGGCAACCGTCACTTCAAATGAGCGGGGAGTTTCTCGAGGAGACGAGAAAAAGATCTTTGTTGCAGTCGGACAAAGTGGAGATGCTTACGGATTCCAACAACAGAGTGTGGCAAAGGTATGTTGTGAAGTAAATGCAAACATGTAGAGCTGCTGGATCGCAACTTTTATCTTCTCCGAGTGCAGAAATAGTCACAGTTTACATCCGGTTGAAATTTATATACTTTTTATTTATTTTTAGGGACTAGAGGATCCACAACTAAAGGTCAAGCAAGAAAGCCAATAAAAACAAAAGGGCAGCGTTGTCGTATTGACATTTAAGGTGCGTTGATCGATTCATGACGTCAACTCGTGCAGTGAGCAACATGCAAGAAAACACTCTGCCTAAAAAGTTGCTGCTTGTCTTTCAGCAATAACGGTAAATCCGAATCTTCTCGTCTATACTTTGACTAGTTGAGAAGAAAAGGCAAAATATACCTTCTGGAACCACTAAAAAGGTAATAATTACACAATGAAATGACTGTAAATGTATTTTAAGAGATTATTTATGAAATTTATATAGTACTGTGGATGCGAGAGTTCGACAGTGTTAGGTCTGAAGTCACGTTTAGAGATGCCATGTTTTAGCTAGCAACGGGCACCATGACAAAGACTTCTGTGATGCTTAATGACCTCCGACCAGAGCTAATACGCTAATGGACAGCATTGCTACAGTCCAGTCACATATAAAACAGAGCTGCTTTTCCACAGTCTCACACATCTGTAGAAGAGGAGGCTGTAGTTTCAGGTCGACATTTCTAGGACCCTTGTTTGCCCTTCCAGCGCCGCCTGCCAAATTAAATAATCGTAAAAGCTTTCTGTCTAAGTGCTGATAGTCCAGAAGGTTTGTTCCAACTAAACTGTACTAACTAACGAACAAGTCATGGTTTTTAAGGTTTATTCCACCTAAAATACGACTTTCTGTCCAAGTACTTGTGGTTTTAAAGGCGTATTCCCCTAAAAATAGTTCATTTTTTGCCAGAAACGCTTGCTGCTCCTTGGTGTAAATAGTCCCCAAAATAAAGAGTTAATTAAGAAAAAAGGTCCCAGAAATGTAGTCCTTCTTTGCCAAAAACCCACATTATGTTCAATCAAATCAATCTAGCCTTTATTGATGGGACAAGCTCTCACTCTCCCACTTCAACCTCTTGCCAGTCTGGGGACTCGAACCGGCGACCTACCGGTTACAAGTTCGCTTCACAAACCACTAGGCCACCACTGCCCATTGACCTAAACAGCAACATCAGCACAGAACAAACGTCCACTGTGCTAAATTTGTGCTATCAATGAATAAATTACTGATAAAAACAAAGAAAGTGATTCAAAATTTGCATCCCTGGTGTCCTGCTACACACTGCACCCTTTACAACACCTGCATGAAAACAGATGTAAATAAACGATCGGTTAAAAAGCACCCTGACTGGTCCGAAATGCAACACCCCTACTTTCAACTAACATTAAATCCAAAAAGCCTCAGTAAACAGCTCCTGCCGCACAGGTAGCAGATGTTCAGACACACTCCGCTGTGAAAGGTATTACAGATACGGCCGGTAGATGTGACTCACAGCTTCCGTTGGGGAAACGCACATAAAACCATTCTCCGTCTTTTCAGCTGGGATCTGAACCTCATCAGCAAAGGTGCCAAATTAATAGGAGGAGGAAAAATTCGAAGCTGAAAGGTTTCATAAAAAGAAGGTCGGCGTGCATCCTGGTGGGCAGGCCAGCGGCGGAAGCATTAAGGCGGACACAATGAGGCTGAAGAATAGAAAGGTAAGGCTTCCTGGATGAGATTCTGCACAGAGGAACACATTCAAACATCCACACACCTCTATGCAATCACACATCAACACACATGTGCAACAAACACACGCAACCATCCTTCAAAAGGGAACCAGAACGACTACAATCCACCTTATTTAAGGGCAGCAGCCCGCCTGGCTGCCCCATTTGCAGAGTAAATGGACGGAGAAACATTAAAGGGCTTTTATTCGCATTAAGCCCTTCATCACAGCCCGGGCAGAAACACTGCGCTGTATATTCAATGCTTATTATTAGCCTTTCATGACATAATGAAAGGGTTCATCTTTGACTGTTCCGAGTGTTTTTGTGACGGGGAATTCTTCGCCATGAACACAGAAATTATTTTGTTCAAATGAAACAGAGAAAACTGAAAGAACGTCAGAGATGTTCACAAGTAAATACAGCTTTTGTAAATTTGCTATACACCGATCAGACATAACGTTATGAGCACCTGTCTCATACTGTGTTGGTCCCCTTATGTGGTCCAAAATGCTCTGAACCATTGGACCAGAGGACCTCTCAGGGTGTCCTATGGGGTCTGGAACCACTGGATCCTTTGGGTACTCTGGCTTGTGCAGTGGGGCCTCTGTCAATCCAACTGGTTCCACTGCATCCTGTTGATGCTTGATCAGAATATGGCTGTTTATTTGGGTGTCTAAGGCTACGTTCAGACTGCAGGTCTTAATGCTCAATTCGGATTTTTTTGTGAAATCTGATTTTTCTGCGAGTTCGTTCACATTTCCAATTAAATGCGACTTGTATGTGATCTCCTGTGTGAACTTCATGTGACCCAAAAGTGTCCCGCCATGCGCAGAAGAGGACACAACAACATCACACTCAGCGAGCATGCTCAGTGTTGGCGGAAGTAAACATGGATGGTAACGGTGGAGCGTATCTATACAACACGTCCACGGCCGCTTCGTTTGTTGGAGTCTTTAGCCTCCTTATATTTGACTCGGAGTAGGGCTGGGCGATATGGACCAAAAGTCATATCCCGATATATTTAGGCTGAATATCGATATGCGATATATATCGCGATATTTTTTCCGCCTTGTTTACATTTCAAAATAAGGAAAAACTTAACATTTTAATATGTTTTTGTTTAAGGTAAAATATCTGAATACTCAGTACAACACTGCACTCACCAATAGCCAAATGTAATCAGTGACCGAAGCACTGCATCTTCAGCCACTTGTTCAGCTCAGTCGCTTTAATGATGTTGCACCCGCTGTCTGTTGTTATGGCAACCAGATGCTTTTCTCGCAGTTTCCAGCTTGCAGTTGCGTCCTGCAGGGCCTCAGCTATATGCTCACCGGTGTGTTTTGGGGGGAAATAACTTGTTTGGAGACATGCTGTTTTCAGCTCCCAGTCTTGAATGAAGTGAACCTCACACTCATGTACGGCTCACACGTCCTGCTTGACCACATGTCGCTGGTTAACGCAAAACGGGTCACGTTAGCGAGCTGCTCAGCAGGGCTCTGCCTGACGTCAGTGCACGTTTGTGGCGGTGCTTCTCGTGCAAAGTAGTTGCGACTGGGAAGCTCATATCTTGGGTCCATAGTTTTCAGTAGCTTTTTGAATCCGACTTGTTCCACAGTTGCAACAGGGACCATATCTTTAGCCATGTGATAGGACACCGCTTATAGTAGCCTACACCACTTGTCGCTTTTCTTTTCATAAGACACACTGCGGGAAAATGCGGTTTGCGGTGGGCTTTGTTTCGGGGCTGGAACTTTTTCGGGTTGTGGATGGCTTGCGGTTGGGGCTTCTGCAGCGCGCAGCTTCACACACTCTCCGTACTGCAGCTTGTGCTGCTGTTTTAGGTGGTGAAAAAAGATTAGTAGTGCGTCCACCCCTGGCTGTAACTTGTTTATTGCACTCCATACATATAACGTGATTTTGTTGCTCATTTGGGACTTTAAAACCGAACCATCTCCAAATTACTGAGCCACTGCTTTTTCTTTTACGAACCAATTCCTCCTTTGCGGGCTCTGCAGGTGTCGTTGCTTCCTCCATGCTGCCCCTCCACTCGCTGTGCAGAGGCGCGGGGGCGCGCAGAGCAGTGCAGAGAGCTCCGGGTCAGCAGCGCAGCAGCGCAGCGGAGCAAGGATCACAGCGCAAATGTGAACTATATCGATATATACGATATAGTCTAATTCCATATCACATTTAAAAATATATCGATATAATTTTTATATCGATATATCGCCCAGCCCTAACTCGGAGGCTCTTGACTTTCTTTGGCATTGGATCCAGGACCGTTTATACCCACACTCGGCCATTTCTTTGGAAATGTTTTCAAAAACCACCCGGTTCCGATAAGACCCCTGGAGTTGGTCCTGACTAGATCTGTCCCCCAAAATATTAATCAACTCCGAAACCTCCACTGACTGGACTCCACATCATCGTCTATCATGGTTGTTGTTTTTGTTCCTACTTGAACACAGAATAGAGACGTTTGTCGTGTATCAGTGACGTGTCGGTCGGATAAATGCGACCTGGCCGTTCAGACAGGAAGTCGCATGGCTAAAGATGAGGGCCCGTATCCACAAAGCATCCTGAGGCTAAAAGCAGCTCTTAGTGACGTCATTCTTAGAAAAATCTTAGAATTCCTCGAATTCTAAGATTTTTCTCAGAATTTCCCCTTGGTGAGATAAAAGTTATTCACAAAGCGTCTCAGGCCTTAAGAGAGCTGCTAAGGTGAGAAACTGTTAGGAGGAGGGAGGAGGACTTTTAAAAAGCCTAAGAGTGTCTTAAACAGACAAGATGGTGGAAAGACCGAGAGGAAGGAGAGAAATTCTCTGTACGTTAAAAGACGTTAAAAGACAGCGATTTAAAAACATGCTATCGACTCGATCGTGCAGAAATAATGTTTGTGGTTGACCTCATCAGGGATGAGTTTACTGTCCCACCCAGCGCAGTAACGTAATAGGCCCGTGCACGTCGCGGCCATTCGTTTTCTTATTTTGAGATTTCAAAATAAAAACGAAAAATAAACCGTTTCCTGTTTTTTCAGTGATAATACAAAATGAAAAATGGAAAACGGGCCCTAATTCATTATCCATTATTCGTTATCCATTATCCGATTTAATTAGATGTGTTTGTAAATGGAAATTAAAATTAAAATACACCTGTGGAAAACTTATTTCTCTATTTCCTGTTGGTTTTGGCTCCGTGACTCGTCTGACTTCTGAAGAGGAGCTTGCGATTTAGCTAGCTCCGCTAAATGGCAGAGCTAGCGATTTGGCGCTAGTGATTTAGCGCTAGCTCCACCACTAGCGCTAAATCACTACTTTGCTTTCTGGCAAAGCTAAAGTAACAGAAAACCTCCAAACCTCCCAAAACGTCCCGAAAAGCAGCTGAACGCTAGCGCTAAATCGCTAGCGTTCAGCTGCTAGCGGCACCACAAGGTCCCTCCAAAGGAACAAATAAACCCACACTGGTGAAAAGTCCACTGTGAAATAGTGAACAATGTGAGCCAAGCAACGTTTGGACCCCACAGTGGGTCTTCATCAGGCCACGGCACACAGCAAGGTCTGCTAACAGTGAGCTAACACTGGAGCTTTAGATACCAGATCCTTCCTCATCAGAAGTCAGACGGGTCACGGAGCCAAAACCAACAGGAAGTAGAGAAATAAGTTTTCCACGGGGGTATTTTAATTTTAATTTCCATTTACAAACACATCTAATTAAATCGGATAACGGATAATGGATAATGAATTAGGGCCCGTTTTCCGTTTTTCATTTTGTATTATCACTGAAAAAAACGGGAAACGGTTTATTTTTCGATTTTATTTTGAAATCTCAAAATAAGAAAACGAATGGCCGCGACGTACACGGACCGTAATAACTCCTGAGATGAAAGTCATCGCAACATTGTGATACCTGTCCACAGGTAAAATGCAGCAGTGTAGCAGTGATGACTTGGGTCTGTCACAACCATCTATCAGCACAGAGACCAGTCAGACCAGTCAGACCAGTACGGTCTTTCACAGCCTCGTATTGTTGCGCAATTTATTAATTTCAATCTCCTCTCTTTGGGGTTGCAGCTTGTACCAGCGCTTCTCACAGCAACCACAGGACCTGCTGACAGCTGAGTCAAACACATGAAGTAGTAAAATTACCAGCATGGACAGTAAACATGACAATAAGCAAATCAATATAATCGGCATGTTAATGAGGTACGTTCAAACATTTGAAGCCGTGTCACAACTAATTTAATTTTGCCGAGTTTCATCATCATGACATAAAATTAATGTCACGTTTACACATTTCTGAATACAGTCCAAGTTCTATGATGGGTTGATTTTACTGTCCATTTATTACTAGAAGCACTGAGCGCATTTTCTTTTGTCCTTCCCCCTTTTTGTAACAACCAATCACAGCCTTTAGACTGTGTCACACCTAGCAACGGGGTCAACCACACCTCCTCACTAAGATCAAAGTTTCTGGACCCTCCTTGATCGGATGCAGGTCAAATCGGGGGGAAAAATCAGATTTGGGTCACTTTAGCCTGCAGTCTGAACGTAGCCTGAGTCTCATCAACACCACATAGTACCAACATGACCGATGCTATTCACTTCACCTGTCAGTGGTTTTAATGTTGTGGCTGATCAGTGTATAGATCTGCTGCGAGAGAAGAAAAACACTCACGTACGCTCATTATTCAGCATTTTCAAAACCCGGTGGTGAGGTTTAAACGGCTGCTTTTACAAACACGTCATCCAGCATTCTGACTGCATTTATATGCTAATTTTGAAAGCGTACCCGTCACGTCCTTGAAACACAAATGAAAAGTGCATTAATAAATCCACGTTCGGATTGTAGGGCTGTTTTTTTCCTCTTAACTAAAATAGATCACCCACTATTCATAAATAAAAGACGTGCACGCTTTACCTCGAGGCAAGACGAGGACGCAGTTTTTCATCCCGGATGTGGCTGAAAATCTCCCAACGCTTTAAAGAAACTAAAAAAACGATACAGGACTGATATTTCCTGATTAAATGTCTGCAAACGTCCATCATTCCACAGCTTCTGGTGAAGGCCGCTGCAGTAAAACTAACGTGAAGATGCATTTTCATCTCCTTGTTTAATACGAGGAAGAACAAGAGCTTCTCATTTGCTGCCTTGTGGATACATCAGTTAAAACAACCGACAGGTGATGTGAAAACCACGGATTGTCTGGTTACAAGGGAGGGAAGATATGAGGCGACTGAGTCCAAGCATGTACAAAATGACAGGTCTGGGGAGGTTTTCACGGCGTGGAGTGGACGGTACTCAGGGACACTGCAGTTTCACCCTATTCCTCTGCTCAAGCTGCGTCAGGTTGCACCGGGATCGTGACTGAAAAGCTATTTTCAAGTCCAATCACAAGGCGTCAGTCGGATTGAGGTCTGGGCTCTGACTCAGACACTCCAGAACATTCACCTTGTTGTCTTTAAACAATCTCCGTGTAGCTTTAGTTGTTTGCTTCGGCTCAGTGTCTTGCTGGAAAACAAGCCTCAGTTCTCTCTCAGACTACATCAAGTGGTCCTCCAGGATTTATCTATACTTAGCTCCATTCATTTTACCCTCTACCTTTACAAGCCTTCCAGGACCTGCTGCTGAGAAACATCCCCACATCATGATGCTGCCACCACCATGCTTCCCTTCATGATGCTGCCACCACCATGCTTCACATCATGATGCTGCCACCACCATGCTTCACACCATGATGCTGCCACCACTATGCTTCACATCATGATGCTGCCACTACCATGCTTCACATCATGATGCTGCCACCACCATGCTTCACATCATGATGCTGCCACCACCATGCTTCACACCATGATGCTGCCACCACTATGCTTCACATCATGATGCTGCCACTACCATGCTTCACACCATGATGCTGCCACTACCATGCTTCACATCATGATGCTGCCACCACCATGCTTCACATCATGATGCTGCCACCACCATGCTTCACATCATGATGCTGCCACCACCATGCTTCACATCTTGATGCTGCCACCACTATGCTTCATATCATAATGCTGCCACCACCATGCTTCACATCTTGATGCTGCCACCACTATGCTTCATATCATAATGCTGCCACCGCCATGCTTCACACCATGATGCTGCCACTACCATGCTTCACATCATGATGCTGCCACCACCATGCTTCACATCATGATGCTGCCACCACCATGCTTCACATCTTGATGCTGCCACCACTATGCTTCATATCATAATGCTGCCACCACCATGCTTCACATCTTGATGCTGCCACCACTATGCTTCATATCATAATGCTGCCACCGCCATGCTTCACACCATGATGCTGCCACTACCATGCTTCACATCTTGATGCTGCCACCACTATGCTTCACATCATGATGCTGCCACTACCATGCTTCATATCATGATGCTGTCACCACCATGCTTCACATCATGATGCTGCCACCACAATGCTTCACATCAAGATGCTGCTACCACCGTGCTTCACATCATGATGCTGCCACCACCATGCTTCAGATCATGATGCTGCCACCACCATGCTTCACGTCATGATGCTGCCACCACTATGCTTCACATCATGATGCTGCCACCACTATGCTTCACATCATGATGCTGCCACCACTATGCTTCACATCATGATGCTGCCACCACTATGCTTCACATCATGATGCTGCCACCACTATGCTTCACATCATGATGCTGCCACCACTATGCTTCAGATCATGATGCTGCCACCACCATGCTTCACATCATGATGCTGCCACCACTATGCTTCACATCATGATGCTGCCACCACCATGCTTCAGATCATGATGCTGCCACCATCATGCTTCACGTCATGATGCTGCCACCACTATGCTTCACATCATGATGCTGCCACCACCATGCTTCAGATCATGATGCTGCCACCACCATGCTTCACATCATGATGCTGCCACCACCATGCTTCACATCATGATGCTGCCACCACTATGCTTCACATCATGATGCTGCCACCACTATGCTTCACATCATGATGCTGCCACCACCATGCTTCACATCATGATGCTGCCACCACCATGCTTCACATCATGATGCTGCCACCACCATGCTTCACATCATGATGCTGCCACCACCATGCTTCACATCATGATGCTGCCACCACTATGCTTCACATCATGATGCTGCCACCACCATGCTTCACATCATGATGCTGCCACCACCATGCTTCAGATCATGATGCTGCCACCACCATGCTTCACGTCATGATGCTGCCACTACCGTGCTTCACATCATGATGCTGCCACCACCGTGCTTCACATCATGATGCTGCCACCACCGTGCTTCATACCATGATGCTGCCACCACTGTGCTTCATATCATGATGCTGCCACCACCATGCTTCACATCATGATGCTGCCACCACTATGCTTCATACCATGATGCTGCCACCACTGTGCTTCATACCATGATGCTGCCACCACCATGCTTCATATCATGATGCTGCCACCACCATGCTTCCCTTCATGATGCTTCTACCAAGCTTTACACCATTATGCTGCCACTACCATGCTTCCCTTCATGATGCTGCCACCACCATGCTTCACATCATGATGCTGTCACCACCATGCTTTACATCATGATGCTGCCACCACCGTGCTTCACAACATGATGCTGCCACCACCATGCTTCACATCATGATGCTGCCACCACCATGCTTCACAGTGGGGATGGTGTGTTTGTGATGATGTTGGTGTCTTCCAAACATAGTGTCTAGTCTGATGGACAAAAAGCTCACTTTTAGTCTCATCAGACCAAAGAACCTTCTTTCAGTTGACTTCAGAATCTCCCACATGTCTTCTGGTGAACTCTAGTTCAGATGTAATATGAGTTTTTTTCCTTCAACACTGTCTTTCTATGCCCCCCTCCCGCTAAGCTCTGACTGGTGAAAAACAGGCATCAGTTGTTGGATGCACGGTTTCTCCCATCTAAGCAGCTGAAGCTTGTAGCTCCTTCAGAGGAGTCATAGGTGTCATGCTGGCTTCCCTCACTAGTTTCTGGCACGGTGACTCAGTTTCTGAGGATCTCCTGCTCCAGGCAGATTTACACATGTGCTATATTCTTTCTACTTAATGATAGCTTTAACTGGACTCCAGCAGATAATTCAGTGACTTGGAAACTTTCTAGTAACAGTGAAAAGCGATAAAAATGGAAAACCACCATGTGGGGTGAATGTTTCATAGGCACTGTGTGGCTGCCTGGGTACAAAGTCTGTCACTTCAACTGAAGCCTAAAGGCCCAAAACACAATTCCCTGCATTTATTTTTGCTCTGATTCGATTTTGAAAGTTCTGACTGCTGATCCTCTCCTGCTTATTGAGTTTTCATCCTATAAGATCAGCTGGATAAATGGTACTGATCCCTGCAGAGCTCTCAGGAGAAAGGAAACAACAACATGATTCCAGATGGTAGTTTGCCGCACAAATACACAGTAGTGTTCTTTTTTGACATTAAAACACAGAGAAAGGGAACATCAGAGCTGCTTCCTCTTAACCTACAATATTTATCGACACAAGAAGCTCATCGGAGAGGCTCATTCTGTCCTCTCAATACCATAAAACCCATTTAAAGTTAGAGATGGACTGTCATGTTTGGATGTTGATACCCACCTCAGGATAAATTATAAAAACCTTGTTGATCCTTTTACTTTTTAACCAAATGCCCTCACTGGTCCACATGACTTCTGATGAGGAAGGATCTGGTATCTAAAGCTCCAGTGTTAGCTCACTGTTAGCAGACCTTGCTGTGTGCCGTGGCCTGATGAAGACCCACTGTGGGGTCCAAACGTTGCTTGGCACACATTGTTCACTATTTCACAGTGGACTTTTCACCAGCGTGGGGTTTATTTGTCCCTTTGGAGGGACCTTGTGGTGCCGCTAGCTCTGCCGCTAGCGCTAAATCGCTAGCGTTCGGCTGCTTTTCGGGACGTTTTTGGGGAAGTTTGGAGGTTTTCTGTTACTTTAGCTTTGCCAGAAAGCAAAGTAGCAATTTAGCGCTAAATCGCTAGCTCCTCTCCAGAAGTCAGACGGGTCACGGAGCCAAAACCAACAGGAAATAGAGAAATAAGTTTTCCACGGGTGTATTTTAATTTTCATTTCCATTTACAAACACATCTAATCAAATCAGATAATGGATGATGGATGATGGATTAGGGCCGTTTTCTGTTTTTCATTTTGTATTATCACTGAAAAAAAGGAAACGGTTTATTTTTCGTTTTTATTTTGAAATCTCAAAATAAGAAAACGAATGGCCGCAACGTACACGGACCCTCCTCATTTGCACAAAGCAGCCTAAACCTCAGCCTTATGCAGATGAGAAGCGGTGTCAATAGAAAAGCTGTGCACCTTCCAAAGTGTTGACTTGGCCTTTAAAAATCCCCAGAAGGAAACTGGTTCCATTTGAACAAGCTCTTCTAAGCAAAGGCGGCTTATTGATGCAGAGTATTTTTTTTAGCGTCAGTCTCTCTGGACACAACTCCTCGCCTTTATTCCGTACGAAAAGCAAAGAGTCGATGCGTGACTCAGCTGCGACCTGAACAACAATACCAAAAAATAAACCTGGACGTCAGACAGCGAATCTTCAGTCTGATGCGTCACATGAGATCTGACCTCTCCCCCTAAACGCCAGTGACACGCCGCTCCTCGATGACTAGATCCTCCACGTTTATAAAAATAGCCGTGAGCTCCGGCTTCTTGCTATTCGGCCCACGAGGACGAGCGGTGAAGGAGGTGTGCCTGTTCTTTGTTACCGGGTCTTTGTGGAGATCTCTGGTCAAGTGGCTTGTTAAAAGGGCAGCGCCGGCTCTGGCTTTCACAGCAGGGACCAGGCTGAATAAGAACCGTGCCCTCATCACGGCGGCGAGCCCCACAGTGCACTTGAAGGTAATGAGGAATGGGGAGAGGCGACAGAAACGCCTGAAGATGTTAACTACGACCTGAATGCTGGAGAATCGGAGTGTTTACCAGTGGAGGAGAGAGGTGTTACTCACCACCTGAGTGGGCTTGAGTGACGCTTCGTCAAAGTGTGTGAGGCTGGAGCTGTCTTCTGGAAACCCGTCGCAGTCCTCCAGCTCCTGGGAGTTACAAGGGGGCTTGTCCCTGTCAGGGTTTCCATTCTGGACAGGAAGGAGGAGCAGGAGAGACACGACAGAGCATGTGGTTACGCTTGTTTTGCATTTATTAACATGCAGGAGGCCTGATTTGCGCCGAGGGCCTCGAGTGGCCCCGGGCGGCTCTAATGAAGGGTGACGGTGAAGAGGAGGAGGCGGCCGAAAGACGAGACGGAGAGCGACTCTGGAAACGACGTGTCCGGGTCGTCGGGAGGAAGTGGGCTCAGAGCAGCTGGAGAGGGAGGCGGCCGAGACGTGGGAGGTCTCAGAGGAGGGGAGGCGCTAAAAGCCGGAGATGACTTCAAAAACAAGGGCATGAGAGGTCACGAGAAAACCTCCAGTCCAGGCCAAAGTTAGAAACTAATGTCGATCTTAAATATTCAAGTACAAATGTAAAAATGAAGCATTGGAAAGAAATTTAAATAACCCTAATTATTTCACAATAAATGTGTAAAACAATAATTCAAGTATTTAACGATGATTTTCCTTTTAATGCAAGAAAATAAAAATGATGCTAAATAATCTAACAAAAATGTAAAAAAAAATTGTATATATTATTGGAAATAAAATTAAAATATCTTTAAAATTTCACAAAAATGTAAAAATGAAATCACTACTGCCTAGACACAGAAATTATCTTAAATATTCAAGTGTAAATCTAAAAATGCAGCTTTGGAAAAAATTAAAACAATCTTAATTATTTAACAGTAAATGTGAAAAACAAACATTTTAAGTATTTAACAATGTAAATAAATGCACTATTGGCAAAAACTGATGCAAGGAAATAAAAATGATCCAAAATATTCTAACAAAAATGTAAAAGATATATATATATATTATTGGAAAAAAATCTTAAAAATTCAACAAAAAAATTTGAAATATTATTAGAAAAAAATATATTTAAATGTAAAAACAAAATCACTACTCCCCAGACGCAAAAATTATCTTAAATATTTTTTTTAAAAATGCACTGCTGGCAAGAAATGAAAATTATAAAATATTTTTTTAAATGCTTCAAAGAAATATTCCAAAAAAAATGTATCTGAAATATTCTTCCACGAATGTAAAAAATAAATAAATAATTAAATGTTAAACAATTTTTGGCTGGAATAGAAAATTATCCTAAATATTTAATGAAAGAAAAACAAATAAATAAAAGAATACTTGGCATAGTAAGCAAAGCGATCTCAAATATTCAACAATAAATGTAAAATATTTAACAAGAAATGTAAAATAAAACTAAGAAAAACAGGAAGTCTTCACTGTAAAAGAAAACGAGCTTTAATACATTATAAAAATGTAAAAATGCACTAATGGCTAGAAATGAAAGTGATATTAAATCTTTTTGACAATAAAGTAAAAAAAATAAAAGCATAAAAAAATCCCATCTCTTTTTCCGGTTCGTCACAAAAGACACAGAAAACGTCCCCTAAAATCCACTTTGTTTTGCACTTGTCTTCACATTTGTGTTTCTAAAATCTAATCAGCAGAATGCCACAAACATTATTATAATTCTTGCCCCTCAGAGGATTCACGGTTTTAGTCAACGCTGCATTTAAAGCATGCCCATTTGTAAAAGGAAGCTTTTATTTTGTAGGAACATCTGCACTCCTGGGCACCTAATTAGCATCCTTTATTCTAATTTGTTGAAATATGATAACAGGATGGGACCGGTTTGGGATATTAGTGGTGCAGATGAGATGTTTTGTAAAGCAGCAGCCTCACCAGGTCTTCGGAGGTCAGGTGGGTGAGTCTGTCGTGGATGAGGGCGGCCTGCTCGTCGTTCATCACGTATTCTCCTCTCCTGTCGCCCATCACCAGCTCCGGCCACAAGGGTCCCTCACTGCGCTTCTGCAGGGTCACTTCCAGGCTGAGGACAAGAAAACAACAGCAACAAATAAACTCATCGACCTTCTCAGCCGCACAGACGACGAGGAATCGGTCATATATATGGAAATAAGAGAGCTGAAGAGGCACACAGACGGACTGCATCTCTGTCTGTTTTCTTAAATTACTCAGTGCTTCAAGACAACAAAAGCTAAACAGAAATGTTAAAAAATATATATTAGAAAAAAATAAAAATCTTAAAAATTCAAGAAAAATCTAAAAAAAAATCACTACTGCCTAGAAACAGAAATTATTTTAAATATTCAACAATAAACATAAAAATGCACCAATTATTATAACATCTATTTAAAACAAATGATTTCTAAAAACTAAAATTAAAAAAATAAATAATGTTAAAAAGAAAGGGATATTATATAAATATCTTCTATAAATGTAAAAAAAACAACTAACAATTGCTTAAATATTATTGGATTTTTTAAAAATATCTTAAAAATTCAATTCAGTATTTTCAATTCAAAAATACTACTAGGAAAATATCTTTAAAATTCAACATAAATGTAAATAAACTGCTGCCTAGACAAAGAAATAATCTTTAATATTCAACAATAAACATACGAAAATGCACTAATTATTACAAAAGATATTTCAAAAAATGTTTAAAAAATGATTGGAAAGAAAAGAATATTGTCTGAAATATTATTCTATAAATATGTTTTAATGACTTAAATAACAATCAAAAATAAACTATATATAATTTAAATTACTCAATGCTTCAACCCAACAAAGGCGAAACAAAAATGTAAAAAAGATATCACTACTGCCCAGACAGTGACACTGAAATGATCTTAAATATTCAACAATAAACATAAAAAATGCACTAATTATTATAACACATATTTTAAAAAATGTTTTTAAAAAATGTCATGGCAAGAAATGAAAATCAGAATACTTTTAAAAATTATTAAAAAGAGAAAAGAGTCGTTTGAAATATTCTTCCATAAATGCAAAAAAAAGTAATGATGGCTTAAATAATAATCAAAAATAAATTCATTGACTTTCTCAGCCACACAGACGACGATGAATCAGTCATATACATGGAAATAAAACAATATCTTAAAAATTCAACAAAAATTAAAAAAACAACTTTTAGAAAAATATTCTTCTATAAATGTAAATATTAAAATAAATAAAAAATTAACACATCGACCTTCTCAGCCATGCAGACAATGATGAATTAGTCATACACATGTAAATAAAAAACTAAAAATTCAACAAAAATGTAAAAAAAAAAAAACTATTAGAAAAAAATTAAAATATATTAAAAAATCAACAAACTATAAAAAATAAAATTATCTTTAAAATTCACCAAAATATAAAAAATACTTTTAGAAAAAAATAAAAATATCTTAAAAGTTCAACAGAAATATAAACAATACTATTAGAAAAATAAAAATATCTTAAAAATACAAAATCATAACAAAATACTATTAGAAAAAATAAAATATCTTAAAAATTCAACAAAATATAAGATATACTATTAGAAAAAAAATAAAAATATCTTAAAAATTAAGCAAAAAATATTAAAATATATTATTAGAAAAAATAAAAATATCTTAAAAATTCAACAAAATATGAAAAATACTATTAGAAGAAATAAAAACGACCTTTAAAATTTAACAAAAATGTAGAAAAAATATTCAAACAATAAACATAAAAAGGCACTAATCAACATAATATATATTTCTAAAAAAATATCTGAAATATTCTTTTATAAATGTAAAAAAGAGAAGTAACGACGGCTTAAATATTAATCAGAAATAAACTCATCGACCTTCTCAGCCACACAGACGATGAGTCAGTCATATATATGGAAATAGGAAAGCTGAAGAAGCACAGACTGACTGCATCTCTGTCTGTTTTCTTAAATTACTCAGTGCTTCAAGACAACAAAAGCGAAAAGATCTTCTTCAACCATTTCACAAACTGCCCGAGATCAGACAATCACACAGTAAACATCCAGTCAGGAGCAGCTCGGCTTAAAACGCAGCGCTGACGACGACCTGAAGGGTTATTGAGACTCAGCCGATCGGGTTTTCACGCGAATCATGTTCCTCAGGAGGCGTCTGGTGGAGGAGAGCGTCTGGAGCTGTGCTGCAGAATAAATGGAGGAAGAAAACGGCGAAAGAACGCAGCTTCAATTTTAACATCAGGGGACGCTGAAAGTCGGTGTTCTGCAAGAACGGCCTCGAGACCAGAACTTAGAGTTAATGTATGATTCATCAAAATAACTCCAATATCAAGCATGTTTTAATTAAAGGATGCACATTAATTAAAAACATTAAGTTCACCAGCGGCACATATTAGCTCAGTTTAGTTTGAACAAGTTGGATTGACAGAGGCCCCACTGCACGAGACAGAGCACCCAAAGGATCCAGTGCCCTGGTACTGGTTCCAGACCCCATAGGACACCCTGAGAGGTCCTCTGGTCCATGCCCAATGGTTCAGAGTACTTTGGACCACATAAGGGGACCAACACAATATTAGGCAGGTGGTCATGATGTTATGCCTGATTGTGTAACTTGAAGTATGTGGATTATGTGGTTGGTTAATGCGCAAGTTCAGACTGAAGCTGTGTGGAAAGTAGGGATGCATGATAACACCAATTATAACCGATTCCGATAATCGATAATTTTGTACTTCCTGCAGCCGATAACCAATAATGTCAACCGATTGCGCACCGGAGCGTGACACCGGAGTTGGCAGGTCCGCTACTACAACCACTGCAGCATTCTAGAGCCTCGGTGACGCTCGGCAGCACCCAGCAGCAAACTACAGTGTCAGCAACACTCGGCAGCGCTCGGCGACGCTCGGCAGCACCCAGCAGCGTACTACAGCGTCGGCAACACTCGGCAGCGCTCGGCGACGCTCGGCAGCACCCAGCAGCGTACTACAGTGTCGGCAACGCTCGGCAGCACTCGGCAACACTTGGCAGCACCCTTCAGCGTACTACAGCGTTGGCAATACTCGGCAGCGCTCGGCGACGCTCGGCAGCACCCAGCAGCGTACTACAGTGTCGGCAACGCTCGGCAACGCTCGGCAACACTCGGCAGCGTTCGGCGACGCTTGGCAGCACCCTTCAGCGTATTACAGCGTCGGCAATACCTGGCAGCGCTCGGCGACGCTCGGCAGCACCCAGCAGCCTACCACAGCGTCGGCAACACTCGGCAGCGCTAGGCAACGCTTGGCAACGCTCAGGAGCGCTCAGCGACACTCAGCAGCATCCAGCAGCGTACTACAGCCTCGGCAACGCTCGGCAACGCCCCCTGGCAGCGGCGCCCGGCAGTGGCGCACACGAGTATTCGAGTATCAAAATTATTATCCCAATACCACCACAACCAACCAATATTCCCATATTCCAATATTCCAGACCAGCCCTGGTCAAATGTCTTCTTCAGACACGGTAAAGAAAGTCCACACTGGTCACGCCATGCTGCTTGTTTCTCTCTGCCCACGCAGTCTGATGACATCATACACATGCGACAGTACCGTCGGGGAGGGGAGGGGTTGAGGAGTCAGTCATGAGGACAAACCACAACACACAGACCAACGAAAAAAAATAAGATTCCAAGTCTTTATTATTATCGGCTCATTTATATGACGTCATAATCGCCTAAATTAGCCGATAATTATTGGACGCCGGTATTATCGTGCATCCCTAGTGGAAAGGTTTGCTGTTGAGTGCTTATTCAGAAACACAGCCGACGCATTCAGATGCTACAAACTAAAAGAGTGCATGTCTGGAAGAGGATTTACATGAAGGGGGTCTGTGCTGTAACTGTCCACCAACCAGTCCGAGGAGGAGGGACGTGGATTTTCTCACGGTCATGCAACAGTGGAGCATCTCTTTCAGCAAACCTCCGCCGTTATTGAGTGTCGCAAAGCAGCAACACATAAAGGAACTGAGATCTATTAATCCGGCATGAGTTGAGTCATATCCTTCTCTTTAAGAGCTTTTCTATGTGCCTCCTGCTCCTTCAATACGAGTCCTCCAATGCTCCATTCACTGTGAAAACATGTTACATCGTCCGCTTGTTAGTTCGCTCATGGGCCTTGGAAATGCTGAAGGCTCCGGCGTCTGTCTTGTCCAGAGAGGAAATATCTAAAAATACCGTGTTCTGGACGGACGCGGCCGTGAGCATCCGTCCTTTTATACTCTTCAAGCTCAGGCCTGCTTATCTACCAACCCTCTTTGTGTTTGCTGTTTGGGTTCTGTGTGCATCCAGATGACATTTTACATCTCACAGCAAATCACACCTCCCTCCTGAGTTTTCCCAGACACACAAAGGACGTTACGGGAACCAAACAAAATACACGGTTTGATTTGTTTCCAGTTTAGATGGAAATCTAGCTTGTCAGGTTGCATCGGTGAGTGCAGTTTGAATACCTAAAGAAAGAGTGTTTACATCGAACACATTTCAATCCTCACCGACAGACAGCTGAAGCCCTTCGCCGCTTCCCTGCGTCCGGAAGTGAATTGAGAAGCTGCCTTTTGTGTCTCTTTTCGATCTTTTCTGTCCAAATATGGAGCTGTTTTATAACATCCTGCAGCACAATGCGGAGGAAAAACGGAGAAAAATGAGGAACGCATGTGAAGGACCATGTTCGTATTCTCGGATCGAAGCTGCAGCCTGAAAACGGCAAAACACAATGTAGGAAGAAGACGATTTTTATGCCTTAAATGTCTATAAAATCAGTGTTGGCAGAAGAGAAAACCAAAGTAATTAAACCCAGGAGGTGTAGTGTGATGCTTTTATTTAAGAGGAAAAGTATAATTTGAGCCAGAACCACTTTAAATCTCAATACAAGATGGAAAAAACATTGATTTGTTTAATTCTGATGCCAAAATGTTAATTTAAACACCAGACACTTGTGCTCAAAAAGAAAGGATCCATCCTCCATGAAGGACCTAGGATCCCTAATCTGTCTCTATAGCTACCAGTGAGCAGTGATTCTTAACATGTCTCTGGGGGTCATCAGGTGGAAACCTCCCTTCAATGCTGTTTCTCCTACTTAGTCCCACGACACCTCCAGGAGGCTAGGAGGTGAACTCTGGAGTCCCAGAGTCGCCCCCCCTAGTGCCAGTTCACACTGCTCTTACACAATCCAACCAGCACTGCCACGTTCAACTGACCCAGGCCTGTTTAGGAGATGATCCAGATAGTGACCAGTGTCGATGCTAATGTTTAGCTAAATGCTAATGCTAACAGCTAATACAACCACCACTGCAACATCAACTGACCCAGGCCCGTTTAGGAGATGCTCCAGGTAGTGACCAGTGCCGATGCTACCATTTAGCTAGCTGCTAAATGCAAATGCTAACAGCTAATACAACCACCACTGCCACGTTCAAGTGACCCATTCCTGTTTAGGAGATGCTCCACGTAGTGACCAGTGCCGATGCTAATGTTTAGCTAAATGCTAATGCTAACTGCTAATTCAACCAGCACTGCTACATTCAACTGACCCAGGCCCGTTTTGGAGATGCTCCAGGTAGTGACCAGTGCTGATGCTACCATTTAGCGAACTGCTAAATACTAATGCTAACTGCTAATTCAACCAGCACTGCCACGTTCAACTGACCCAGTCCCGTTTAGGAGATGCTCCACATAGTGACCAGTGTCGATGCTACCATTTAGCGAACTGCTAAATGCAAATGCTAACTGCTAATTCAACCAGCACTGCCACGTTCAACTGACCCAGTCCTGTTTAGGAGATGCTCCATGTAGTGATCAGTGCCGATGCTACTATTTCGCTAGATGCTAATGCTAACTGCTAATTCAACCAGCACTGCCACGTTCAACTGACCCAGTCCTGTTTAGAAGATGCTCCAGGTAGTGACCAGTGCTGATGCTAATGTTTAGCTAAATGATAATGCTAACAGCTAATACAACCACCACTGCAACATCAACTGACCCAGGCCCATGTCGGAGATGCTCCAGGTAGTGACCAGTGCCGATGCTACTATTTAGCTAGCTGTTAAATGCTAATGCCAACTGCTAATTCAACCAGCACTGCCACGTTCAACTGACCCAGCCCTGTTTAGGAGATGCTCCAGGTAGTGACCAGTACCGATGCTAATGTTTAGCTAAATGCTCCTGCTAACTGCTAATTAACCAGCACTGCCACGTTCAACTGACCCAGGCCCGTTTAGGAGATGCTATAGGTAGTGAACAGTTTCAATGCTAATGTTTAGCTAAATGCTAATGCTAACAGATAATTCAACCAGCACTGCAACATCAACTGACCCAGGCCCGTTTAGGAGATGCTCCATGTAGTGACCAGTGCTGAAGTTACCATTTAGCTAGCTGCTAAATGCTACTGCTAACTGCTAATTAACCAGCACTGCCACGTTCAACTGACCCAGGCCTGTTTAGGAGATGCTCCAGGTAGTGACCAGTGCCGATGCTACCATTTAGCTAACTGCTAAATGCTAATGCTAATTCAAACAGCAGTGCAACATTCAACTGACCCAGGCCCGTTTAGGAGATGCTCCAGGTAGTGACCAGTGTTGATGCTAATGTTTAGCTAAATGCTAATGCTAATTCAAACAGCAGTGCAACATCAACTGACCCAGGCCTGTTTAGGAGATGCTCCAGGTAGTGACCAGTGCCGATGCTACCATTTAGCTAACTGTTAAATGCTAATGCTAGGCCAGGCCCATTTAGGAGATGCCAAAAGGTTCTTACCGAATCTTTACTCTTTACTCTTTTTTCATTATTTGCAAAAAGGAATGCAGAAGACATTTAAGTTGCAGGCTTTTCAATTTCAATTCAGTGTGTCCTACCGGCTTGAATATGAGGTGAACAATGGTGCCAAAGCATCAAGGACAGCGTCTTTCATAAACATGGCGAGGAAACTAAAAAGTAGTAGTAAAAGAGAGTGAGAGAAAAAAAAGGACAGAAATACCAAAGTTGTGTTTTGCCGGTTTGTGTGTGTGTGTTTCCTCTATGTATAATAGGTTGTCAAGATAATTGCTATATTCAGTGATGCTTTAATTATGTGTCCCTCAGCTTGTAACACTGTGTGCTGGTAGGTGCGCCGCATTGTTGTCCAGTTCTGTGAAGTTTCTAAACAACAAGTCAAACTTCTTGTCTCTTCCTACAAGCTGTAAAAACAACCAGATGTTTGCGCTTTAACCATTGTGGTTTTAACAAGAAGTATGCCTTTGCGATAATTAAAAATTGATCCACACGAGAGGAGGAATCGAAGGCGGTGGATAATGTTGAGATATAAGAAAGTAGCATAAGCAAAAGGAGGATTTCTAACTAGGTGTTTGAAACCTACTTATCAGACCTGTGTTACAACAAAACAAACTCAAAATCCTGCAGTCATTTAACTTTAGGGCCAGATAGCAATAAGGGTGTTTTGAATATTTTGGTGGACTCTTGATTAGTGGTTAAAGACTCCCAAGCCTGACACCTTAACAGCTAATTAAAGAAATAAAACTGCTTTTCTGCATCTGAGCTGTTCGTTAATGTTCACGAACCTTGTTGTAAAGCTCCAGTAGGACACTCTCTAAATATAGTGTTAGAGGGAAGATGTAATGTTAGAGGGTAAATGTAGCATTGAAGGCTAAATGTAGCATTAGAGGCTAAATGTAGCGTTAGAGGGTAAATGTAGCTTTAGGGCCTAATGTAGCGTTAGAGGCTAAATGTAGCATTAGAAGCTAAATGTAGCGTTAGAGGCTAAGTGTAGCATTAAAAGGCTAAATGTAGCATTAGGGGCTAAATGTAGTGTTAGAGGCTAAATGTAGCGTTAGAGGGTAAATGTAGCATTAGAGGGAAAAAAGTAGCATTAAAAGGCTAAATGTAGCGTTAGAGGCTAAATGTAGCGTTAGAGGGTAAATGTAGCATTAGGGCCTAACGTAGCGTTAGAGGCTAAATGTAGCATTAGAAGCTAAATGTAGTGTTAGAGGCTAAATGTAGCATTAAAAGGCTAAATGTAGCATTAGGGGCTAAATGTAGTGTTAGAGGCTAAATGTAGGGTTACAGGGTAAATGTAGCATTAAAAGGCTAAATGTAGCATTAGAGGCTAAATGTAGAGTTACAGGGTAAATGTAGTGTTAGACGGTAAATGTAGCATTAGAGGGTAAATGTAGCGATAGAGGGTAAATGTAGCGTCAGAGGGTAAATGTAGCATTAAAAGTCTAAATGTAGCGTTAGAGGCTAAATGTAGCTTTAGAGGGTAAATGTAGCTTTAGAGGGTAAATGTAGCGTTAGAGCTTAAAGTGAGCTGTGACTCCACAAGATCCAAAAGATTGAGAAGTCTGTATTCTCTACATTATGTTGGCAGATGTTTTGTAGATCAGTTGTAGTACCTGGTTTTTCCACCAGGTGGAGCCTCTCACTGTTTAATACTGTAGAGACCAGAGGAGGCGTCACTCAGACCACAGGCAGTTCATGTTGGCAAGCAGAGAGCATTGTGGGGGTTTAGCTAGCAACGGGCACCATGACCAAGACTTCTGTGGTGTTTAATGACCTATAGCCAGGGCTAAGGCAGCATGCTTGTGTCCCAGTAGCATATATGACTGTATATTAACTGGAAATTGCACCAAAATGCCTCTATGCTGGAAAAACCTTGTTAAAATCACAAGTGTCAACTGTATTCAGAGTTATTTGTGATTCCATGCACACTGTGACTGTAGAGCCTCACGTCCTGAAATTATAGTTTCACTCTTGGCAAAATGCACATACGCCAACATATGCACTGTAAAACAAGGACGCTAATGTCATTCTAATGTTATTCTGATGTATTCCTACTTTTCCTTGAATTCACGGAGGCTGATCCTCATTAGCATCATTCAGTGCGACGCTGACAGCCGGTAAACAGCCTCTTGTTTTGCGTCGTGCTGAGTTCAGGTCGAACCCTCCAGCCCAGTCTGGTCAAGTGTGCAGATTTCAATAGACGGACTGAATCCCATTATGCAGAATCCACACCTGCAACCTGAGAGCAGGACGCTTCAGTAATCACAGTTAGCCATGTGGAAATGAGGAACAAATGCATGTCGGCAGCGGAAAAACTCCAGTTTGACTCGAATATGATGGTAAATATTTGTTAAAGCTACTCTCTGGTTGTTGATAAGACTCATCTTTTTGTCTCAAGGTCACATATTGAGGCTTTTTTTCTCATAAAATAGGGCCTTGAAATGTCTTGAATGTATCTCTATGCTGTCTCAAGCACACCTGTTCACCTACAACATGGCTCATAAGGTGTTTTTTAGGTTCAAAACACATTATAAGTCATCAAGGAGACCGAAAACAGATGCACCGAATATCGTGTTGGTCCCCCTTATGTGGTCCAAAATGCTCTGAACCGAATGCACTTCCTTGTTTATGGTTTGAAGATACAGATGCAACAAAAAATACTGCAAAACAATTCCCTGATGTTCTTCACCAAAGCGGAGCTAAACTGTTTTCACCCCGTGGAATATTGAGGTGGAACACAAACCAAAACCATCCACTGACAAACACTTTTCTACCGTAAACATATCAGGAGAATGGGTGAAACCAGCGGACCACAGACCAGACAAACCACCGTGATGAAGCTGTTGCATCCAGATCTGTGGCAGCACTGAAACAATGAAGGTCAGTTAGATTCATTAACTGACGTGACGAGCTGTGAGCGTGTGTGTGTGAACACGCGTGTGCCAGGATGTGAAATTAACTTGTTAAACTTTAACATTTTTAATGAATTAAACAAAACAAAGAAAAAAATGCAACTTTTTAGCAAATTTTTACCGTCTCCTGCAATTTTATCACAACAAATACGCTGAAAACGTTGCAACTTACATCGCAATTTTTTAGAAAAGCTGCGGCGAATTCAGACATTTTAGGAGCAACGATCTGGAAAAACACCCAAGAAATCCTGGAGGGACTGATTATTGTAGGAACAGCATAATTGGTGCATTACGAACACTATAAAAATAGCATTGTAACTAGGGGTGGGACAAAATATTGATACAGCGATATATCGTCGTCCCTCCTCGTGTGATATGAGCATCGATACGCTGGGGATAAATATCCATACTTTAACTAATATAATAAGGCGCTCTGATTCCCCTGTCAGCTGCCGTTTCCACAGCGTCACTACTCAATGACTCCACAAGGTGGCGTTTATCAAATCAATGAGGGAGACTGGAGCGGAAATGAATCAACCCAAGAAGAGTTAGTACAGGTATAATGGAGGACAGCAACGCTACCGTAAGAGACGCCCCGTCCACGTTTAAATCCAAAGCGTGGACCCATTTGGGCTTTGAGGGAACAAGCAAGCTGGACAAAGACTATGACATATGCAAGAACCGCCTCGCCAAAGTAAAGCACAGAGGCGACACCACCAACATGCAAACCCACCTGCAACGCCACCATCCAAGAAATCGTCTGATGCAGCTAACATTTCAAGTCAGCCTGCAGCCGTGAATGCAACGTTTAAAGCAAAGATGGCCGCCAGCATTACAACGTCCACCACTGGGTTCATTTGAAGGACCTCCACCCGTACAGTGTGGTGGAAAATGAAGGGTTTGGAAAAATGCTAAACACACTGGAACCAAGGTATGAATATATCCAAGTTATAGATATGGTGATGGATCGTTATGTGATTCGATTATCGCAGTATTGTGATGGTATCGGTATCGTGAGGTACCCTGTGATTCCCACCCCTAATTGTAGTACGTCGTAGTATACAGGTAGTATGATGAGGTGCTACAGTATAGAAAGACATTTATTTGCTTGCTTTTAAAAGTTTAATTTTTGCTGCAAATGTACAGCAATGCAATATATTATCTAATGGTCTCCTTCATTATTTTCTATTTTTCTGCTGGAGAGACGGGCATTACTTGGCCACAGGTCATCTTTACTTCCCCGACTAAAAACACCCCTTAAGATCAACACTTCTCTGCAGAAAACAGCCCGAGTTAGCTTCTGAATCGGAGCTGTTTGACCCGACAGCTCCACTCTCAGGCCTGGCTGCAGGAGTTTGTCCCATTTTTCCTTTTCCCCCGGCGAGGTGCCTCCTCCCCAGCGGTGCCGATTTAATAAATCAGACTTCTTGAATGGCTCTGGGCAGGGCGGCTCATTACCTCGCGGCAATTTGCCTCGAGAGACTCAGCAGGAGCCGCTGACCCTGACAACAGTGGAGACGCACAGCAGCACACCGATCTGTTGATCAGTGTCAAAAAGAAATCCCACGTAATAGGATTCAGCGCCGGAGAGAAAAGAAATGATGGCGATGTTCTCTCCTGAATGGATGTTTTCTCGGTGCACTGAAGAAAACAGCTCTGCTTCTGTGTGTTTTCACCGAGTTCAAAGCCTTTTCCGTCGTCTCAGGGCCTGAATTTGTTTACGGTATACGAGGCCATATTCCTCTATGGACAAAGACTGTTTTCCACTACAGACACAGAACAGGAAGCTGGACGTAAAGGCAGAAGGAAGGGTTGCTGGGGCTGAAAGCTGGTGATATTTTCATAAAAGATTCCAGACAGATAACAGGTTAGGTGCATCTCACTCAACATCCACGCTTTTCAAGTCAATATTAGTCAATATTTCTGACGCTCATGAAGAAGATGTTTAAGATTCATGGGGTGCAGGTGATCTACTACAAACGGTGCAGTCAAAAAAGTCTGGGACTTCTACTGTGCTTCACATCATGATGCAGCCACCACCATGCTTCACATCATGATGCTGCCACCACCGTGCTTCACATCATGATGCTGCCACTACTGTGCTTCACATCATGATGCTGCCACCACCGTGCTTCACATCATGATGCTGCCACCACCATGCTTCACATCATGATGCTGCCACCATCATGCTTCCTGTCATGATGCTGCCACCACCATGCTTCACATCATGATGCTGCCACCACCATGCTTCACATCATGATGCTGCCACCACCATGCTTCACATCATGATGCTGCCACCACCATGCTTCCTGTCATGATGCCGCCACCACCATGCTTCACATCATGATGCTGCCACCACCATGCTTCACATCATGATGCTGCCACCATCATGCTTCCTGTCATGATGCTGCCACCACCATGCTTCACATCATGATGCCACCACCATGCTTCCCCTCATGATGCTGCCACCACCATGCTTCAATTCATGATGCTGCCACCACCGTGCTTCACAACATGATGCTGCCACCACCATGCTTCACATCATGATGTCGCCACTACCATGCTTCACATCATGATGCTGCCACCATCATGCTTCCTGTCATGATGCTGCCACCACCATGCTTCCCCTCATGATTCTGCCACCACCATGCTTTAGATCATGATGCTGCCA
The DNA here is from genome assembly GCA_024666655.1 of Dascyllus trimaculatus. Classification (NCBI taxonomy): domain Eukaryota; kingdom Metazoa; phylum Chordata; class Actinopteri; family Pomacentridae; genus Dascyllus; species Dascyllus trimaculatus. The sequence goes on from CM045461.1 coordinate 4,482,124, forward strand.
CCACCATGCTTTAGATCATGATGCTGCCACCACCATGCTCCACAGTGGGGATGGTATGTTCGTGATGATGTGCAGTGTTTGCCGTCTGCCGTATATAGCATCTACTCCAATGACCAAGAATTAAAATTTGTTCACATCAGACCAAAAAACCTTCTTCCAGTTGACTTCAGAGTCTCAAGGAAAATAAATTAGCCATGATTCAATGTTGAAAGGCAATAAAAGTGGAAAACCTTCAGGAGGGAAGTGAATATTTTGTATAGGCAATGCAAAAGGACTTCCAGGGAGCGTTACAGGAGCACTGGGAGCAGAGTCTTACTGCACAAGGAGACTACTTGAAAAGGGACGGCGGCCAAATTTAAACCAGGTTTTGATTTTTATAGCCACGGTCTTGGAATTGTTAATTGAAGTTTACATGCAAGTTGTGCTCTTTTGACAACACATTTAAGACTGCAAACCTTTTGTCGTTTTTGATGATCCAGGTGCTGGCCTCGGGGTCCACAGACGCAAACAGCTGTCCTTCCAGTAAAGGGGGGAAACCCTTAATTCCGATTTTCAGGATATCCGCCGTCAGACTGAACTGGACTTCCTCCTTGGTGAAACCTTCAGGCATGCGCACGCAGACCGTGATGTCTTCGGCTGTCTGCTGCCAGAAGTAAATGGGATCTGAATTCAGAAAGGAGAGAAATGTACGGCGCTGAAGTTAATGATCCTCCGGAGCCAGCTGTCGGAGTCATACATAAAACATCTGATACGGTGCAGAAATTGAAGGGAACTACTGTTGAATATGCAGCGACACTGCAGAAATAAATGATCACAGTGCAAGTGGGGATAATCCAGGGCCGAGCTCACAGTGAGGCTATTAAGACAATCCTGCTGCACAATTTGAATAAGTGGAATGTTGTGCAGAAATATTTTGAGGAACCACTAAGCCAAATATTTACTTATTATTTTCAGTATTATGTTCGCACAAAACACCCAATTTGGTTCCATCAACGTGAAAACAAAACTCAAAATTCAAGAGAAAGGAAATTAATATCACTAATTATCCATTTTGCATTATATATGTTCAATTTTGTGGGTCAAAAATAACAACATGCATCAGTTTAGAGCCTCTACCAAAATGCAATTCAACAGAAAACTATCAGCAACTATTTTATAACTAATTAAATGTTCTGTTTTTTTAAGGGTTAACATGTAAATTACTACTTTTTTTGTAATTTTAATAGTCATGACCTGTAATTTAACAAGACAAAGAGAAAATCTGTAAAACACTGGTCAAAAATGATCAAATTAAATGATCTTTCAGTCCTTAATAGACATAATGTTTCCTTTAAATACCAGCAAATATCTGTAAAACAATAATATCTTTTCGCTGATTTAAATATAGTTTTTGGTAAATATATAGCGCTTTTCTCTACCTTAGTGGTTCCAAAGTGCTTTACAATGTGTTTCTCATTCACCCATTCACACTCCAATGGTGACAGAGCTGCCATGCAAGGCGCTAATCTACCATTGGGAGCATCTTGGGGTTCAGTGTCTTGCCCAAAGACACTTCAGCATGCGGAGAGGTCGGGGATCGAACCACCAACCTTGCAATCAGTGGACAACCTGCTCTACCACCTGAGCCACAGCCGCCCAAAGTTGAAAGTTTAAAGTCGAAAGTTATATACGAACAAATTACCATTTATAAAAATTAAGGCTGGGACTTTAACACGTTAATTTTGATTAATTAATTAGAGAAAAAATAATAACGCATGTTTAATGTTTAATGTTTAAAAGGATCCCCATTAGCTGTCACCAAAGTGGGACTAGCTAGTCTTCCTGGGGTCCACACAGAAAAACAAACACAAAACAAAACAGATACACAAGATACAAATCATAATACCTTAACAATGATAATCGGAAAGAATTAAAACATTGTTAGACGTTATAAACATTATCAACAGTTATTCAGTAAAGTTGTCACAGTCATGGGTATTGCCTTCATTATAACATTCATACAGTAGGTGTGTCCGTTCCCTACTCACAAATTTAAATAGTACATTCTTAGATGGAACTTGAAAGATACTTTGCTATTCAATGTACGTATATTCAATGGGCAATTATTCCAATGATTGATGGCATGATAAACAACTCTTCTCTTTAAAGCATTTGATTTTGGACGTGGTAACATCATCGGACCATTATCAGCTAACCTAGTACAATGAGAGTGAACCTGACTACATCTAACAATTTGGTTGTACAACAATACGGGTTGAGAAGAAAAAACAATGTTCCTGAAAAATTTTGTCATATTAAAAACTAACCTGTTCTCTACCATTAACCATGAGAGTTGAGTGCATACTGATAGTATTTGTTCTAATGGGACAATGTAAGACTAACCTGGCAGCTCTCATGTAATGGCACCTTTCTCAGTTCTAACTCTAACTCTGATGCTACCCTCCAGCCCGGTAGGTGTCGGTGATGCACCTAAAGTTCGTTTGCCAGCCGCAAAGAAGTTTCACAGGAATCATGTTCATAGGTCCGAATAGCAATTTCTGTGCGGCGGTGAACAAGTATTCAGATCTCAAAATTATTATCTGGATGCCCCCACAACGACCAAATATTCAGACATTTGGGTCCAGCCCTAATAATTGAAAAGCAAAGGACCAGCCCTACCAGCCTTGAGCTCTGAAAACGTCAACAGGCTGGTAGGGCTGGTCCTGAATATTCGAATGTCTGAATAGTCATTCGTTGGTTTGGTGGTATTTGAATAATCGTGTGCGCCGCCGCCGAGCGACGCCGAGCATCACCAATTGCTGCCGAGTGTTGCCAAGCTGTACAACGCCGCCGTGGTTCCATTACGCGGACCGGCCAACTCCGGTGTCACCAACCCCCAACCCCGTCCACCTTGAAAATTCGGGGTTTATTGGATCTGACTATCCGGAGCACAGATATTGCTATTCGGACCATCCCTACAGGCTGGTTTGTCTCAGTAACTGGCTTAAAGAGAAAAAAATGTCCTTAGAGGTGTCATGAGGCCAACGGGTTTGTTGTTAAAAAGCACTAAACTGTTATGGCTGATATCTCAACTGTTTTTGTTTTGCTGTTTATCATTTTCAATGGTAGAAATGTCATTTTTTATTAGTCTGTAGGTCCGTTTACTTTGCTAAAGATGCTTTCTTTACCATTTTTAGTGGTCAGGGTTCCCTGGAAGGTACTGGAAATATGTTTTTACGAGCTTAAGTTTCCAAAAAGTATTAAAATGTTGAATAGAATGGCTGTAATTGTACTTTGTGTTTGTACTAATCAGTGAATGTAGTAGACAGATGAAAAATGCAGATAAATACAGATGAGAAATGATCATTTTTGTTGTTTAAATTCACGTATGTCTGTTCACTGATTCAGTCATCAACCAATATTTATTAGACTTGAAAACCTTTGGATGTAGTGTCAAATATTGCTATTTGATAAAAATGTTATTAATCAAGATTAATTAATCACAAAGCTTGTAATCAATTAGATTAACTTTTTTCAATCGCGTCCCACCGCTAGTAAAAATACAGATTGTTGATGGGGACGTTGTTTACAGTTATAGCCTGGTTTGTGTTTGTTTGTTTTTTAGGGTTAACGTGTAAATTATTACCTTTTTGTAATTTACAACTGTAAAACTGACAGTAAAACAGTGAATTGTTCCAACAATTAACAGTTAAAGTTGTATTTTGATGCATATCCGGGTTAAATTTAGTCACTTTTATATGTTCTAGTTATGGAGGCAGCAGCTCCTGTAGATGATAGCGACACCGCGGTACGTTGAAGTTGTGATGTCGATGAGGCTTCGACACTCGACCTCTTCCTCCACAGACATCTTTTCACCAACATGACGCCACGTTTCCGTCCTAGCAGGGAACAAATCTGTTCTCACCACTGCCCACACTGCTGAGAAGCCAAGTTTCTGCCGCCTCTGACTCAGAACCTCCATCGGGTTCGCTTCTGATCCTTTTTATTTCTAATTCCCTGCAGCTAATGACACCTATATCGAGCGGAGCGCTGTAATGAAGCCGGTTTCTAAATATCATCGGCGAGGACAGACGCGTTGAATGAAGCGGAAGGTGTTTGTTAAAAGCTTCGCAGGATAAACAGCTGCCTCGTGTCCTTCTTTAACTCCCCTCAAAGTGCTTGGGCGCTTGATAAAAATGACTACCGAGCACGTAATCATAAATGGAAGCGACGATCCCAGCGCAGATCTGATCGGGCAGCCTGAATAGAGTCTTCAGGAAGGAGTCAGAGGTTGTTCCCTGATAAACATTTCTAAAATAAAGTCCCTTTGAGTCCCTCCTTCCGGCAACAAAAGTCCTTTTCATGTGCTGCTGATCTGGAGGCAGATTCATGCATTATGTTCTTTCAGGCTACAGTTGTTGTTGTCCTTCTCCTCGTGTTCCCTCAGGTTAGAGGCTTCCTGCTTGTAATGCAGAAGTAAAACACACCGACCTCATCGCTTCACCTGAATCCACCGACCGAAGAAACTGAGAAAATTTACTTTACAAACGTCGCTTTGTGTGTTCAAGGCGCCACGTATCATCAGGAGGCATCAGAGAGGCGATGGAGAAAGAGAAATTAAACTAGAAGAGCACTCAGAGAGCTCATACCTCCACCAAGCAGCTTCAGTCCACCCCCAACACAATATCCTAATTCACATATTTTGTATGGAACGTTACAGATACAAATGTAATTACATACAGTTCAAATGTCCTACCGACAATGCGGCCTTCACCCCATCCGACCTAATGAACAGGCGCGGCCTCTAGCGCGGCAGCTCCTAACAGCCTCCCAGCTTCTTAGACAACCGGAGATAAGAATGCCGGCCCAACCGTGCGTATGACGCTCAGGAAGGAAAGAGAACTCTGTCATTGTCGCTGTCTGTCGCATGGAGACCCAAAATGTCATGTGGTCAGAGGGGGTTACCCCAAAAACAAGAGTGCCCTCTGGTGGCTTTTAGAGTAAACCGCATTTAATTGTCCACCCGGTTACACTTACATTAAATAAATCCTGGATCCAGACGGTGATCCGGATCAGTCTTGTCCTATTTCACACATTTCCTGAAAATTTCATCCAAATCCGTCCATGGTTTTCGAGTTATTTTGCACACAAATAAACAAACAAACACCAGCCATCACATAACCTCTTTGGTGGAGGTAATAATTCAGTGAAGTCACTTAAATCAAAACCTTTGGAGAGGAGAACAGATCAGGAGAAGCTGCAGGTGAAAGAGCTCAGACCTGATCAGCCGAACATCCTAATTAATCAGCAGTCCAAAGACAGAGGGGACAACACAGGACCTGGTTTAGCAGGAAGGCTATGCTAACTGCATGTAGCCAGGCTAATGCTTTATTCTGCTTTCTCCGTTTCTTTACTACTATTATTACTTTTAGCCTTGTCTTTCTGCTTTTATTTTATTCCACTTGTTCTTTTTTTCATACTTGGATGCAGCATTTTTGGTTCTTTCATTATTTTACCTGGTGGCGTTGTTGTGTTGATTTATTTTGAAAATCTTTTACCAGGTTTAACTCCATTTCTTTCGCCTTCTGTTTGCACTGACCGGCCTTCTGTTCTTCGGTGGTCTTGCTTTATTTTTTTTGGCTTTGTCTGTGAAGCACTTGTAAAATCATTACTATAATTATTGTTCAACCTTTTGAGAGGTTGGGCTTGAAGAGTTTGAGGTGGAAAGAGGTGAAATTGTTCAATATTTACCAAAAAAATCTAACAGAATAGTTGAGAATAGTCCAAAAAATGAGTTTAAATCTACAGTATGTGGTTGTTTTTTGTCTTTCCTGTCTCGTAAATCCTCTCACTACCCCTAAGAAAGCTTTGTTAATAAGGAATTTACTATCCTATTCAAGCCTTTATAGCTTCATTTAAGCTTACTTATTTTATTTCAGTAAAGTATTGGACTTATATCTTATTCATTTCTACTTTTAAAGCATTATATTTCTAATTTTACTGTTTTATTCTGAGTGTCTGGCACAAGAGTTTCCTTCAGGATTAATAAAGTTGGATCTCAAGTTTGACGAATCCAGGCTTTCTCAGCATTAGCTGGTTTGACAAATCCTAAACCCCCAGTCAGAGTTGATGGGTGTCACACCAATTGTCTTCCCCACGAGATAAACCAATAACATGCCACTGAGCCAGCCTTGTTTAACAGCTTGTAATAATGAAGAATATCAACATTTAGTCCAGTAAAAAGCAACACTGCTGCTGCTAATGATGGATGCTGATGGAAAACTGTTGATGCTGTAAGTTAATCTACTTATTTTACCGCTCAAACAGCTGCACGCTATAGATCTGAAACTTCAAATTTAGTTAATTTAAAGCCAACATTCAGGTCTGACACTGTCCCATAAAGAAGGAAGCATGGAATTCTTATTTTCCCGCCAAAATAAAGTGAAATTAACGCTACAGATTGAATATTCTCTGTGATAAATAACATTTTCTGGTCTGTGTTCTACTCGCTGCTTTAACAGCAGTGGGGAACAGGCTGGGCAGCAAATCAGGACCGAATAATAAAACATATTTATGCATCTTCTGCCAGCTGAATGCATGTAGAAGGTTCCCATGGCAACAAAACAGTTCCCCTACTGTAACTGTACAGCGTTGTTCAGCGGGTTTACTAAAGGCCGGCACACATGACAGGATCCTTCAAACCTTCACAGATTTAGAGATCACACACATGATGATAACAAAAGACAAATGGCACAGGATCTCTCTCTTCTGATCTTATAGTGTGGTGTTAGCGAACCACCTGTGTTATAACTTTGGTTTCCATAAACCTGTAACATGTGCGACTGTAGGTTCATCGGGTTCGAGAAGCATTTAAAGATAAAAGCAAGTAAAAATGTGATTGTATCGTGACATTAGCTTCAGCTAGCGCCGTATGCTAACATATGCTCACGATCTCTTGTTATGTAAATTAAGCTCTTTGACAGACATTATTTGACTATACAGTTGGTTTGAATATCAATATATGTTGTAACCCTTCATCTGTTGTTCAGTCCCTCCAGGATTTCGTGGGCGTTTTTCAAGACTGTTGCTCCTAAAATGCCCGAATTCGCGGGAGCTTTTCTAAAAAATTGTGATGAAAATTGCAGTGTTTTAAGCGTATTTGTTGCGATTAAATTGCGGGAGACAGTAAAAAAAAATGTCAAAAAGTTGCATTTTTCTTTGTTTTGTTTAATTCATTAAAAATGTTAAAAGTTTAAAAAGTTAATTCCACATCCTGGCACACGCGTGTTCACACACACACGCTCACAGCTCGTCACGTCAGTTAATGAATCTAACTGACCTTCATTGTTTCAGTGCTGCCACAGATCTGGATGCAACAGCTTCATCACGGTGGTTTGTCTGGTCTGTGGTCCGCTGGTTTCACCCATTCTCCTGATATGTTTACGGTAGAAAAGTGTTTGTCAGTGGATGGTTTTGGTTTGTGTTCCACCTCAATATTCCACGGGGTGAAAACAGTTTAGCTCCGCTTTGGTGAAGAACATCAGGGAATTGTTTTGCAGTAGTTTTTGTTGCATCTGCATCTTCAAACCATAAACAAGGAAGTGAATCCGGTGACGTACGTGCATTACTGGGGACTGCTGTGATTGGTGGAACTCACGGGAGGCGGGACAAGATTGCAAGGTTGCGCAAAATTCACGGAGATGGGTTGAATTTGCGTTAATTGTTGCGATCGCAACATCGCGAATTCCTGGAGGGACTGGATGTTGTACATTAAGTTGAGTGTTCATTTTGGCAGTGAAAACTGAAACGTGCGTTATAAGTTACTGATTGCTGTGTTTTCGTGTTTTCTGTGTTCATAGCTTTACAGAGCAAGAACAAAAAGTACAGAAGAGAATACAGTAAAACAGAGGCAAAACTAAATCCACTCATCTGTCTAGCTGGATAGCCAGTCACATCTAGTGGGGACAGAACAGTTAGATATACCAGACAGTTAGCGGTTTTCTGCAGATCAACATTTAAAGTGCATTTAGCTGATGATACGAGCTAAAATGCTTCACTTGATTATTATTCCTGCCTTTTCTTCTTCTTCTCGTTAACAGTTCCTAAAAAGAAACTACTTTAGCTGCTAAAATTCAAAGAACAGTGTTTTTCTTTGCATAATCACATCTAACCACAAATTAGAGACGCTTTAATTCAGGCTGAACTACCAAAAAAGAACCGTGGATGAAATTTAAATGAGGCAGAACAGAGAGATTACACCGAGCTTACGGCAACAACAGCCTGCCAGAGTTGTCATTCACGGCCCTCTCTGATTATCACCAAAACCGGTCCGGCTCTGACGCGCCAAACTAACAGACCTGCTGAGACGAGTTCATTATCACCTTTTGTTGTCGACTGAATCAACAAAGCAGCTGATGAGCGGAGGAGAGCTGCCAGATCTCTCATTTTGTTTCCCTTCCTTCTTCTTCCCACCTCAGTTTGAGCTCATGCATTTTTCTGTTCTTGAACTTCTCAGCCAGCAAAACTCTTTTCTGGTAGCAAAAATAGAAAGTATACCCTGTTTATCGTCTATTTTCCTCTTAATGAGATTATAATTTACTAAAATAACATTGTGCTGTATTGAGGGAGACTTGAAACTAGCAATTAAAACCATAAAATCACGGGAAAAATGTTTACAGAGGTGACAAACTAAGTCCAAAGTAGGGTCATTTTCTCATAGACTTCTATATAATCTGACTTATTTCTGTAACAAGTCGCCCCCTGCTGGCTGTTAGAAAGAATGCAGCTCTTCTATGTGGTCAGTGAATTTAAAATAAAAAACTAAAGGCAAGTCAAGATTTTAAATTTGAAACTCATCGAAAACTGTACATTTGCTTTCATCTTCAGAATCATAAGAGCTAAATTGATGTTGTCAAATAGCATAAAGACTTAAAAGAGGGTGAAACAACCAGTCAGGCTCAGTGTGAAAGTTATAAAATCCACCTTCCAACACCTGTAAACTAAATGAACTTCATGCTGTAGTGAAAGAAGCTTTAAACTAGCAATTAGGACCATAATCTTACGAGAAAAATCTTAACTGAGGCAGCAGATTAAGTCCAAAGTCGGGTCATTTTCTCATAGACTTCTATACAATAGAAGTCTAGCAAAAACCAGAAAGTATACCCTGTTTATCGTCTATTTTACTCTAAATGAGATTATAATTTACTAAAATAACATTGTGCTGTATTGAAAAGACTTGAAACTAGTAATTAAAACCATAAAATCATGGGAAAAATGTTTATGGAGGTGACAAATTAAGTCCAAAGTAGGGCCATTTTCTCATAGAATTCTATACAATCAGTCGCCCCCTGCTGGCTGTTAGAAAGAATGCAGTTCTTCTATACATTTTATATACAGTTAAATTTAAAATTTAGCGTGGTTATGCATCTCTAAAACTTATTCATAGTCTTACTTGATTACTTTGATATCATTTTATAATAAAGTAGATGTTTTTGTGTTCTAATACCTACGTAAGCCTTTCTAAATATTCATTTTGAATAATGTCTCTCTATACAATCTATATATTAGCTAAAATATATTTAAAATAAGGAATTTTCTTCATCATTTGCAGAGCATGAAGTCACCTCCATCTCCTGCCCTCTTTTCGTGACATTTTAATGTCACTGGCACGTTAACATAACTCACAATGTACTGGACACGCATGGCCACCACTCTATACTGACTGACCATAAAGAAAACTTGTCTATTATCGTCGTCTATTTTCTTCAAAATTGGATTCTAATTTACAAAATTAACATCATGTTGTATTGAAGGAGGCTTAAAACTAGCAATTAAGACCATAAAATCACGAGAAAAATGTTTACTAAGGCAATAAATTAAGTCCAAAGTAGGGCCATTTTCTCATAGACTTCTATACAATGAGTCGCCCCCTGCTGGCTGTTAGAAAGAATGCAGTTCTACTACACTTCTTATATACAGTCTACGTATACAGGTAACTCATTTAAAAGACAAAACTGTGCAGATAGTTTTAAAATTTAGTGTGAATATGCACCTAAAAATGTATCATAGCCTCACTTGATTACTTTGATGATATCGTATTTTAAAGTAGAGGGTTTTGGTGTTCTGATATCTGTATTTTTATTTTAATTCCACTCACACAGCAGCATAAGTCAAAATAATAAAGCTGTGAACTGGCTACACATTGCCATCCCTTTATACTAACAGACAGTTTACAATTTTATTGAATTACAACATAGACAAACCACAAAGTATACCCTGTTTATCATCTATTTTCCTCTAAATGGGATTGGAAATTAAAAAATCAACATCATGCTGTATTAAAGAAGGCTTGAAACTAGCAATTAAGACAATAAAATCATGAGAAAAATGTGTATTGATGTAAGAAATTAAGTCCAAAGTAGGGCCATTTTCTCATAGACTTCTATACAATCAGTCGCCTCCTGGTGGCTGTTAGAAAGAATGCAGTTCTTCTATATTTACATATGTATATGAAAGACAAAACTGTGCAGTGAGATTTCAAATTTTGTGTGAATATGCACCTAAAAAGGGGTTTTGTTGTCCAGATATCTGAATAATCTTTCCAACCATTCATGTGGACATGCTGCCTCTCTGTTCAACCTTTATATTATATCAAATATATTTAAAATAACTACGTCTCTTTTCCATCAGGGCAGCATGAAGTCACCTCCGTCTCTCCTGCCCTCTTTTTTTTCACATTTCCTCTCTCATCACTTACTGTTTTCTTTGAAGACGTCTCCCCTCTTGACATCTAATCCACTTCTTCCTCTCGGAGAGGAGATAGGCAGGACGCTGATAAAAGGATTGGCTGAAAAGCTGCCATTATTCTGCTTCTGCACCACCGACACACATCTTGCCCTGTCTGGGTCATCCGCTGTGTTTTTTTGGTCCAGTCTTTTGATAAAAAGAGAAGCTGCTTGTTTAGAGGTTGTGACTAGAACTGCGTGTACGAACAGGAAAATGGACCAGCTGGACGCGAACGTTCAGTTTGTACAGTGGATGTTTTATGGAAAAGGAAAAGTTTTGTTAACACAGAAATGGATTTTTTGATCGTTAGCATCTTTCTGAAAGCAAAACAAGGTCAGCTCACCTCACGGTAACACGAAATCAAATTCCAAATTAATCTCAAACCCCAGAGATGTTGCTGAACAGTAGAAAATGGTTGGGGAGGCCAAAGTCGAACACCAGCAGCCACACAGCCTCCACAGCTGCAGACACTGAGGCAGGTCATGAAGACAACAGCATCGTAGTTATTAAAGCTCCATCCAAAGTTAGCCAAGCTGTCTCAGTTTCCACCAGCCAACTCCTTCCATCTCCACCACTTCGCCTCCAACTTCAACAAGTGCAAGACAGCTTCAGTAAATAAAAGTGAGTCTATAAATGCACCAGGTTCTTCTCTACAGTAGAGTGAGGTGTAGGTTTTGTAGAGTATGATTCCAAAACACTGAATCGCTGAAACATTCCTGCAAAAACGACGCCGTATTTTCCACCACTTTTAAAATTTGCAATGTAGACGTCATGTTAAATTTACAAAAAGACATCTGCAGACCTTTGCTGTAATCACAGATGACATAAAGTTATGTACATTTGCACATTATGAACAGGGGTGGAACAACACATCGAACCTAACCGAACCGTTCAGTACTGACACTTTCGGTTCGGTACAGAGGTTTACCGCGTTACGAACATTTTGAGACTACTAAGAATGGCCAACGTACAGAATTGTTTTAATTGTAGCGCCCACGGTGGTGGTGGACCTTCTCCGTCTCAAGGTTGCACACTATTGCGGAACTAAAAACAAGCAGGAGTTTCCAGGGGAACACAGGATGTGACGGACCGTTTGTTCTCCTGCCGGTGCTTTTGTGTCGTATGGCTAGCGAATAGGATGGCTAATGCTAACAGTTAGCGAATGGGATGGCTAATGCTAACAGCAAGAAGCCGGAGCTGGAAGACGCCCCGCCGTGGTTAAAACCACCCGTCTGGGATCACTTGGGTTTCCTGGTAAAGTGTGAAAAAGGAGTAAAACAAGTGGACCAGACCAAAGCTGTAAGGAGCTCCAAACGTGGGGAAAGTATGGTGTTTATTATCTGTCATAACTCTGGTTTTACTTGGCCGATCAACACAATTCAAAGACTGGTAGATAGTTAGAAATCCATACTTTGGACACAAGTTGTAACGGAGACTCAGTGAAGCGTCTTGTTGCTACGTCATCGTAAATCAGTCATGTCATTTTGATGCGCCGGTGTGTCCGTCGACTCCAGAGAGTTCCGTACCAAACCGAACCGTGACTTCCGTCCTGAGGTTTGCACCAAAATGTGATTTTTGTGTACTGTTACACCCCTATTAAAGTCATTGCGAGTTACTTAAGAACATAAACGTTTGCAGTAAAATGTCTTAAAAGGGCCCATTCGGATTCAAAATCAGCTTAAATGGCCAAGAACGTGAACACAGACAAGGAATTCGGCTCCGGTGTTTTGCTTGCTCTCAAATTTCTTACGCAAAATAAAGCACAAGCTGGGCGCCTTTCCATTAAACTTGCTAACTGATGGTGTTTTTATTTTAACTTCGATTTCGCTCACGCGGTAGCACAAGTCGCAATGATGAAGTTGTGCCCAGGACACCATAGCTATCTCTTGATACTTGATTTTTTTGAAGGTAGCCAAGCCATAAAGCAAACTCGTCTATTTCCTCTAAATCAGTGGTTCTCAACAGGTGGGTCGGGACCAAAAGTGGGTCGGGAAGCCATTTTTAGAGGGTCGCAGAAGCATCCCCCCCTAAAAAGTAGTGGTATAAAGTCTTTTATTTTAAAGGACGTGTTTCTTATGACACAGTTTGCTTTCAATAGCAGGATATTTAGTGGTGGTGACACCAGTAGTTGCCCACTATTAACCTCTAGATTTGACTCTGCCAGATTATTGGAGAAATTTATGCTAAAACGTGCCAAAAATAAACCAAAATGAGCTCAGAATCTGTCAAAATGAGCCAAAATATGCCCCAAAACTTGGCAAAAGCGTCCAAATATACCAAAATGAGCAAAAAATAAGCCAAAATGTTCCTAAGTTGTATCAAAATGTGTTGAGACTCCACCCAAATACACCTTAATTTGTTAACAGGAACAGCAAACTTAAATAATTTGGGTCGCGACCGTTATTAATGGAGACATAGTGGGTCCTGAGGCTGGACCAGTTGAGAACCCCTCCTTAAAATGAGTCCATAATTTACAAAATGGACTTCATATTGTATTGAAGCAGGCTTGAAACTAACAATTAAGACCATAAACACATAAGAAAAACGCTTACTGATGCAATAAATGAAGCGAGAAATCGGGTCGTTTTCTCATGATCAGACTTCTTGCTGCAACCAGAGGAGTCGCCCCCTGCTGGCTGTTGCAAAGAATGCAGAATGCAAACACAAAGCTAAAGCCAAGTCAAGAGTTTGAGTTTAAAACACACTGCAAGTACTTTTAAAAGTCAGCCACTTCACAAAATACTGTTCATTTGCTTTCTCTTAAAGAAATAAAAGAGCTAAAATGACGTCTGAAGTCTGGAAAGAGCGTAAAAAAAACAGTCTGACTCTGACAAAAATTAAAAAATCCACCTTCCAGCGCCCATTAAGTTGACTAATTAACATGATGTATTTCCAGTCTTCATGCTGAGCCCCTGGTGTTACCTTCAAGCCTGTTCCTTTAATGGATTAGAAATAAACTGGTGGCAGTTTCCATGATAACTTAACTAATGCATATGCCACATGTTTTTGTTCTGGTCTCCAAATGTGAGAAAGCGTGGTTTTTAACACCTTTAGTTTTGTGGCTGTTTTTGACTAAATCAGCCCATTAGTTATTTATGTAATATGCAATTAAAGGAGAACATGTATTAATTACAGCTATAAGCCAAGCCGTGTTAAACTCCCACTCTTCCACGGACTCAACTGATCAAATCCAGCCATGAGGTGAAGAGAGCTTATTCTTCAAGGCGTCATTGTTCAACACAGCGTCAGCGCAAACAGGAATAAATGGTCTTAGATTACCAGCCCTGACGGAGACCTCAGAATATTCTGGCGTTTCTATGGCGACAGCTGGACCAGTCGGCTTCAACCCGCAGCTCCTAAGAGGTAATGAGCAAAATAAGGCGGCGCTGCTTAAGAGAAAAACAAGCAGATGCAACCCAACGATGAGTCTTAACCGGAAATGCGGTCATCACAGATACGGTGATATCAAACGTCGCGTGGATGTCATGGCAGCCTTGAGTTTCCAGTGACTCCTGTAACACTTCACAAAAACATTTAATTAAGGTCTTCTGGAAATATGACAAAATCTGCTGGGTCAAAAATATACATAAAGCACCTTGAATGATCAGTTTAGGGGATGTAAAAAGCCATGTTAATCAAATTTTAACTTCTTGTGAGTGATTACGATTGACTACAGCTGCTGACTCCTCTGAGCCACCTTAAATAGAACCCATTAGATCCACTCATTAGACTCAGACACTACAGTGGGAAAGTCTGAGGAGCTCAGCAAAGATCTGAAGAAGCAAATCATCGACTAGAACCAGTCAGAAAGTCACTTGGAGCCGTTTCAAAGCAGCTTCAGGTCCTAAAATCATCTGTTTGTAGTATAAAGTTCATGGTCCAGGTGTGTTGCTGCCACCATCAGGAAGAAAACACAAACTACCACCTGCTGCTGAGAGACACCTGGTCAGGATGGTCCAGAGTCAACCAGGAACCAGCAGAAAGCAGGTCTGTTTAGTTTAGTCCAGTTTGGTTTAGTCCAGTTTGGTTTAGTCAAGTTTGGTCCAAGTTTAGTCCATTTTGGTCCACGCTTAGTGCAGTTTGGTTTAGTCCAGTTTGGTCCAAGTTTAGTCCAGTTTGGTTTAGTCCAGTTTGGTCTGCGCTTAGTCCAGATTGGTCCACATTTAGTCTAGTTTGGTCCAAGTTTAGTCCAGTTTGGTTTAGTCCATTTTGGTCCAAGTTTAGTCCAGTTTAGTTTAGTCCATTTTGGTCCACGCTTAGTCCAGATTGGTCCACATTTAGTCTAGTTTGGTCCATGTTTAGTCCAGTTTGGTTTAGTCCATTTTGGTCCACGCTTAGTCCAGTTTGGTGCACATTTAGTCTAGTTTGGTCCATGTTTAGTCCAGTTTGGTTTAGTCCAGTTTGGTCCAAGTTTAGTCCAGTTTGGTCCACGCTTAGTCCGGTTTGGTCCACGTTTAGTCCATTTTGGTCCAAGTTTAGTCCAGTTTGGTTTAGTCCATTTTGGTCCACGCTTAGTCCAGTTTGGTCCACATTTAGTGTAGTTTGGTCAATGTTTAGTCCAGTTTTGTTTAGTCCATTTTGGTCCAAGTTTCGTCCAGTTTGGTCCACGCTTAGTCCAGTTTGGTCCACGTTTAGTCCATTTTGGTCCAAGTTTAGTCCAGTTTGGTTTAGTCCAGTTTGGTCCAAGTTTAGTCCAGTTTGGTCCAAGTTTAGTCCAGTTTGGTCCAAGTTTAGTCCAGTTTGGTCCACGCTTAGTCCAGTTTGGTCCACATTTTTTTCACATTTGGTTCAATAGTTTCTTGACGACTGGTCCGGATGGTCTAGAGTCGACCAGGAACCAGCAGAAAGCAGGTCTGGATGAACCAGAAGCTGCTGGAACACAGCTGTCAGTGTCCACAAGGGGGGGAATTCTTTTTAAAGTTGTCTCTTATATGTAGGTGTATTTTTTTATAAAGTACTAACTCATAACTAACTTCTTTACGTATTAGGGCTCCCTTTCCTTTAGCAAAATTAAACATTAGCATCAGTTTCTTTCGGCAATGTTGTTTCCTGTAATTTAAATATCAATGCCCCAGATGCAACCATGCAATGTTAAAGAGATCACAGAGAATTACACTCAGCTGCCAGTTTATTAGGTACACCCAGCTGAAAGTAATGCAGTCTGGCAATAATAACTTTGTTTATGAACTTTTTAATATTCAGTTGCTGTTGAAACTCTTGTAAAAGGCGCTGATTCCTGTTACCTAGACTTCCCTCACTGTTATAACTGTAATAATGCAACACGATTTTACCGCAAACTTCATCCCAAACTCAGAAACTAGCTGGGTCAAGACAATTAAACATGCCGTAGTAAAACTAAACTCCTGATGAATGCTAATGCAGCTCTGTATCTGCTGGGTGTTTAAACAGGCAGATGGTTGGTAAAGCAGCAACCAAAACAAACTTTATATCATCTAATTGTTGTGGAGTTTCTCCCACCGCACACACACCAAAAAGTCACTACTGTATCTTTAAAATGATTTATTCTAAGCCAGTTTTGGGATCCGTACAGAAGCTTTTGGAGAAAGTCACAGATGGTGTCTGTTTACTGCAGTTTATCATCCACTGACTGTGTTTACATGAAGGACAGAATGACGTCATGAGGCTCATCCTGGTGTTTATCTATGACGTTTGTATGACACATGATCAATACTAGTGTCTTGGTTACTGTTTGCGTAGGAGCTTGTGATCTGAACGGGAAGATCAACAGAAAATATTAAACTTGTCCTCCAGTCTGACCATGACGTAAACCTGCAACAGTATTAGGTCGTATTATTTCAGCTAATCAGGTTTCTAAAAACTGGCATCAGGGCTTATTCAAGTTTCTGAGAACAAGATATAATGTTTGCAAAAAGAGCATCTGAGCTGCAGTTGAAGTACTTTTTCTAATAAATCTCATGTAGCGTTCTGCTTTTCTGAACATTAACGTTGCTTTAAAGCTTTCTGCTGCAACTATACTTCAAGTAGCTTTACAGAACAAAGAAAAGGTAAGTGTAGTGGCAAAATCCTGCTGCAAAAATTAAAAAATTTCAAAATTTCAAACTGACTTTCCTTAAAATCAAGCTGCAGCGAAACAGCAAACTGTTTATTAGAGAGGAATCAAATTACTTAAGTACATCTAACTTAAACCAGTGGCATTGGCATTACTTTTTAAACTTAATTTGGATAAATTCGATTCAACTGTGTGTTACCAATTAGAAGAATTAACTCAAGTTGGTGCAACAACTCTACTTTTTCAGTGAAACACAAAAATAAGAGACATCAAGTTAGAGATGTTCATGACTGATAATTAATAAAGCAGTTTCCAGCAATAATTTACATGATATTAGGCAAAAAGGGACCAGACGAAGGACATGCATGCCAGAAAATGTATTGTAAATCAGCTGTACTACCTGGTTGTTCCACCAGGTGGAGCCTCTAACTGTTTAATACTGTAGAGACCAGAGGAGGCGTCACTCAGACTACTGTCAGTTCCATGTCGACAAGCAGAGAGCACCGTTAGGGCTTAGCTAGCTAGCTAAAGGGGCACCATGACAAAGACTTCTGTGACTGTGATGCTTAATGACTTCTGACAAAGCTCATGAATTTACAACAAGTGGTATGTAAGTGTAACTTAGCCACTTCTGCAGCTAATGGCTAGCGTCCATTGTCAGTAGTTAATTGAGTCATTGCCGTCAATAATTTTACAGATTTACAAAATATTAACTAATAAGGTATTAGAAGAAAGAAACACATGAACATGTATTGTAGACTTCCTGTACTACCTTTGTCACCAATAGGTGGAGCCTTTTACTGTCAGTTCCATGTTGGTAAGCGAAGAGAATTGTTAGGGCTTAGCTAGCTAGCTAAAGGGGCACCATGACAAAGACTTCCGTGATGCTTAATGACTTCTGACCAAGTTCAGTAATTCACAACAAGTCATTGTCTGCTCAGACAATGTTCATATATCCCAATGGTGTGTGTAACCTAGCCACTTCTGCAGCTAATGGCTAGCGTCCGTTGTCAGTGGCTAATTGAGTTACTGCAGTCAGTAATTTTACAGGTTTACAAAATACTGACCAATAAGACAGAAGAAGAAAAAAAAACGCGTACATGTATTGTTCAGCTGATCTAAAGGAGCACCATGACAAAGACTTGTGTGACTGTGACGCTTAATGACTTCTGACCAAGTTCATGAATTCACAACAAGCCAGACTCTGCTAAGACAACGTTCATATATCTCAGTGGTGTGTATGGGCAACCTAGCCACTTCTGCAGCTAATGGCTAGCGTCCACTCTCAGTGGTTAATTGAGTCATTGCCGTCAACAATTCTACAGATTTACAAAATATTAACCAATAAGACAGAAGAAGAAAAAAACACATGAACATGTATTGTAGACTTCCTGTATTACCTTTTTTACCAATAGGTGGAGCCTTCTACTGTCAGTTCCATGATAGTAAGTGGAGAGCATTGCTAGGGCTTAGCTAGCTAGCTAAAGGGGCACCATGACAAAGACTTCTGTGGTGATTAATGGTTGCTCAGACAACGTTCATATATCCGGGTGCTATGTATGTGTAACCAAGGCACTTCTGCAGCTAATGTCGAGCGTCTGTTGTCCAAAATATTAAATTAAATTAAAATATTAATAAATAATAAATTTAGAAATTAAAATTAGAAAACGCATCGGAATGACATATAAGAAGCTAACACTCTAAGTTGTGGTGAGAGTCTGCTGATATCCTGTTCCTCACAAGTTGCGGGCTGAAAATAATGAATAACTAATTTATTTCAAATTACTTTTTCTTCGTTTAAAAAAAATAATACCAAAACACAAACCTTTACATTTAAGAAGATGGAATAATGTCAAAGGTTTTCAGTTTCTGCTAGCGATTAACCGATTGTTGATTGATAACACTGCCGACTGTCGGTGAAGATAATTGTTTAGAACTTCCATCCCTACTTTGAGACCACTTTGGTTTCCAACATTAGCTACAGTATATGACCAAACAAGAGCATTGCACAGTGATAAGATTCTATCAGCTGGCAGATTTCCCAGCAGCCCCTCTGACCCACCTGCCTTCTCCACCTCCATCGGTTCTGGTTCTGGCTGATCCACAGGACGACCGTCCACGTGGGTGAAGGCGAACGGTTTCTCCGAGGCCACCATCAACCCTTTTCCTTTGGGCTCCACGGCTGCATAGTGAGGCACCGACTTCCCCCTGAGGACCCTCCTCTTCCTCACCTCGTACTTCTTCTCCTGACCTGCAGGTGAGAAACAAAGGAGGAAGTTTTATTAAAGCAATACTGTGTTCTATTAAACTCTGGCAGGGATCGGGAGGAAATACACCGAGGAGCTGCTGCATGTAGAGAGCGAACAGAGTTTAAATCACTTCTATCAGGGTGGAAGGTTTTACCTCCCCGTAGGTATAAACAGGCTTTTATTCCATTAACTATTAGATATGTGAAAAACAGTGTAACTGACCTGCAACCTGCTGTGAATGTGAAGGAATTCGTCTCAGTTATTCTTACTCTGTTTTTATGTGTGCAGAGATGATACTAACTTGTGTTTTGGGGTTTATTGCTATTGTTTTAAACACTCAGTTGCCTGTTTATTGGGGGGAAACGACTGCAAATACAACAGTCCTGTTAATCCAGAGGTTATTAGGATTAATGTTGGGCTACAGAGGTGTTGATTTAGCTTTGAGATCATTATTTCTACCTGTATCTGTATTTATTTGTATATAAATAAACGTCCACTATAGTTAAGACAAACAAGTTCATGCAAAACTGATTAAGACTGTCCTCAAGAGGTAAATCTGGTGTCAGTGAGAGAAAAACCTGGGAGGGTTTTTTTAGTTTGTTTATTTCATATTAGGGTGTTTTTAGCAGCCTTCATTCCATCTTGCCAACTTTATTATCTCTGAGACGTGAAGTATCTAATCTGAATTTGTTGTAGTTTCAATATTAATAATAATAGTAATGAAAACTATTTGTATAGCACGAGGGCAACAAATCAATCCCAAACATGCAACGTAAACAAGATAAAATAGTCGAGTCAAATCAGTGTTTTGACAGAACATTTACAATAGACACAGTTAATTGCTTTATAGAAAACAAATAAATACATAAAGATTGTGTTGGGCGTTTAAAAAGTAACCTAACAAATGTACATAGTCGTAATTAGGTTGTGTTTTTAAGGCAGACAAGTCATTTTGTAAGGGATAGCTTCTCCTGGTTGAAATGTTACGATTAAACTCTGCATGTTAGCGCTAGCCGGAGGTCATTAACCGGGACAGAAGTCTCTGTCATGGTGCCCCATTGTAGGCGAAACCCCCACAATGCTCTTATCTTGAGTTGTAAAAATATAAAAAGAAAAGTTGCATCAACTGAATGTGCTGTTGTACTAATCTGTAAAATTTAGTTGTGTAAACATTTAATAAAAGTCGGCTCAGCTAAGCATCTTACTGAATTAACTTCTGGTTTTAAGGCAGCTAAGTTAGTTTTTAGGAATAGTTTTTGGTAGTTGAAATGTTAATATTAAACTCTGCATGTTAGCGCTGGCCGGAGGTCATTAACCGCTACAGAAGTCTCTGTCATGGTGCCCCATTGCTAGCGAAACCCCCACAATGCTCTCATCTATAGAGACCAACTTATCTATAACACTGTTTTGCACGATGAACTCTCCCTAAAGTGACAAACAAATGGGACAAGACTGTTGTGATGTTGCTGTCAAGACACATTAGACATAGACAACATAAAATGACCTGTAAAACAAATCTTAAGTTGTAAAAACACAAAAAGAAAAGTTGCATGAACTGAATGTCTTGTTGGATTAATCCTTAATATTTAGTTGTGCAAACATTTGATAAAAGTTGGCTCAGCTAAGCATCTTTTTGTGTTTTTAGGGCAGCTAAGTTAGTTTTTTAGAATAGCTTTTCTTTCTGAACTATTAAATTCGAAGATGAGCTAACTCTGCATGGTCAGAGGTCATTAACTACTACAGAAGTCTCTGTCATGGTGCCCCATTGCTAGCGAAACCCCCACAATGCTCTCATCTATAGAGACCAACTCAACTATACCACTGTTTTGCATGACAAGCTCTCTTAAAGTGACAAACAAATGAGACAATACGGTTATGATGCTGCTGTTGAGACAGATTTGACAGAGACGAGTCAAACCAGATGAAGACAGCAGCAGGGAAACGCACTGTTGGATTCATACAAACTTTATATCCGACAGATACATCCACATCCATCCTGATTACCTAAAAGCTCACGGATTAAAGCAAGTCCCTCAAGTTTGCAAATATTGATTAAGTTCTCTTTTCACAAAGCTCCGACAGCATTACTGATGATACCCCGCATAAAAGCACAACAAAATTGATTTCAGATACCCTCCTACAGCGACATTCAAACCCAGAGGACCGACTAGCGAAACGCAGATGTTAGTCAAACATCTAAACAAGCAATCAAAGCCGAAGCCACAGCGAGCAGATATCAAAGGGCTTTAAATCCACCTAAATGAGGAAGAGACTCTCAAAAGGCTGCTTCTCTTGTTTTGTCCGTCCAATATTTGAATCATTAGTCAGGCTGGATTTTTTTTTCCCTTCCACAAGAGCCAAGAACTAAAATGAAAATCCTTCTTGCCAGTGTTTGCTTCAGAGTGCACTAATCTCATCTGGGACGTGATAATTAAACCCCATTAATGGAAGACTATGACTAACATCCTGCGGTGTTTTAATTAACAAGGATTCCACTCGCCTCCATACTGTAAAAAATGCGCATTGAATTAAACAGAACATGCTCGAAATTCGGATCCTAATTACGTTTGACACGCTCGTCTTATCCGGCTTCATGCTCGATTACCAAACGGACGGCGGGTCAGCGAACCACCCACCCTGTCCTGCGGCGTTGGCGACGGTGATCCACTCCAGGGAAACCGAGTATCCGCTGCCTTTGGTTTCCGTCGGGTCTTTCTGGACCCGAAGCAGCAGGACCTCCATGATGTGGACGCCGGATTGGACGTGGGAGACGCTGTGGAGGACGGTGAAAGGTTCCCCGAAGTCCTCGATGAACAGCGGCTAAAGACACAAGATCGATAATACATGAACAGGTGTTTTAAAGCAACACAAAGAGACAAAAAAGTCACACTCATTCAGTGGTTGCTAATAAAATCCGCATAAAACCACTAAGCAGACCTGAAGCTATTAGATGGAGGTCAATGGATCTCAAGAATAGTCGATCATTGGATCCAATATTGTATATTTTTGCAAGTAACTGCATCATTTTTTAGTACAGCCGATACCCGTTTAAAAATCAGAATTAACAGAATCTGACTGGCTCCACATCACCAGTAATAGCCGATCCATAGTGAAGGATAAATGTTGACAAAGTCCTCCTTTAACTAAACATACGTAAAGCATACCTCGAATCAAATCAGGTTTATTTAAATATCATGTCTAAAAGCACCTGAGTTGAACGAAGTGCTGCAGAAGTTATCAGTAGCGCAGCAAAGAATCAACAAAACACAGCAATTAGTGAGATCAACTTCTAAAAGACCTTTAAGAGGGACAAAAAGCCACTTAAAACCTGCCCATTTTGAGAAACGAATGCATTTCAACAAAGTTTCATGTCGGATTCTGCGTTATTCTAAATTCTGACACCAAGATTTTCATTTCTACTGCACTTATATACCTACATTTACATTTTCCAGTCCCTCCAGGAATTCGATCGCAACAATTAACGCTAATTCTGCGCGACCTTGCAATTTCGTCCAATCGCTGCCACTTTTCTGCAATTTTGTCCCGCCTCCTGTGAGTTCCACCAATCACAGCAGTCCCCAGTAATGCACGTACGTCACCGAATTCACTTCCTTGTTTATGGTTTGAAGATACAGATGCAACAAAAACTACTGCAAAACAGTTCCCTGATGTTCTTCACCAAAGCGGAGCTAAACTGTTTTCACCCCGTGGAATATTGAGGTGGAACACAAACCAAAACCATCCACTGACAAACACTTTTCTACCGTAAACATATCAGGAGAATGGGTGAAACCAGCGGACCACAGACCAGACAAACCACCGTGATGAAGCTGTTGCATCCAGATCTGTGGCAGCACTGAAACAATGAAGGTCAGTTAGATTCATTAACTGACGTGACGAGCTGTGAGCGTGTGTGTGTGAACACGCGTGTGCCAGGATGTGAAATTAACTTTTTAAACTTTTAAAATGTTTAATGAATTAAACAAAACAAAGAAAAAAATGCAACTTTTTGACAATTTTTTACTGTCTCCTGCAATTTCATCGCAACAAATACGCTTAAAACATCACAACTTACATCGCAATTTTTTAGAAAAGCTCCCACAAAATCCTGGAGGGACTGATTTACCTACATTCACTAATCATAAACAGGGAGTGTGAGGTCTGCTACAGCTTGAAGATTAAAACTGCTCAGTGTTACAGTGAAATAGAAAATGCACACCTTTAAAAAAATAAGTGAAAACAAAACCACTGCAAATCTGGTAGAAACTGGGGCCAGAAAAAAGACATTAAAAACAGTGAAAATAACAGGAAGCATCTATAAAATATTTCATTTTTGGCTCATTTAAATACAGTAAAACAGTGTAATTTTACACACGTTATAGAAAAATACATTTGCGTTACAAAAATGGAATCATTTGTAAAAACAAATACAGATCTTTGATGTGGACGACATGTACGTATTGTGCATATATGTGTTTTTCAACATTTCCCAAAACTAACAACAAAACATTTAATTAAGAAAGTAGTCTGAAGATGAATTGATGAGGATCAGGTGCAACCCTAACTAAGATCAAAGTAATTTGTGGAGCGATAATCCATTTAAATGCCACTGATTTGTGCTTTAACACCATTTTTACATGAAGAAATTGGGTTTTATTTCACAGTTTTAATGGAATTCATATCACAAAGGAAACACCTGGTAATGTTTCGTGACTTTTCATCCACAAAATCAACTTTTTTAGCACTGAAAGTCAAATAAATGTCTACAAACAGGTGGCAAATAAAGAAAAAGTGTCTTGGTAAGGTGTTGAGCAACAATGAGCTGCCAGAACAGCTTTAATACTCCTTCGGGTTGATCCTTCAGTGACTCTTAGAGCCACCAGATCTCCTCATTGTAGGAGTCATTGGTTTCCCTTTAATCTGTCATAAAAAAACAAATCCCCAACAATCTAACAACTACATATTCATAATAACCCTGTTTCACATGTTAATAACCTGCCTTTTATCTGCTGGGCTTCTTTTATTTTGATTTATTGGAATATTTGACTCAAGTCAGACCCTTTCTTTCTGTTTTACATCATCAGCTGACAGCAGTTTGGACGTCTACATCTTAGGTTAATTACACTCGTGACATTTGCAAAAGTTAAAACTGTAAAAGTTTAGGGAAGGTGCTGCTGATTCAACAGGAATAAACTCTTGAATTTAGCACAAAAGCACAGGTTTTCTCCTTGTATTGTCCTTTAGATGCTAAGAAATGACAAAAACACTCATGTTCAGACAGATTAAGGTGCAATAAACGAACAAAACTAGCTGTAAAGACGCTTTAATGAAAGCTGTTAGCATCAAGTGAGCTTTAAATGGACTTCACTGCACTCTGATGGGCAGAAGTTTGTCTTTATTGCAGCAATAAAACGCTAATTCAGGCTAATATTTCTGGATCAGTGTCTGGATGAGGAAGGTGATGTGAAGCTGAGTCATACGGTGGCCAGGAAGGGTCAACGGAACAGCAAAAGCCACAACGTTGTGACTTCTGCTGTTGCGTTGCGGCGTTTGCATTTGCGTTGCGGCGTTTGCATTTGCGTTGCGGCGTTTGCATTTGCGTTGCGGCGTTTGCAGTTGCGTTGCGGCGTTTGCAGTTGCGTTGCGGCGTTTGCAGTTGCGTTGTGGCTTCTGCTGTTGCGTTGTGGCTTTTGCGGTTGCGTTGTGGCTTTTGCATTTGACTTGTGGCTTTGGCTTTTGCATTTGCGTTTTGGCTTCTGCTGTTGCGTTGTGGCTTTTGCGGTTGCGTTGTGGCTTCTGCTGTTGCGTTGTGGCTTCTGCTGTTGCGTTGTGGCGTTTGCATTTGCGTTGTGGCGTTTGCATTTGCGTTGTGGCTTCTGCTGTTGCGTTGTGGCTTCTGCTGTTGCGTTGTGGCTTCTGCTGTTGCGTTGTGGCGTTTGCATTTGCGTTGTGGCTTCTGCTGTTGCGTTGTGGCTTTTGCGGTTGCGTTGTGGCTTTTGCATTTGACTTGTGGCTTTGGCTTTTGCATTTGCGTTTTGGCTTTTGCTGTTGCGTTGTGGCATTTGCATTTGTGTTGTGGCGTTTGCATTTGCGTTGTGGCTTTTGCGGTTGCGTTGTGGCTTTTGCATTTGACTTGTGGCTTTGGCTTTTGCATTTGCGTTTTGGCTTTTGCTGTTGCGTTGTGGCATTTGCATTTGCGTTGCGGCTTTTGCATTTGTGTTGCAGCTTTTGCATTTGCGTTGTGGCTTTTGCATTTGACTTGTGGCTTTGGCTTTTGCGTTGTGGCTTTAGCGGTTGCGTTGGGGCTTTTGCATTTGCAGTGACCCTTCTGGGCCACCGTAGACTCAGTTTACTACAGCACACACTGGGTGAAGAGGTTCATGCAGCCTGGTTTCGATCCGAGTGTTGAAACTTAAAACCAGAACACTAACAGACTCGAGGGGCTCAGATCTTCATTACGAATCCTGCTGCTGAACTTCGCCTGCGGAGCGGCATCGACGGCTCGTCCCCTCATTCGCTGCCAATCCTGACCGCTCGGCTGTTAACGGGGATCGAGTGCACAAAGGCTCATCAAAGGCTCCGTCTCTCAAATCACCACGAGCCAATTTCCAAAAGGCCGGCGGAGCTTTTTAAACACATAAATTGGTTCTGAAGCTCGGATTTGCATCACATCCCCTGAAAAATGCTGCTTTTGATGCGACGCTGTGAGGAATAATAAGACGTTTCATAATCCAAGAACACGCTTACTGGTCTAAATTGGCTGGTTTGATTAATTCAGATTATTTTAAATACCTTAAACAGCCATATAGTGTCTTTCTCATATGCTGATAAAATGCAATTTGTCTTCATCGCTTCATTTCTGCTGCATCAAAGCTGGTCAAGGTGCAGCCGAGAGTTTCCAGAGGAGACTCAATAACATCAGTGTTTACAGACTGACTGTCATAAAGCTGTTTTCTTTACTTTCTTTTCATCGCCTGGAAGTGAAAGTGAGTTTTTCAGTTCAGATCTTGTTGAATTTCAACACCAACTTTATTGCATTTTGAAATTCTGCCAATCGTCTTCCACCCACAGCGCCCCGAGGAAGCTCGCTTTGGCTAACAAAGTTTTACAGATTAAATTCTGGGGCGGTTTCAGGTGGAAATTTTTAAATGCAGCCAAGGATTGAAGCGATTTGGGTTTGAGAATGCAGATGGTGCTGGCTTCACTCTACATTGTTCTTTTTAATCAACAATTCCCGTTAAAAAACCAACACCTGCTGAATATTTTCTGATTTTTACATCTTGTCTGTGGAAGTTATGGGTCAAAACACACTCACCACCCTGTTAGTAAAAGCTTGGACCCCTTTTGCCTTCAGGAGTGCCTTAATTCTTCGTGGCATACTCTCTACAAGCTGTTGGAAACATTCCTCAGAGTTTCTGGTCCATCCATCCATCCATGATTCCAACCTCCCGTTCCACCACATCCCAAAGGAGCTCTACTGGACTGAGATCTGGTGACTGTGGAGGCCGTTGGAGTCCAGAGAACTCATCGTCATGTTCTAGAAACCAGTTGGAGACGATCTGAGCTTTGAGACATGGAGCATTATCCTGCTGGAAGTAGCATCAGAAGATGGTCCACTGTGGTCATAAAGGGATGGACATGGTCAGCAGCAACACTCAGGTAGGCTGTGGAGTTTAAACCAGTTGGTGCTAAGAAAACACCCCCCACACCATTAGACCACCAGCAGCAGCCTGAACCGTTGATCCAAGGCAGGATGGATCCATGCTTTCATGTTGTTCTGACCCTGAAATGGAGACT
Source organism: Dascyllus trimaculatus (assembly GCA_024666655.1). NCBI lineage: Eukaryota > Metazoa > Chordata > Actinopteri > Pomacentridae > Dascyllus > Dascyllus trimaculatus. Next base: position 4,508,965 of record CM045461.1, read on the forward strand.
CATCAGACCAGGCAGCGTTTCTCCATCTTCTACTGTCCAGTTGTGGTGAGCCTGTGTGAATCGTAGCCTCAGTTTCCTGGTCTTAGCTGACAGGAAATGGCCCCCGGTGTGGTCTTCTGCTGCTGTAGCCCATCTTCTCCAAGGTTCCTGTTGCCTTTCCATCATCTCCAACCAGTCTGCCCATCCTCCTCTGACCTCTACCATCAACAAACTGGATGTTTCCTCTTCTTCGGACCATCCTCTGTAAACCCTGGAGATGGTTGTGGATCAGCAGTTCCTGAAACACTCAGACCAACAACCATGCCACATTCAAAGTCACCTTAAACCCCCTTTCTTCCTCATTCTGATGCTCACCAGGTGCTTTTTTTCAGCCATTTTGACAGGCAGCCGAGGTTTTTAGAGATAAGGCAAATCTCAAGTGTCACCAGCAGACGTGTGTGTCGTCTACCTCTTCTTACTAACTAGTAATCCAGTATTCAGTCCCTCCAGGAATTTGCGATGTTTCGATCGCAACAATTAACGCTAATTCAACCAATCTCCATGAATTCTGCGCGACCTTCAATTTCGTCCAATCACTGCGACTTTTCCGCAATTTTGTCCCGCCTTCCCTGAGTTCCACCAATCACAGCAGTCCCCAGTAATGCACGTACGTCACCGGATTCACTTCCTTGTTTATGGTTTGAAGATACAGATGCAACAAAAACTACTGCAAAACAATTCCCTGATGTTCTTCACCAAAGCGGAGCTAAACTGTTTTCACCCCGTGGAATATTGAGGTGGAACACAAACCAAAACCATCCACTGACAAACACTTTTCTACCGTAAACATATCAGGAGAATGGGTGAAACCAGCGGACCACAGACCAGACAAACCACCGTGATGAAGCTGCTGCATCCAGATCTGTGGCAGCACTGAAACAATGAAGGTCAGTTAGATTCATTAACTGACGTGACGAGCTGTGAGCGTGTGTGTGTGAACACGCGTGTGCCAGGATGTGAAGTTAACTTTTTAAACTTTTAATATTTTTAATGAATTAAACAAAACAAAGAAAAAAATGTAACTTTTTAGCAATTTTTTACAGTCTCCTGCAATTTCATCACAACAAACACGCTTCAAACATCGCAATTTTTTAGAAAAGCTGCCGTGAATTCAGACATTTTAGGAGCAACAATCTGGAAAAACGCCCAAGAAATCCTGGAGGGACTGAGAATTACAGCACTGTGATTCAACATCACATCACCAGTTGCTTTGGACTCTCACTTTTCCTGATATTCAAATCTTCCCGTCGGTGTTCGTCTGATTCCCGACAGCTGTGAACACACCGCTGAGCTGGAGACTCGCGATTACAATAAGTGTCATTAGCAAATGCTGATAAACTGAATGTGTGGAGCCAAAAAAGCAGATGACAAAGCAACGTGGTGTGAAACTGTCACTTGAGTCATTTCTGCCACTTTTATTCAGGATTCCAGTGGTTAATGGTTGATTCACTTACTTCCCACTTGCTGTAGCTGCTGTCGCCCCTCTTGCCGGTTCGCAGGAGGTAAAGTCGACCGCTGCCGTCGGACAGAGCCGCCCAGGTGGCCGAGGTGAGGCTGAGGGAGGCGCAGAGTCGGTCGTCGCTTCGGCCGGACTCGTCAGATAAACGGTAAACTTCCCTCGGCTTCCCCAGGGCCGTGTCCTGCATTCACAACAGGAAACAGAAAGTGTGAAAATGACCATCACAATTTCTCATCTTGCATTCTTTCATTGGTTTTTCCTGTGCAGAGGAATTATGGGTATTTTAACCAGTATCACAAAGATAACTATAAAATGCTGCTTTTTAATACTGTTCTGTTTATTGAGGTTTAATTAATTCAATAATAATTCCATTTTTGTTCATCAAAAGGTCAGAAAATACAGTAAAATGTAGATTTCTGACACATAAAGTAACAGAGATTCGTGGAATTCACTGCACACAGACTAGAGAGGCAACAATCAGCTGATTCGCCAGCTGTTTTGTGAATCGGTTAATTGATCTGGGTCATTTTTGGGTAAAATATATCAGGTTCCAAAGATAAAATTAGAAAAGGACAAGAAAAGTGTAAGATAAGAAAAGATGATGAAATATTTTTAAAAGGTTTAAAAATATAATAAAAAATGAGAAAAACATGAGAAATGAGAAAAGATGAAGAAGAGATGACAAAACATGAGAAAAAGATGAAAAAAGATGAGAAGATGAGGACAGATTAGGAAAAGACCAGAAAAAGATGAAAAAACATGATAAAAAGATGAGGAAAGATAAGGAAGAGATGAGAAAAGATGAGGAAAAGATGAGAAAAGATGAGGAAAAGATGAGAAAAGATAAGAAAAGACAAGAAAAGATAAGGAAGAGATTAGAAAAGATGAGGAAAAGATGAGGAAAGATGAGGAAAAGATGAGAAAAGATGAGGAAAAGATGAGAAAAGATAAGAAATGACAAGAAAAGATAAGGAAAAGATTAGAAAAGATAAAAAGATGAGAAAGGATAAGGAAAAGATGAGAAAAAGATGAGAAAGATGAGGGAAAAATGAGAAAAGATGAGGAAAAGATGAGAAAAGATGATAAAAAGATGAGAACGAATAAGGAAAAGATGAGAAAAAAGATGAGAAAAGATAAGGAAAAGATAAGAAAAGATGATTAAAAAAGATGAGAAAGATGAGGAAAAAATGAGAAAAGATGAGGAAAAGATGAGAAAAGATAAGAAAAGACAAGAAAAGAAAAGATAAGAAAAAGATTAGAAAAGATGAGAAAAAGATGAGAAAGATGAGGACAAAATGAGAAAAGATGAGGAAAAGATGAGAAAAGATGATAAAAAAAAGATGAGAAAGGATAAGAAAACATGAAACAAGGTGAGGAAAAGACAAGAAAAAGATGAGAAAAGATAAGGAAAAGATAAGAAAAGATGAGAAAAAAAGATGAGAAGGGATAAGAAAAGATTAGAAAAAGGTGAGAACAAAAAGAAAAGATGACAAAAAGATGAGAAAGGATTAGAAATATAAGAAAACATGAGAAAAGATGAGGAAAATACAAGAAAAGATGACAAAAGATGAGAAAATGATGAGGGAAAAGCCAAGAGAAAATGAGAAAAACAGAAAAGATGAGGAAAAAATGACACAAAATAGAAAAGATGAGGAAAAGATGAGAAAAAGATGGAAAAACATTAGAAAAGGATAAGAGAATATGAGAAAAATAAAAAAGATGAGAGATGAGAAAAAATGAGAAAATATGAAAAAAGATAGAAAGATAGATCGAGAGAAGATGAGCAGCTTCCTGAATTTAATACATCATGTAGAGAACAAGTTCAGCATTCAGATGTCTGATGTGGACGGATGATGTTCTATAATGTTCTGACTGTAAAAAGCCACATTAACCAGTGAATCTGAATAAGAGAAAACAGCATCAGGGGGAGGTTCAGCTGCCAACTGTTGTCATGCGGCCGCCCGTGTGACTTCATGCGTGATTCAGCCGTCTGAGAGGCTTATTAGCAGCAGACGGCATCACTCCTTTCTACAGGCCCGTGCAGCAGCTGCCCGTCGTTGCCATGGAGCGTGACACGGCGCATTATGTCGCCGCACGACGCACGGCGCACCTCTGAGATCGCTTTCACGCCGCCCGCGATGCCCCCGAAACGCCGACGTGCAACGTGCCGAGCGAACGCGCACAAAAGAGCCCGTCAGGGGCCGATAATTATCATATGATCATTGTAATTAGCGTCACGGCAACACGTCTCCACGAAGAGCCCTTTCATCATCATCATCATCATCATCATCCAGGCCGGTTCTGAGACACACACAAAAAAAAAATGCTCCAATTATCCCCAATTACGGTCAATGATATCCTGGACATAAAAGTCGTCTTATCAGGATGATTTCGCTGCTCGTCTCAACGTCTCACTAACAAACCTGAAACTAGTCTATTATGTAATCAGTCCTGTGATCAACCGCAGATACACAACACTGAACAGAAAGTTGTGCTTTTCCCCCCAAATAATCCGACTTTCACTCCTTCTGCAAGCAAGAAAAACAACAAACTGCAGAAATTATAACGCAGCATATCCATATTACATTTATAATTATGTTTTATTTGCATAATTTAAATGTTAAAGCATCTATATGACAGAATTTTCCTGCATCTCCTGCTGGAAATGCACGTTGATGCTGCTGTTGCAAGGATTTGGTCGCCACCTGCTGGAGGTTCAGGTGTATTTTTCATCCACTAAACTGTTAATGTGTCATATAATTGCGAGTTTCATTAATAAAACACCTTCTACGTCTTCATTGAAATACTTTCTATGGTCACTCCAGGTTGTACTAGATGTAAAACTGCAGAGCAAACTGTGTTTTTTGCACTCTTTTTGATCAATATTGGTGCTAAAATGCAGGAAAAAATCTTCCACCGAATCATTTTAGGCAACTTAATGCGACTGGAAGCAGCTCAGACTGTCTTATAAGTGATACACAAATGCTAACAAGTCATTTACTCAAGAATAATTCCATTTTTGTTGGTCACATGGTTGGATTTTTCCACTTCTCCGTCCTTATCACAGTGATTTTTAAGGACCTTTTAGTTTGTAGTAGATGTAAAAGTGCAGCAAACTGTGTTTTTTAAGCTCTCTGCAACGTTTCTGGACCAGCGCTGGTGCTAAAATGTGGGAAAAAAACCTTCTTCAGTTCGCCTCAGACAACTTAATGTGACTGAAATCAGCTCAGACTGGAATAAGAGTGGCACAGAAATGCTGTCGAGGCATTTACTCAAGAATAATTCCAGCATGAAATTAACTGTTGATTAGTTTTGTTAATCGGTTACAGTCTCTGTCTTTATTTTTATCTCCATTTTAGGTTGTAACAGGTGTAAAACTGCAGAGTCAAATGCAGAAAACTGTATTTTTGCGCTCTTCATGATGTTTTTTGGACCAAAACTGAAGCTAAAATGTGGAACAAACCTTCTTTAAATCACCTCAGACACTTAATGTGGCTGGAAACGGTTCAGACTGTGTTGAAAGTGACACTCAAATGCCACCAAGTAAGTTACTCCAGAATAATTCCATTTTTCTTTGTCAGAACGTCAGAATATACAGGAAAATGCAGGTTTCTGTCACATCCAGTCACACAGACTCATGGTCTTCTCTGTACAGACACTAGAGCTGCAACATTTAATCCATTAAGCGGCTATTTTGCAAATTATTTAACTGATTTGGGTCGTTCAGGTTGTAATAGATGTAAAACTGCAGAGCAAAGTGCAGCAAACTGTGTTTTTTTGCGCTCCTGGTGGCGTTTTTGAACCTAAACTGAGGCTAAAGTGTTGAAAAACCTTCTTTAAATCACCTGAAACAATTTAATGAGACTGGAAATGGTTCAGACTGTGTTGAAAGTGACACACAAATTCTACCAAGTCATTTATTCCAGAATAATTCAATTTTCTTTTGTCAAAAATGCAGATTTCTGTCACATAAGGTAACGCAGACTCATTGAATTCACTGTACACGGACTAGATCTGCAACAATTAATCGATTAACCAGATATTTTGCGAACCAGTTAATTGATTTGGGTCATTATGGGGGAGAATTCTGTTCATCTTCTTAAATTTGAATGTTTTCTAGTTACAGTCTTTATCTTCATCACAGTGATTTTTATGGAGTTTTTAGTTTGTAACTAGAAAAGCGTTCAGAGAGTTCATACCTCCGCCAAGGAGCTTCAGTCCACCCCCAACACAATCTCCCAATTCACATATTTTCTATGTAGCGTTACAGATACAAATGTAATTACATACAGTTCAAATGTCCTACCGACAACGCGGCCTTCACCCCATCCGACCTAATGAACAGACGTGGCCTCTAGCGCGGCAGCTCCTAACAGCCTCCCAGCTTCTTAGACAACCGGAGATAAGAATGCCGGCCCAACCGTGCGTATGTCGCTCAGGAAGGAAAGAGAACTCCGTCACTGTTGCTGTCTGTCGCGTGGAGACCCAAAATGTCATGTGGTCAGAGGGGGTTACCCCAAAAACAAGAGTGCCCTCTGGTGGCTTTTAGAGTAAACCGCATTTAATTATCCACCTGGTTACACTTACATTAAAAAACATCCTGGATCCAGACAGTGATCCGGATCAGTCCCAAAATTTCACCATTTGTTCCTTGTCCCATTTCACACATTTCCTGAAAATTTCATCCAAATCCGTCCAGAACTTTTAGAGTTATTTTAAACACAAACAAACAAACCAACGCCAGCAAAAACATAACTTCCTTGGCGGTTATGTTTTTAATAAATGTAAAACTGCAAAGAAAGGAGCAGCAAACTGTGTCTTTTGTGCTCTCAGTGGTGTTTTTGGACCAGAACTGGTGCAGAAACGTGGAAAAACCCCTCCCGAAAATCACCTCAGACAACTCAGTGTGACTGAAAGTAACACAGAAATGCTCCTAAGGCCGATCCTTGCCAGATTACAGTCGCAACTTTTACAGAAAAGCAACCAGGCTGCTCATCCAGACATGAAACAGACACATTCAGAAAGGAGTGAATGTCTAAAAGGGGGTTAACTTTTCCTCCCAGACACTCGTAGAGGCACAATTATGATAAACAAGCTCGTGTTGCTGCAGCATATAAATGTAAATATCGACCACCAACGTCCACACAGGACTGGAGAATTTACCAGAGTGACGGTGAGGCTGAGAACTCGTCCTTTGCAGTCCACAAACAGAACGCTGTCCTCGTACCAGGGGTCCAAGTGCAGGTAGTTGTACATGCCGAAGGCTCGCATGTGCTCCAGAGTGTAGTGAGAATCCTTGAGCTTCACCTCCTCCACAGCTGCAGCCGACAGGAGGAGAGAAAAACACTGAGATAAGGCACGAAAATGAGACGACACTAGACACTATTTACATTGTTGTTATTCAGTTTTTAGAAAGTATTTGAAGAGACAAACTTTTGATGACTGTCATCTTACAATTCATACTTCACAGATTTAGTACTTTTATCAAAACATCCATCCGTTGATTATCTATACACCACTTAATCCTCTGCATCGACATTATGTAAGAGGAAATTTTAAAAACCCTATTTTTTGCTGGAACCATCATGAAAACTGTATGTTTACAGTTTAATGGATAAACTAGTAAAACAGTCTGGAAGACAACCTGAAAATGATGACCACCTTAAAATAATACAAGAAAATGCACATTTGTTTGATGCAAACAGGAAACAGTAAGATATGGGACGTACATACATGTAGCAGCTAGTAAACAAGACTTCATCCTACTTGTTTTGAGATATTATTTTACGGATTTCAGCATCTCATTTTTTTGCCTTCATGGTATTGTGGTATATCTGAAATCAATCAATAAAAAAGTAATTTAAAAAATCTGCAGTGGAATAAAATATACTGATTTTCTGAACGCTGCTGAGATTTAAGAGGAGGAACTTAAACTTAGTTTTGAATCACTGGACTAAAGATAGAGCAGCTTCAGTGCTACTTCCCATTTATAAATAAAGTTTTCAACCAGCCTGTAAAAATGTTAATCTTAATTTCAAATGACTCATTAGTGTGACAGCAAACACACTCACCAGCCTCTTTATTACATGTTACTCATCTGTTAAATTTAATGCAACTCAATCCATAAATTCTACTGTCATGAAGTGTCAATGCTTTTAGCTTTTGTTGTGGAAAAAGGTGAAAATTCTACTTCATGTTGTGGTGCACTGGGCTACATTATGATTAAAAGTATTCCTAATATTTTGACGACTGCACGTGTGGCAAAATATCAGGAACACTTTTAAATGTAACACAGTCCAGCTCAACTATGACCTCAATAATAATAATATTAATATTAATAATAATAATAGTAATAATAAATAAAGCAGAATATTACCATTTTTTGACAACTTTGACAAAAACAAAAAATGTAGAAGCTTTGCAAAGTAAATTTAACAGGTGTAGCTAATAAAAAGTTAGCATGGAGTGTAGTGTGTTAGAGCCTGGTGTCAGTGCTAAGCTAGCAAACAAGCTAACTGTGCTATAAGTTAGTTTCTCTCACCTGCATCCAGCTCAACGTTGTACGTCGGAATGGCGTCCAGAGACAAGCGGTAACTTTCAAAGTTCGGGTCCAGCAGGTCTCTGTTGACCTTCAGCGAATAGTTAGACGCTGCCATGTCTCCTGAATGTGGCTGACTTACTCACAAGTTGATGTGCAGCATGAAGATGATGCTGGACAGGTCGGCAAGACACACGCTTCCTGTTTTGTTCCGCACGGAGCCATTTTCCAGCGGACGCCACCTCCGCAGGGGGCTCATGGGAAATCGAGTTCTGGGTGTATTTCAGCTAAAAGAACACGCAGAATCCCATGAGAATCGTTGTTATTTTGCAGTCGGAATCAGTATCATTTTGTTAAGTGTATTTTTCGTCAGTATAACAGATTTATTTGGACATTAATGAGAAATTACTCGGGCGTTGTTTGAAGATTAACCGCTCCGAAGCCGGAACCGTTGAGCTTTTGAGGCGTTCGACGGAGCCGTTTACCTAAGGGACCGTGTGTTCCCCAGCTGATCCTCCTCGACAAAGGTAACGTTTACCTGTTAGCTAGCTGCATTTTTAAGCATCCATTCGCGTTTCTGTGCGTTTAACATGAGACTTCCGGTGTTTTTGCGTGCGTTTCCAGGCAGAACATGAGCAAAGACTCCCAGATGAGGGCTGCGATCAACCAGAAGCTGATAGAGATGGGGGAACGGGAGCGGTGAGCGACACTGATTTGGCGCTGGACGGTTCACACACGGTTGTATATTCAGATTAATCGAACATAACGTCACCTGGATGTGTGTGTGCAGGTTGAAGGAGTTGCTCAGGGCGAAGCTGGTGGAGTGTGGATGGAAGGATCAGCTGAAGGCGCACTGCAAAGGTACCGAGTGTGGCTTTATACGTATATATGTGAGGATGTTGTGGTTCTCTGAAGCTGCACCACTAAATCCACCGACTCCTGTGTCCAGATGTGATCAGAGAAAAGGGCCTGGAGCACGTCACAGTGGAGGACCTGGTCACAGAAGTCACACCTAAAGGCAGAGGTACAGCACAGAGACTGGTGCACAAACACAGCAGCAGAATCCTGCACTGTTAAAAAGGACAATTCTGACTGCAGCAGTGGTTTGCTTCTTACCTGGTGCTTGCTTATGGTCAACATAACCGATCAACACATATTAAAACACCTCCTATTTATCGATCAATTCTCCAATCCTGCAGAAAAACTTCACAATACTTTTTCTGCTCTATTCTAACCTTATTTAAGCTCACTTATCTTATTTAAGTGCTTGTATCTTATTGCTTTGCTGCTTTCCTTATGTCTTTTTTTCCTTAACAATATCCGGCACAAGAATTTCCTTCAGGATTAATAGTTTTATCTTATCTTATCGTTGCTCTAGAGGCCTTTATATATCGATATAGTCCTAAAACAGAGACTAATAATGCAGCTAAAACTTTGTAATTCTTGACTGTATTGGATTTGCATGAACCCAGGTATCAGTTTTACTTTTGTTCTTTGCTTGCTCCCAGAAACCTTTAGCATTGTTGTTATATTATTATTTATTTAGACAATTAGACACTCTTACATTCTATAAAACTGTCACGTTAAATGTCAGATTACTGAATGTTTCCTCCACATCACCATGAAAAATGTTTTGTTTTTATTACTTGATAATTTATGCATTCTATTTATTAATAATTTGTCTTTTTTGTGAGCAGCGTAAAGGGACTACGCACATTATTTGGTTATATAATCTTGTGATTCATGATGATAATTAAACTGAATCTTAAATTTTGAATATGAAACCTACATCTAAGCGGCTTACACACACACACAAAGAACAGTGATATCAATAAGCATTTTAAATACGCATTCACACAGTCTGCAGGGTTTTTTTGCAGGTTTCCTTTCTGACTGGTTTGTGATCATAGTTTATTCTTCTTGTGGGAAATATATAAAGTTGTACACACTTATTTGTAGCTTTCTTTACGATACGAGAGTCAACCTACTTTGAATTCTGTGTTTAATGTTCATTTTTACTCATCTCAGACCGTTTAAAAGAACAAAACTGTCCTACACTCCAGAATAACAGCTCAGCAGCTCGATGATTAAATGATCAGGATGGTTATCAGGCTTCTGCAGAGCTTCATGATGAGCTGATCATTTAAATCAGGTGTGTTGGAAGAGGGAAACATCTAAAACATGCTGGATAGGGGCCCTCGAGCACCAGGATTGGACACCCCTCATATAGAGTCTGCTCTATTGTAGCATGAAATATAATATAACATAGAACAGATTAGAATTAGAATAGAATCTACTTTATTAATCCCCGAAGTGAAAATCAAGTGTCTGACAAAGAAAAACATGAAATAAATAAATTCAGGTGTCTGGAAGTTCATCTCCCATTATGATTACTACGGATCATTTATTTATCCAATAAATTTTTAAAAATGAAAATTAAATTCTAATATAATTTATAGTTTTAAAACATATAATTTAATTTGTTTATTATTGGATATTTCTACAGATATTTGTTAGATGAAATACTTTGAAATTTGATCCCTCGTTCGATCAACAGCACCTCAGGAACTATTTAAGACAAGAAGTGAATATTTTCTGGTTTCTTCTGCGACAGTAAACTAAATATCTTTACCAATTGTGGACAAAACAAGATATTCTTAATCTCGGACTCGAAAAAACGTCCTACTGTTTTCTGATATTTTATAGACAAAACTAATTGATGAATCGAGAAAATAATCATCAGATTAATCCAAAATTTAAAATAATCATTAGCTGCAGCCGTACTGGAGTCCTGACGAGGTTAAAAAAACGCTGTCATAAATACCAAACATTTAAATTTTGCTAATAACCTTGAGATAAGTGTTGTTTTTCTGCAAAGAACCCAAATGATTTTTAATGTTTTTATGAAAGAAATGACATTAATTCTCCTGCCAAACAAGCAAACAAACAGTATTGGGATCCTAAATTTGTGTGTTCACTTTTGTAAACAAAGAGCTTAGAAGTTAGAAAGGAAGCTGGTGCCTCTGGTGCTTAATCTGCCTCTTAACATGTTCATTAGCAGTAAAAACACCTTTCGACATAATGCAGTTCAGAGAGTCGGCCTACCGATGCTACCAGAGCTGCTGTGTTCTGTTCGACTGTTGTGTTGCTTTATTTCACATCCTTGTTTTTTCTGTCCCGTGCAGCACTCGTCCCCGACAGCGTGAAGAAAGAGCTGCTGCAGAGAATCCGAGCTTTTCTAGCTCAACACGCCACCTTGTGAGCGAGCCGGTCCCTCCTCCCCCTCCTCCCCCCTCCTCCCAGTCTAGGCAATTTTTTTACTCACTGTAGATCCACGATCATGAAAATCCAACCAACCGATGTTTGTTGTCATTGTGAGCGACGCTGAAGTGTTAATTTTATTTTGTATTGTGTGTTTTCATATTGATTTTAGTTTGTTATGCTGCAGGTTTTTTGGAAGAAAAAAAATAAAGTCATGCCTATTTTGGTCACCGAGGCTCCCGATGCTGTTCTGTTTTAATTGAGACCTGAAAATGTAGAAATATGCATCTTCATCTCCATCCACTGTCTTTCGCTTATCCGGGGCAGCAGTCTAAGCAGAGAGGCCCAGACTTCCCTCACCCCAGATGCCTCTTCCAGTTCTTCCAGTGGGACACAGAGGCGTTACCAGGCCAGTCCAGCATGTCCTAGGTCTACCCCGAGGCCTCCTCTTGACAGGACTCCCCCTTGAACTGCTACCTTATCATGGTGGGGGAGTTTGAGGGCCTGAATGATCCAGGGAGCTGTGTTGTCGGGGGCTTTATGACGCTGGTGGGGTCTCTCAAGGCAGACGGGTCAAAAACCGTTATGGACAACACACAACCATAAACCATTACATCGCCCAGTATGGTGCAAAAACTCCACATCTTATTAAGTTTATTCGTCTTATTTTTAGTCCAAATGTCTCAACCCACTTGATTTAAGATAAATTCACTTTACAGGCAACATTTCAGCAGATGGAGGGACGTGTTTTAAGACAACGCATCTTAAATATCTTGTTAAGTCAAACAATCTTGAAATGATCTTGTTTTAGTTGTATTTTACCAGAAACAAGGTTCATTTCTTTTCATACATGTTTCAAGCTGAGCTGTTGTTTGTATCAGATAAATAATCTGGATTTAAGAAATAAAGTAAATGCATTTTAATTGGAAAATCACCAATTCATATCAGAAAACAGCTGCATGTGGAAAATGTGTTTAAAAAACAAAGCAAATGTCTGCTTTTGAGTTAAAACACCTCCTTTTGGGCGTAGCTGGCTTCACCTAAAACACAACACCTTCAAATGCTGTCAAACACCACTAAATATTAGGATTTCTAGCCAACTGTGAGAAGACATTATATCTCAGAATGCTTCAATTAATCTGTGTGATCTGATTTCAAGTACAAGATGGTCTTAAATCTAGAGAAGAGCCACGATAATACAACTAAAATAAGTTGAACACATCTCAAATTAAGAAGCTGACATTAAACTTATTAAAGCTAAAATCTATTTAATTCTTTAGCATGTCTGGTTTATTCTAAGACACCTCAGCTTGACAATGCTGCTAAAATATAGCTTAAAATAAGTTTTCCCTGCTAATTTTAAGACCTCAATATTCTAAATGTTATGTCTTATTTCAAGAAATCTGACCAAGCAAATGTTCACTTGTTCTATTGGCAGATTTTTCACGTATTTCAAAGTAAAAGTGCCTTGAAAGAAGTTTTTTTTCTTGTTTTGGGAGGGCTTTTTTTTTTTTTACAGTGTATGGTGCAGTCGGGGCCCCACCCTGGAGCCAGGCCTGGGGTTGGGGCTCGCATGGGAGCATCCGGTGGCTGCGCCTTAAGGACGACATGGGCCCGACCTCCTGTGGACCCGCCACCCTCAGAGGGAACCATAGTGGATCAGGCGCCCCGATCCCCGGACACAACTTCTAGCTGATTTTATGTTATTTTTTCAAACCACACTGATCCTCCCTGCCCTTCACTGGCTACCTGTCAGTTTTAGAATTAATTTAAAGCTGTCATTGCTGTTTTTTTTAAAGCTTTAAAGAGCCTAAATCCTCCGGCAGGTTCTTAATAATGGTTCCTAAATGCTAATTTCTCACCAAACCTGTTTGTGGAAATCCAAACTGGGTATCCTGTTTCAAATCTCCTCTTAAAACTCACTTTTCTGTTTTGCTTTTTTCCCATCTGATGGTAGTTATTTCAATTATTTTGTCTTGCAGCACAGTAAGTTTTTATTTATCTTAATCATAGGTTTTTGTTGTGAAGCAATTTACGACTTCTTATTGTTATTATTAGTGCTAAAAATAAGACTCTGAACTGTCACTATGACAAAAACGCCATTGCCTAAGTCTCATACTATGTTTGTGGTGGTTTGTTGTTACATAAGAAGGTAAGACATGTTGCATAAAGACTTGGTGCTTCATAATTATGTCTTTTTACTGATAAATTGAGCTTTTATTTTGAAAAAAATAATGCTTTTTGTATTTATTTTTTTACATTATCATAGCTTTTATATGCAGTTTATGGTTTCCAACTTAAAAAACAATCCAGTGCATGTGAGATATTTATTGCTGTGGTCAAACATTTGTAATGCATGAAGTCACCCTGCAGCAGTTTTGCAATTTTCCCTTCCAGGAATCCAACTTGGTGTTGTGTTCAATGTCCCTCAGAGGAAGCTGAGCCAGATGCCCTCGTGTTCGCTCATCTTGAGTCACCGTCTGAACCCGCCGGACGACTTACAGTATCTGCTTTAGTTCCTTTTTTCCTGATTTACGGCTCCGTGGAAAGATTGATCACGCAGGCCTGAAATAACAGTGACAGGGGGGTATTTAGGCTTTAGTTTGGTGAGTGGGCAGAGTGAGAGTTGGCGTGTTGGCTGTGTGTCTTCATACAGCAGGCTCTTATGTGGTTGTAGCTGTCAGCGCTATTTAGAGGGAGGACCATCATGCAAAAACCTGCACTGAAAAACAGTGAAATGCACAATCTGAGCAAGTTTCAACCCACAAAACAGAAGTTTAACACAAAGTTTTACGCTCATGCATAAGCCTAATATTCAAATCTAATCTCAGTAAATTAAAGGATATTATCAGGAATATACTTGTTAGCTTTCTTGTCTAGACTTGCTCATGTTTGTATGCTACAGCTACAGCTAGTCAGTTAGCTTAGATTAGCATACAGACAGCAAAAAAATGTCCCATTAAACCACAACTTGATGATTTTTCACTACATTTCCAGTAAATAACTTATAATATGTCGATGACTGAGCTTTAGTGGTGTTGCTACGTATCTTTTGTTACCTTTGGACATGGCCAGGCTAACTGTTTTTCCTTGTTTGTCGGTCTGTGCTCAGCTAACTCTCTGCTAGCTTTAGCGTTAGCCCAGAGTTGCATCAGTCTTCTTCCCAACCAATTCTTATAAAAAACATACTATTCACATAGATTACACTTTTCATTAATTAATAGGGAACTATACACTTGTTTTTTAGTCTTTTTTTAAGCAAGCACTATTTCCATACGTGAACTTTTGCAATACTGCTAGTTGATTTTTGTTGTCTTTGGAGAACAAAATCATGCTAGCTGACAACTGACTGCTAGCTTTGGCTTTAGCATGCAGATATCTGAATACTATTTATTTAAAACTACTTAATGTTTCAGATTAGTTTGATGATTAATATAATTTTTCATTAATATATAATTTTTCACTTCTTTTTCTTGTTTTTGTTTTGACATGTTGTCTCAGGATGGAGCCGTGCTAGCTGTTTTCCTGTGTTTGCGGTCTTTGCGCTAAGGTAGGCTAACAGGTTTCTGGCATTAGCATTAGCATACAGGTATACGAGTGGTAGCAATCTTCATCTCTCTAGCTATTCATTTAAACTGGACAATTAGTCAATTAATTGGTCGTGTAGTTAAGTGGATTTTGTTATTTTTGAAGAGCTAAACTAGCCTTTTCCTTTTTTGCAGCCTTTGTGCTAGGCTAAGCTAACTGGCTGCTGTTAGCACACAGATAGCAGAGCCTGCTCTCAAACTAATCTTTAAAACTGGGCCTCAGTTTCACATGAATGTAAAGATTATTATCATTTAATAATTAATTAATATTCCACACTCTTACTATACTGCTGCTATAATAATTTCATTTGTGTTGACAGCTGATTACTATGACATAAGATAGCATTGTGATACACAACATGTTTCTATTTTATTTTTTCCTTATGAAGCAAGGCCATCTTTGATTACTAAATTAATTTCTTTTAGAAGAATAATTTCAAGCTTTGTATGAATTGGTGATAAATGGCTGAAAGACTTGTGTGACACTGCAGACATGTAAAGCTAAAGTCTATAAACTCTACTACTATAAATGCTTTATCACTGAAGTCATGAAATGAGATTTTTATATATTGGACCACAGTTTACACCCATTTTATAAAATCAGAATCACTTTATTTGTAATTCCACCATAGTTTGAGCCTCATAATGTCTGACAATGACGCTGTAAACCAACTTTCTCTGAGTTCAATCTGTACTGAACCTTATCTTGGTTGCCAGGTTTGTTTTTTGTCTTTTGGTTCTGAAGTTGTTGATTGAAAGTCCTTCTTGGAGTCTTGCAGTATTACAAAACCAAAAAGCATTTTGAACATTTTTCTCTCATAATCTCCTCCATTATCGTCTTTTCTTGTTTGGCTCAAGGTGAGAATAACATCAAAGGATCCAACGTCAGAAAGGCCATTATCTACCTTAAGTGGAAATTCTTGCCGAGCTCCTCTGTTGTTCTGCTGGACGTTGCGTAAGACAACATTTTTTCACGCAATCATCTTTTCCAACCTGGAGGCACGTGTGAGCGAATGTTGTAACGCAATGAATGTTTTACACCTGAACCTGAATGACGCAGCAAAATCTGTCGCCTGTGACAAAAGACGGATGTTGTGCTTTAGATTAAAATCACTGCTTCAAGCTGCAACATCAAATAGCCTCTTATCACCACGTGAGGCTGCTAACGTGCAGAGTTCTACTGTTTACCTCACTCCTCAGCTTCCTGATGAGGTTTGTTCTATGAGTAATAGTCATGCTTCAAACACGAGAAGGTGCGATCATCAGCTTTTAACAGAAGGAACACACGAGTATCCACATTACTACGTCTATGAGGCAGATATTCAGAGCATCCAGGGTCAGTCTGTGTCCAGTCGGACAGAGTTCAGGGAATATGTTGCTCCACCATGTTAGAGTTTGTTCAGAGTTTACTTCTTTGTTATTTGGAGCCCAAGACTAAGTTCAGAAGTGGGTGTTTAAGACAATTCATGACCTCTGTGTCCACCAGTTTTTCTGGTCCTACCAATGATTCCAAAATACTGGACCCTTGTCTTGACATATTTGCCAAAACATCAAATTCTACTGATGTTAGAGCCTCAACAGTTGGTGAAATGTCAACCAAAGACTGTATTTTTAGTAGGAAACATGGATCCATCCATTTATATACGCTGACAGGAACTTTCTGGGGCCACAATACCATTTTTGTCAGAATATTTTGCACTTTTTTCCATTTTCAAAGGCCAATAATTATTCATCGGTGCCATTTTGAGCCATTTTCAACAAGTTTCAAGTCAAAATAGCAAAAACTGGCTTGATATTCTTGCTACACATCAGATTCTCCTGATGTTAGAGTCCCAAAAGTTTGGGAAATGTCAACCAAAGACTATTTATAGTAGGAAACATGGATCCATCCATATATAAACACTTACGGGAATTTTCTTGGGCCATAATATCACCCTGGTTCGGAAAATTTGCACTTTTCTTCTATTTTAAATGACGAATAATTATTCACTACTGTCATTTTGAATAGATTTTGGACAAGTTTCAAGTCAAAATAGCAAAAACTGGCTTTCCACATATCAAATTCTACTGATTTTAGAGCCTCAACAGTTGGAGAAATGTGGACCAAAGACTGTATTTATAGTAGGAAACATGGATCCATCCATTTATATACACTTACAGGAACTTTCTGGAGACACAATACCACCTTTGCTTGAAAAAAATCCACTTTTTTCCATTTTTAAATGCCAATAATTAAGAGCCTAAAGAAGAAAACCTGACTAACTCAACCGTGATCTGATACCCATCGTCTCTGGTTGGGGTTTTAGGTTTTATCGAGCGACCAAACACAAAGAAAGCCTGGATGTGCCAAACCTGCTTCGTAGTAAAGTGCTCAGGTTGCAGGTTCCTCAATACAACCACAAAAATATGCACATTGAGTCAATGTCGCCATTTTGATATGTCAAACTATCTAAAAACTGAACCCTTGTCTGGTCATATTCACCATAAATCAGATTCTACTGATGTTAGAGCCTCAACAGTTGGAGAAATGTTGACCAAAGACTGTATTTTTAGTAGGAAACATGGATCCATCCATTTATATACACTTACAGGAACTTTCTGGGGCCACAATGCTATTTTTGTTTGAATATGTTGCACGTTTTTTCCATTTTCAAGGGCCAATAATTATTCATTAATGTCATTTTGAACATATTTTGAGCCATTTTGGAAAAAATTCAAGTCAAAATAGCAAAAACTGGCTTGTTATACTTTCCACATATCAGATTCTACTGATGTTACAGCCTCAACAGTTGGTGAAATGTTGAATAAAGACTGTATTTTTAATAGGAAACATGGATCCATCCATAGATATACATTTAGAGGAACTTTCTGGAGACACTATACCACCCTACAGAGAAGGTTTTGCACTTTTTTTCAATTTTAATGGCCAATACTTATTTATTATTGTCATCTTGGTCAATGTTAAGTCATTTTAGATCGTCTTTATCTCACTTTGAACACATTTTAAGTAATTTCGGACAAACTTCATGTAATTTAGGAGAGATTCCGAATATATTTTTGCAATCTTTGTCTGTTTCAAACACATTTTGAGTCATTTTGGACAGACTTCAAGTCTAAACATCTAAAAACTGGAACCATGTCTTGTCATATTCACCATAAATCAGATTCTACTGATGTTAGAGCCTCAACAGTTGGTTAAATGTGGACCAAAGACTGTATTTATAGTAACAAACATGGATCCATCCATTTATATACACTTACAGGAACTTTCTGGGGCAATAATATCACCTTTGTTTGAGAATTTTGCGGTTTCTTTTCTATTTCAAGGGTCGTTACTTACAATTTTGCGTCCTCGCCACATTTCATCTCTGTGGAAGTTATGTTTATGGAGATACTGAACCCTTAAAATGGCTTCACGGATTGTTTGGGGGTGAAAAATCCTCAAAACTCAGCCGAAATATTTCACAGAACTTAGCTTTGGGGTCCCAGATATCGACTCTAAGCTAAATCTGAGACGCTAAAACAGCTACAAGCTTCTAGGCTCAGTTTCCCAGACGCTTAAACCCAATCTGAGACTAAAAACGTT
This sequence comes from Dascyllus trimaculatus, assembly GCA_024666655.1. NCBI lineage: Eukaryota > Metazoa > Chordata > Actinopteri > Pomacentridae > Dascyllus > Dascyllus trimaculatus. The sequence continues at coordinate 4,527,435 of CM045461.1, forward strand.
TATTTTTTTAAAGGAAATCGTTGTTGAATTTTACTTTTTTAGGTTTGGACTCGGCTTGATGCTTGTCTCAGAGACTAGCGAGTGTTTTCAGTGGGTTAGTGGCATCACCCCGGGCCGAGGTCGCTGCATGTTTCTAGATAAAATTTGCAATAAAGGAAATTGTGTAATTCTTCCTGGTGCTGTTTGGGAGCGTTAGAGGAAATGAGGTGGTTTAAAAGGACACCGAGTCACACAGCGAGGCCTGAATGTGACGATCGGCGCTGAGGTTACTGTAAAAGTCCGATTTCTGCCTCTTCAGCATGTCGTCACTGGGAGCTAAAAATACGTCGGTGATGGTTTCCAGGGTCCGTCTTGTTCTGTTGCAACATTTCAGTGTTGAAATTGTAGAAATCTGCAGAAATATGCTTTAATATTCTCAGAAAGTCTATATAAGCTATAAAAAGCTGCATAAAAAGGAAGTTAAATGACAAAATAAATCTACTTCTGATTAAATAAATGCCTTTTTACCCTTTATTCCAAGTATAACCACATTTCTTAATCATCCTCGGAGGTTTTAATGGCCACCTTTTAGTATTTATTGTTACTGATTGTTGAGGTTTTGCTCTTTCTTGGGTTTCTGCTGTTTAAGACGTTGCTGATTTGTTAGTTTCCTTTTGCTTTCTGTGCTCCTGCACTGCAAAAACTCCACATCTTACCAAGTTTATTCGTCTTATTTTGTCTCAACCCACTTGATTTAAGATAAATTCACTTTCCAGGTAACATTTCAGCAGATGGAGGGACGTGTTTTAAGACAACGCATCTTAAATATCTTGTTAAGTCAAACAATCTTGAAATGATCTTGTTTTAGTTGTATTTTACCAGAAACAAGGTTCATTTCATTTCATACATGTTTCAAGCTGAGCTGTTGTTTGTATGAGATAAATAATCTGGATTTAAGAAATAAAGTAAATGCATTTTATTGGAAAATCACCAATTCATATCAGAAAACAGCTGCATGTGGAAAATGTGTTAAAAAAAACAAAGCAAATGTCTGCTTTTGAGTTAAAACACCTCCTTTTGGGCGTAGCTGGCTTCACCTAAAACACAACACCTTCAAATGCTGTCAAACACCACTAAATATTAGGATTTCTAGCCAACTGTGAGAAGACATTATATCTCAGAATGCTTCAATTAATCTGTGTGATCTGATTTCAAGTACAAGATGGTCTTAAATCTAGAGAAGAGCCACGATAATACAACTAAAATAAGTTGAACACATCTCAAATTAAGAAGCTGACATTAAACTTATTAAAGCTAAAATCTATTTAATTCTTTATCATGTCTGGTTTATTCTAAGACACCTCAGCTTGACAATGCTGCTAAAATATAGCTTAAAATAAGTTTTCCCTGCTAATTTTAAGACCTCAATATTCTAAATATCATGTCTTATTTCAAGAAATCTGACCAAGCAAGCTTTCACTTGTTCTATTGGCAGATTTTTACACTTATTTCAAGGTAAAAGTGCCTTGAAAGAAGTTTTTTTTGTTGTTTTGGGAGGGGAATTTTTTACAGTGTGGGGTCGAACTGTGTTGAAGATAAAGTAGCTTTATTGTCCACCGTGGTGTGAGTTTGTCTTCGGCCTCTCCGAGACGTCGAACCACACAGGACAAATTAAGACCCTCAGCAACGAAAAGCGAGGAAGAGTCGTGCAAACAGGCAAAAGACGGCAACAGCTGATGGGATCGCCTCGTACAGACGTGTCCTGGTCGTCCCCAACACCTTCCCTGTCAGGTCTACGATCGAGGACGGCTTGTTGTTCGGCCTGCTTCATTCTAGAGCCCCATGTACCGACACTCCTCCACACTGATGCCGCTCTGCCTTCGACGCCATCACGGCCTCATTGACTGACTTTAGCTCACTCGGGGCTTCGGCACCAAGCGGCTGGATTAAACTGCAAGATGCTTTCAACAAGGCCTCTAGACCAGTGGTTCTCAACTGGTCCAGCCTCAGGACCCACGATGACTCCATTAATAACAGTCGCGACCCAACTTTTTGAAGTTTGCTGTTCCTGTTAACAAATTAAGGTTTATTTGGGTGGAGTCTCAACGCATTTTGATACAACTTTGCAAAGTTTTGGCTTATTTTTTTTGCTCATTTTGGTATATTTGAACACTTTTGCCAAGTTTTTGAGCATATTTTAACCCATTTTGACAGATTCTGAGCTCATTTTGGTTCATTTTTGCCACGTTTTAGCTTAAATTTCTCCAATAAACTGGCAGAGACAGATCTAGAGGTTAATAGTGGGCAACTACTGGTGTCACCACCACTAAATATCCTGCTACTGAAAGCAAACTGTGTTAATAAGAAACACGTCCTTCAAAATAAAAGACTTTATACCACTGCTTTAGGGGTTCATGATTCTGCGACCCTCTAAAAATGGCTTCCCGACCCACCAGTTGAGAACCAGCGCTCTAGACACCATTTCCAGTGCGTCTACTTACAGCAACACTGACAGAAAATGCGACTTTGTTTGAGTCGTAAATAACAAACGTCATACAATAGATTTAAACCTGTCATCCACAAAGGAGTCTGTGCAGTCCAGCTCTGAATAACTCATAAACCGGTGAACTCTGAACTAGTTGCGGCTCTGAACAGCTGAACTTCACCTGTTTAGACTCATCTTTGAACTCTTATCTTATCTCCACTGTGATCGAGTGCTTTGAGAGGCTGGTTCTGAGGCACATAAAACCTTTACTGCCTCCAGGCCTCCATCAGCACCAGTTCACACACAGAGCCAGCAGGTCCACAGGTGATGCCTTTAACAGACCTCCACGCAGTGAGTAAACACCTCGAACATTCTGTTGGTTATGCAAGGATGTTGTTTGTAGGGATGCACCGATACCTGAAATTGAATATCTGCCAATACCGATACTATTCCGATACCAGAGCTCTGTTTGCTTTAATATTATTATGATCATTATTGTTGATTAGCTCCACCTACAAGGGAGGAGGCTATGCGATCGTGGAAATCCAGATCTCTGCAGTAAAGCTCAGGGCTGGAACTCCTTTTAACTTCTCAGCTAACTTGGTCGACGCTCAGTTCTATAGTTCAGGGAGCCTCTGATAAATATCTCCTGGATGGCTGCAAGTGTTCAATCAAGCTGTAACCCTTAGTTTTCTACAGCTGATAACGGTTGGTCATCAAGTTTAATGAAGTTGAGCAGCTTCTCGGTGATCCCTTTAGCTTTCACGTTGTCTGGAGGGAGTTTACCTTTAAGAATGACTCCAGAAGTGATTCCTTCCGGCTCCTTTCGTCTTTCTGTCCCACGGCTAACAAACCGCCGTGCTCTTTACTGGGATGCTTTCTCAAATGTCTGATTAAGTTTGTTGTATTGTAGGTCGCGATGAAGCTTCCGCCTCTCGGTACAACGGCTCTGCAGACATTGCACGTTGCTGTTTTGCTTTGCGACGTTGCTAAGGTCAAATATTCCCACACAGCGGACATGCAACGATGAGAAGTTAGCCACAGTGCTGCTAAATGCTAGCTAGCTAGCTGGCTGCAAACTGTGGAGTGGATTTCCTGAATGGAGGCGTGTCGTTACTCCGCGTTCAGGAAATCCATCCCACAGTTTGCAGCCAGGTAGCAGAGCAGCAGCATGGAATCACCTGTGGAGTCCTTTCAGCAGACGAGCACGGACATGGTTGGATCGGAAATCTTGGAAAAATTGGAACTTTCCGATCCATGAATTACGTTGGTATTGGAACCAGATACCGATACTGGATTGGATCAACCCCATCCCTAGATGTTTGTGGACTTCAGTTCTGCTTTCAACACACTCATTCTGAACAGGCTGTTGTCCAAACTACAGTCTGGGTATATTGGTGAGCAAACCTGCAGACTTCCTCACCAACCGTCTGCAGTCAGTCAGGCTGGGGTTCTACCACTCCTCAACCCTGGCTGTGAGCACGGGGGCTCCCCAGGGCTGTGTGATTCCCCCCCCCCATCTGAGGGGACGTGGTGGACCTTACGTGGGGCACCCATAGACATATATATGTAGACGCCGCGTTGACTGCTGCTGCTGATTGGAGCCGACGTGCCTACGCGGCGGCCATCTTGGTACAGTGCCACTCGCCCCTACAGTGCATTACGTCTATAGAGGAATGACATGTCTGCACTATAAAAGTGATCATAAATCCATCAGTTGTCAACATATATTGTCTGTTCCAAACGTCAGACATGGAGGACGGACAGGCAGACATAAATAGAACAAAAGCATCCAAGCATCCTGTGTCAAAGCTACATGTGTGACGTTTTTAACAAACCAAACCGTTTGGAAATCAGTGGAAAATTCAGAGAATAATTCTACTTTAAGATTGAGGAGTACCTCTTACCTCCATAGACTTACATTCACTCCCCCCTCTGCTAGCCCTGTACCAAGATGGCGGAGCTTTAGGCACGTCCCTCCACAGTCAATGCGGCGTCTACGTATATATGTCTATGGGGGCACCAACACCAATGCCCTGGTGAAAAACCCACAGCAGCTCCTGTCCTTTCTAAGGTCACTGAGAAAGGTCAGCGTGTCCCAGGACCTGCTGCTGTCCCTCTATAGGTGGTCTGTGGAGACCATCCTCACCCACAACATCTAGGTGTGGTTCAGGAGCAGCTCTCAGGCTGACAGGAAGGTTCTGGATGGAGTCAGGAAGTCAGAGCAGAGCATCATGGGAGTGTAGCTGTCCTCTCTGTCTACATCACCAGGTGTCTGAGCATCACCTGAGACAGATCACAGCCTGTTCTCAGTGCTGCCCTCAGGGAAGAGACACATGCTGTTATTAAAAAAGGGAAAAAGGTATATTAAGGATAGAAAAATCTTTTTATTTTTAAACAAATTTGCTTTGTTTCATTAAATTCCAGGTGTGCTCATGGAAAAAACTACATTTGGCTAAAAAAAAAAAAATAAAAACACACTAAACTGTAAATAATGTCCTCATCAAAAATCTGTATTTTAAAAAATAGTAATTGGTGTTTTAAAAGAAATAAAATGTATTTGAAGCAGCAATTTATGTTTTATTTTACAGATATATGCTGTTATTTTTTTAAAGGGCATATCTAACATTGGAAAAATCTTAAATAATTTTTAAACCTATTTTTAAACAAATTTTCTTTGTTCCATTAAAGCAAACAAAAAACACTCATCTGTAAATAATGTCCACATCAAAAATCTGTATTTTAAAAAACTGTATTTTTTTTTTTACTGTATTCAATAAAGCAAAAATGTTATTTTACAGATATTTGCTTTTTAAAATAATTTAAATAAATCAAATAATTTTAATTTAAATAAATAATTTTAAATAAAAGGTTTATTAAGGATTGAAAAATGTTGAATATTTTTAAAGCTTTTTTTCCTTGTTCCATTAAATTGCAGATGATAATAATTAGTCTGAGCAAAGAAAAGATGTTTTAAAAACCGATCCAAAACTCTAAAATCTGTATTTTATAAAATAGTAATTTGTTCTTTTACAACATGAGACCATAAAATCACACAGTTTTATATTGAAATCCACTAAAATCTCATTATTTGACTGATTTTTGCTTCTATTTTCACCGTTTTTTTCTGTTTTTAACGTATTTTTTGGCACACTTGAGACCAGATTCGTATCACCTCTTGTTTTTGCAGTGGTTGCAGTTATTTATTTATTTAGTTGGTTATTTTATAGTTTCACTGCCTCTTCTGGTCTTGGATCAAACTCTGGCTGAGCTTCCTGTTTCCTGGTTTCACCTCCTTCCTCTGCCGGTTCTCGGATGAACCTCGTTGCTGTGATTCTTCCAGCAGCGGCTCGGATGCTTCAGTCTCCTCCTCCTCCCTCCTCCTGCAGGTGAGGAGGCGGAACCAGGAGCCGCAATAAAGAGCCGGAGACCCTCCAGGAACCCGGACAGGTTCTCTGGATCCTCCTGACACCTCGGACACATCGACCAAGCTGCGGTTTCTTACTGACGACAGGTTCACTTATATCATTTTAATCCAAAAATATCAGGTTTTATTCTATTTATAGGGAGTTTTGCAAGTATATTTATTATGAGGCTGTAATTCACCGACTTTTATCTCATTAATTGCGTGAAACCTCCTCAGTAGTGACGAGAACAAACTTAAAATCGACTTTTTGGGTGTTTTTCTGCGCTTTTACGCTCGATTCTGGTTTTGTTTCATCCTGACACACTCATGATTTTGAAAAATCTGCTAAATATAATTTTTTTTAACGAAAGAAACACGTAAAATTCTTATTCTAAATGCTGCTTTTTGGGGTTTAAATAGACGATATTCATCCGGTGAACCTGAGAAGAAGCAGCGCAGGTGAAGAATCTGTGAATCTCCAGGATGGATTCCGCGCTGAGGCCGGTCCTCCTCCTCCTCCTCCTCCTCCTCACTGTGTGGAGCTGCTGCAGTACGTAGAGAAATTAAAATACATGATATTTCTGACAGGTTATTCTCTATGTGTTTGGTTTTAAATGGAATTTCTCGTGTCTGGATGCGATTCTGTGCCTTTTTTATTGTGCGTAAAACCCGCGCGTAAAGGTCCAGACGCAGCAGCGGCTCACAGGAACAAACTGATCAGAGAGGAAACGGATTTAAATGGAGTTTTATTTGTGTTTTATCAGCTGCCCAACGCGTCAACTACGTTTCTCCACATCGGGGAAGCTTAAATGGAGCAACACGACTCACCATCTCAGGACAAGGTAAGAGGAGAGAAAGAAGAAGCTTTGATCCGGTGATGATTCATGGAAATCTGCCCTTTAATCCACATTATGACAGACTGGGACACATATTATTATAAAACCTTTAGGCAGATGTTAAATCAGTGGAAAGTAAAAAAAGAAAAACGTGTAATTTTACTGAATTTTTGCTTTTTATTTGACAGATTTATTCCACATTTTAAAAATAAGAAAAATATGTAAAATTATAAAAAATAAACTGTGAAAAATAAGATTTCTATGTAAAGTTACAAGTGGAAACATATTACAAAGTATAATATCATATGTTACTTGATATAATCTAAAATGAAATACTTTTTAAAGTTAAATCAATTCATTCATAGGTGGGCATATAAACTGTTAACATTAAAGTCTAGTTAAAAATGTGAGATCTTTATTAAAATTACATATAAAAGATCATATTGTCCTGGATATTGTCCAAAATGAGCAGCAGATTCTTCTATTTTTGTAAAACATCTATGAAATATATGATTTTTGTGTGATTTTAAATACAAAACTCATGCTGCTGTTGATTTGATCCAAAATGAACAACAGATTATTTTACTTTGGAAGAAAAATACGACTTAAGCAAAAGTATTTTGACCATTTCTTTTAAATAATTTGTATTATAACATCATCCGACCATATTTACAGGTAATTTAATTGTTTTTATGCATTTAAATGTAGTTTATTGAACATTAAAAAGACAAAAACACAAGCTTTGAGCAAATTTAAGGCTGTAAATTATTTTAATTATGAGAAATTTCCCCCTTTTTAAAATGAGAAAGTTTTTTATTTGACAGAATCTTTTGTTGTCCCACTTTGTTTGTTTTGTTTTTGTCTTGGCTTCATCCCATCGACTCTCTTCCTCAGGTTTTTCTAAGGCAGAGTTCAAACTGAAGCCTGAAGACGCTCATCTAGGAAACCTGGTGACTCTGGTGTCGGAGACGAAGTCGTTTCCCTGCGACGTGGAGCGAGACTCGACCCACGGGAACCAGATCCTGTGTTACACCAGGTACAACCACTCAGCTCCATAATACTGAGGCCGTCTGGAGGGTTTCACTGACTCTATTTGTTCAATTTATTCTCTTTTACTCTTTATTTGTTTACCTATGTACATATATGTTAACTGTTACTTCTATTTTTACACTGTACTTAGACTTTTTAATGCTCTACTCTTATTGTAAACACCAGTAATGTTGCATTTTTCTTTTAAATACCGATAATTTTGCTCCTTTGCTGTAAATACTAGCAGTTTTTTTGCATTTTTATTGTAAATATCAATCATTTTTGTACCTTTGCTGTAAATACCAACAATTATTTTTCGTTTTTATTGTAAATATATACATTTTCTGCATTTCTATTTTAAATACCTACATTTTTTGTATTTTTTGTTTTAAACACCAACAATTTTTTTTACATTTTTATTTTAAATACCAGCAATTTTTCTGCATTTTTATTTTAAATACCAGCAATTTTAGTATTTTTATTGTAAATATAAATGTATTATTTTGCATTTTTATTGTAAATACAAACAATTTTGCACATTCTCTGTACATATCTACAAGTTTTGCTTTTTTTATTGGAAATATCAACAATTTTCACACCTTATTCTGTCTGTTTATTTTATTTATTTACTGTAATTATATATTTTATAATTTCAGCCCTGTGTTTATGGCTTTATCTTCTGTTATCTTTCATTCTGCTTGATTTTTCTCTTTACTTGGATGAGACATTTTTGTTTCTTTTCTTTTATTTTATTTTATTTTTTTATTTTATTTTATTTTATCTGGTGTTGTTGTCCTGATTTATTTTGTTAATATTTCCCCCTATTTAACTCCACTGTCTTCCTGAATAACTAAAGCCTTTATTTATTTTATTTTTATTTTATTTATTCTATTTAATTTAATTTAATTATATTTTGTTTCATTTTATTTATGTTATTTTATTCTATTTAATTTAATTATATTTTATTTTATTTATTTTATTCTATTTAATTAATTTTAATTTAATTTAATTTAATTTAATTTTGTTTTGTTTTGTTTCATTTTATTTTATTTAAATGTATTTTATTTTATTTTAATGTATTTCTATTCCCTCCACCAGAGCCATGCCAGGTGATCGATACATGGTTCACGTCACCGTGGACGGGGTTCCTATTCCTGACAGCGACTTGTGCAGAGGAAGATACAAATGGCACCACTGCAGCTTCTATGTAAGTTTACAGCTGATTGGATTTAACTGTTCATTCCTTGGACTTTTGCTGCTGGACGGTTTGTTTTCTGTCTCTTCCCTCAGTCTGTCTGGTACCGGACTCCCACCATCTCCTCTCTGGATCTGGTCTCTGGTCCTCCAGGTACGAACCGTCTTTACACCAGGCTGTGATCCAACCCAGTTCCTGCTGAACTTCACATTAAAAGCTTTTTAAACCCGCTGCAGGTTCGCTGGTGACGCTGAGAGGACGAATCTATACCAACGTCTACGGCAGCAACACGGACCGGAGCTCCAACGGGCTCAACACCAGATTCCTGAGGTAGGAAAATGAAACAGATTCACATTTTTATTACCCAACGAATGGAAAAGCATCAAGAAAACAACCAAGAACAAGCTTCAGTTTAAGATATTTAATCCAAATTAACTTATTATTTACATTTTGCCACTGAGAAACTACGACTGTCTTCACTTTGACATGAAAGAGTCTTTATTCGACGTACGTTTTCATCCAAAAAGCCAAATTAAATTGATCATAATTCTACGTTGGAACGCAATAAAAGGAGAAAACTTTTGAGCAATGAATATTTCTTCATAGGTCCTGTATTATCTGAGTAGTTTATTCTATAAAATGTCCTAAAAATTGTGAATAAAGCCCCAAAAATTCAGTTTACTGTCATAGAAGAGAAAAAAAACCCCAAAAAACAGAGAATTTAAACATTTTCTACCCCTAAAAAAGAACTTAAATAGATTAAATTATTCTGAAAATAGTTGTCAGACTGATTAAAACTCTCTGGAACCACATATTTTAACCTTCTGAACCCAAAACAGGTTTGAAATGCAGGATTTATTTGTAGAAAATAAAAAAAATGCACCATTTATCAGATTTTCAGACTCAATCTTCCATAAACGAATGGAAAAACATGAAATAAACAACCAAGAACAAGCTTCAGTTTGTGATATTTAATCCAAATTAACTTATTATACACGACTGTCTTCACTTTGACATGAAAGAGTCTTTATTCGACATACATTTTCATCCAAAAAGCCAAATTAAATTGACCATAATTCTCTATTGGAAAGCAATAAAAGGAGAAAACTTTCGAGCGATGAACATTTTTTCATAGGTTCTGTATTATCTGAGTAGTTTATTCTACAAAATGTCCAAAAAAATTACAAATAAAACCCCAAAAATTCAGTTTACTGTCATAGAAGAGAAAAGAAACCACAAAAACAGAGAGTTTTGATGTTTTCTGCCCCTAAAAAAGAACTTAAATTAATTATTTGGTTCTAAAAACAGCTGCCAGGCTGATTAAAACCTTCTGGAACCACATATTTTAACCTTCTGAACCGGAAACAGGTTTGAAATGCAGGATTTATTTGTAAAAAAATTTTAAAAAATTGCATCATTTATCACATTTTCAGACTCAACTTTCAAAAAACGAATGAAAAAGCATCAAGAAAACAACCAAGAACAAGCTTTAATTGAAGATATTTGATCCAAATTAATTTATTATGCACGTCTGTTTTCACTTTGGCATGAAAGAGTCTTTATTCAACGTACATTTTTGTCCAAAAATCCAAATTAAATTGATCATAATTCTACGTTGGAACGCAATAAAAGGAGAAAACTTTAGTTTAGATTAATTTATTCTATAAAATGTCCAAAAAATTGCAAATAAAGCCCCAAAAAATTCAGTTTACTGTCATAAAAGTAACGAAACCTCAGAAATATCCACCTTTAAGCAGCTGGAATCAGAGAATCTAGACTTTCCCTCCTAAAACTTTACTTAAATAGATGAACTGATCCTAAAGACTCTCTGGAACGACACATTTTAAGCCTCTGAACCCAGTAAAGGGTTTGTAAAGCTTCTCGGTTTCATGTTGCTTGTTGCAGGTCCTTCATGGGAGGGATGCCCTGTGAGCTGCTCCAACCGGACTCAGACCAACTGTAAGTGTTTGATTTGATGCATCTCCTCAGTAAAGTCCACAGTTTTCTAAAGTTAAAGATAAAGATAACAACAACTCAGTTCCTCCTCGTGGTAAACGTCTGTTAAATGTCTGTTAAATGTCTGTTAACTGTCTGTAAAGCTACAACCTGAGGCTGGACTCTGAGTCGTCTCACTGGGGATACATGAGCTGCATGATGACGGGGACGTATGTCGGTGAGCTGCTCTGACTACAGACTAATGCAGAATCGAACGTTTTACTAATGTTTAACTGTAACAGACTGGAGAGAGGTTTTTATTTTGAATTTGTGACTTTTTTTGTTTAAAATTATGTCTTATGTCTGTTTTTTCCTTGTAAATTAGAATTTTTATCATAAATTTCTGACTTTTCTCAAAAATGTGTCACTTTTTCTCATAAATTTAGGTGTTTTTCTCATAATATATATATATTTGATGTATTTCTTGTAGATTTATAAACTTTTAACAGTTTTATCATAAATTAGTGACTTTTTCTAATAAACTTCAAAACTTTTTGTAATAAATCTGTCAATTTTTAACATAAAAATTGATGAATTCTTTTTTTTATCATGAATTTTTGAGGGTTTTTTATCTTAAATATTTTAATTTTTATCTTAAATTTGTGATTATTTTCTTGTAATTTTTTTTCATGAATTAATGAAGCAAAACTAACAAATTTATGATGTTTTTTTCTCAAAGAGTTGAGAATTTTTCTCATAAATTCACAATTTTTTTTCTGTAAATTTGTGATTTTTTGCTTCTAAATTTCTTCATTATTTTCTTGGAAAATAACCGATTTAATTTCAAAGATTAATAATACTAATATAATAGAAATATAAATGCATAAATATGTTAATAATACATTTAAGAAATTAAATTAAAATTAAAATGATCTAAAATTAAAATTAAATTAAATTAATGTGATTTATTTATTTCAAAAATATTTAAAATGTAATTTATTTGTTTTTTACTTATATTGCCACTATTATTCTGCTGTAACTGTCAGATTATTGTAATGAACAGGAAGTCCAGTCTCTTCCTCTGGTTTCTCTTCAGTGACTCTGCTTTGTTCCTTCAGGTCACCACAACCTGTCCTACATCACTGACGGGGAGTTTGGAAGGTAAAAAAACTGTTTAAAAGCAGCTTCTGGGACATTTTTACTCACTGTAGGATCATTTTCCACTGCAGCATGAAGTCCTAAATTAAATAATTTAAATTTATTAAATATATATTTTACATTTTTATTAAAAAAAACTGGAATCAACATTTAATTAAATCATTTTTTGTTCAGAACAACAGTTATAATGCTGGAAATCATAAATAAACCAACACTTGAATTTCTTTAATTATTTGTTTTGCTTTTTTTTTTTTTTTTAAATGGAGTCAAAGTGCAACTGCCCACAAATAATAATAATAAAATATTTAATAATAAAATTTGTCACTTTTCTTCCTCATGAATTTAATAAGCTTTTCTCATAATTCAGTCATTTTCTTTGGTATCATAATTTGAGGAGATTCTTCTTGTCAAATTATGGGTTTTGAGTTTTTTTTATTCAAAATTTTTTTTAATTTTTTTTTTATTTTAGTAGACAGTAAACTGAATCTTTTTTAGGCGCTGATCAACATTTTTCTATATTTGTCCAACGAAGGCTTTTATGTGTTTATCATCAGATTATGTTTTTTAAGTTTGTACGTTTCTTTGTTGTCGAGGTTTTAGTTTTTGATCATAAATTAGTGACGTTTATATTTCTTTTTTTCCCCTGTAAAAATGTGTTTTGGATAAATTCAGGACCTTTTTTTCTCATAAACGTGTCTCTTTATTAACATTAACTGGTGAGTTTTTGTTATATTTTTTCATAAATTTGTTATTTTTTGTTAATTTGTGTTTGGGGTTGTTTCCCTCAAAGCTTGATAGTTTTCTTTTGGCAAATTTATCAATTTTATTCGGCTTTCAAGACAAGAATTTACCAGCAAAGACTCTTTCATGAAAGTGAGAGCAGGTTTCTACACAGTTCGGTCAGTTAGTTAGAAATCTACACTGTAAAATCAGGAAACTGCATCTCATGAAGCTGAAAGAAGCTCCTGAAGACTCGACAAACGTTGATATTGTCCAACTGCTGTCCTTCTTGTCATCTTCAGGAGTCAAGCGGACAAGAAGCTGCTCAGAGTCTCATCCGTGGACGGACTCTCCATGTTCCAGACCTTCGCAGGTTCGTCAGACGTCCAGAGTTTCCAGTGAAGCGGCTGCTCTGAGGGTTTGTTGTTGTTGACAGTAAGATGTTGTCTCTTGTTTAGAGGTGACCGGAGTGTCTCCGTCAGTCGGCAGCGTCCAGGGAGGAACTCTCCTCACCGTTCAGGGGCGGTTCTTCGACGAGACCGATCGACCAGCTCGAGTCCTGGTGGGAGGTGAGTCTCCATGACAACAAAGTGTTCAGAGCGAAGGCAGGAATCCACGAGGCGAAGCATCGATCAGCCCCGTCAGCAACACAATGAGCACATAGTTGGAAACAAAAGGAGAAGCAGCCGAGCATCACGGGCCGTCCGGAGCTTCACGACTCGACTCAACGAACCTGCTGCTGTTGTTCAGAGTTCAACAGCAAAACGTCTGCAGAGACCAGAAAAACCAGATCAGTGGCTTCAGCCGGACTGGGAAGATGGATTTCAGGGACTTTAAGGGTTTTACAGGCACCAGAACGATACATAGGACACCCTCAGCAAGTTCAGTGTTTATGTTTTTAAATAATACCACATAAAAAATAAGAAAAAATTAAAGTCACATTTTAAATAATATAATAAATTAATTACCAGTATAATAAAAAGGCAGGTGCAGCTGCAACAGACTGGAGAGAGCAAAGGTTTTATTTTGAATTTGTGACTTTTTTTGTTTAAAATTTGTTTTTTTTTTCTTGTAAATTAGAATTTTTTTATCACAAATTTGTCACTTTTTGTCATAAATTTAGGAGCTTTTTCTTATTGTATTTTTTTTTAATTTTAGCATAAATTGTTGGTTTATTTCTTATAGATTTATGAATTTTTAACAGTTTTATGATAAATTTGTGACTTTTTCTAATAAACTTGAAAACGTTTTCTTATAAATTTAGGAGCTCTTTCTTATGTTATATGCATTTTTTTTAATTTTAAAATAGATGGTTGATTTATTTCTTGTAGATTTATGAATTTTTAACAGTTTTATGATAAATTAGTGACTTTTTCTCATAGATTTAGCAACTTTTTGTCATAAATATGTCAGTTTCTAGCATATAAATTGTTGAATTAATTTTTTATCATGAATTTATGAGCTTTCTTTATTTTTAAATATGTGATTTTTTTTATCTTAAATTTGTGACAGTTTTCTTGTCATGAATTAATGAGGCACAACTCACATGTTTATATATTTTTTTCTTGGAGATTTGAGAATTTTTATCATAAATTTATATATTTTTTTCCTGTAAATTTGTGATTATTGTTATTATTATTAGCTTCAAAATTTCTTCGTTATTTTCTTCGAAACTAACCGATTTAATTTCGGAGAATAATAATGCTAAATTTACAACTTTAATCTCAGAAATATAAATACATAAATGTGGAGAAATTAAATTAAATTAAAATTATTTAATATTAAATTAAATGAAATCAAATTGAATTAAAATTAAATTAATGTAATTAATTTATTTTAAAATGTATTTATTTATTTCAAAAATATTTAAAATGTAATTTATTTGTTTTTTACTGATATTGTCGCTATTATTCTGCTGTAACTGTCAAATTATTGTTAAAGAAAAGACAGTTCAATATTTTCCACTGGAGTTTGGAGTAAATGTATAAAATGGTATAAAACACCAATAAAGTAAAGTCCAAGTGTCTCACAGTTATATTGCAGGTACAAGCTGTAAGTAAAGTACTTGAGTAAATGTTAAACTGTATTGATAATTGACTGTGTTTTCATGTATTAATATCTACATGTTTCTTCTTCAGGTCTTCCGTGTCAAATCCAGAGTCTGGAAGACGACAGAATCACCTGCAGAACAGCCGAACAGCCAAACAGCAACATGTCGGTTTACCCAGGTGAGAACAGGAAGTCCACCTGTCCGTCTGTTTGTCTGCTTCACGTCACGGTTTGTTGATTCCTGATCTGGACCTGGTCTCTGAAGAATCTCAGCTATCTGTTGTTCTGACGGTGAACAAAGCCGTGGCTTCAAAGACGGTGATTCATGTCGTCGCCGTCACAGTTCAGCGCCTCCTGTGGGGCTTTGATGCGTCTGTTCTGGAACATATAATCAACAGGAGCACATTCTTCCAGTGATGCATCATATCAGAGAGTTTCCACGTCAGCAGCAGATACAGACTCTGATCTTTAATAGTTTATAATCTTTGCTATCAGGATTTTTCTGGACAAACACCAGACAAGCTTTACCTGCTCGAACCCAAACAACAGGAACAGGAATAACCACATTTATATCACCTCATCAGCAGAGCAGCTCATTGATGGTGTATTTATCTGAAATATAATCAGTTAAACAACAAAGCTGCCTTTATACCTCCTCTGAAGGAGTTAGAAGACAGAGACGAGTGAAGGAGGCCACCAAGACACCTATAATTTATATATCATCTACATTTTATAGGTTGATAAATATAGTTTATAGATAGAAAAGGCAACCAGTAACTCACATCGGACATGTAGGAAAAATAAGGTGCAAACGTAGAAGAATCAAGTAAAATAATAAAAGAAAATAAGTATTAAAAGCTGTTAATACAGTCTACAAATAAACATTAGCATAAGGAAGAACCCAGGATTATTTATTTAGTACAATAAATGACAAAACATTTAACATTTTAGCTTTAAAATGAATCTAATTAGATAAAAATTAGCACACAGAAGGACCCGAGGTTAAGGTGCTGTAATTGAAATTAAAATAATTACTGTACGTTATAATAAACTATAATTACTTGTAGATGTTTACTTCAAGTGGCAGAAAATTATTTTAGATTAAATCTCTATATAATGTCAGCATATTTCTCATCATTTAAATCGAAATATATTCAATTTACTACAATTTATGACAACAAATGTTTAATATTTTAGCTGTAAAGTGAATTAAATGAGTGCTAGTGGATTTAAAATGTATTAGAAAAGTGAAAATACCTTATAAAAATAGAAATTTAACATAAAAATAATCATGCAGACGGACCCAGGATTAATTATGATTATATTATGTACATTATATTATTTAAATCCAAATATATTCAATTTACTACAATTAATGACAACAAATGTTTAATATTTTAGCTGTAAAATGAATTAAATGAATGTTAGTGGAATAAAAAAGTATTAAAAAAGTGAAAATACATGATAAAAATAGAAATTTCAAATAAAAATAAGCATGTAGACGGACCCAGGATTAAGGTGCTGCAGATGTTATGATTATATTATGTGCATTATATTCATTAAATCCAAATTTATTCAATTTACTGCAATAAATGACAACAAGTGTTTAATATTTTAGCTTTAAAATGAATTAAATCAGTGCTAGTAGAATTTTTTTTAAAATATTAAAACATAAAAATGCATGATAGCAATAAAAATAAATAATTCAATTTACTAAAATAAATCACAGGAAAAAAAATGAACAATTTAGCTTGAAAAAAATAAAACTACATCATCAAGTAGCTGCTGTTTTTCCTCTGTCTGTTGACTTTTTTATTAATTCTTCATATTTTCTTGCTGCAGGCGGCCGAGGCTTGAAGATGGACGTCTGGAACCAAACGAGGCCTCGTCAACTGACCGACATCTGGACCTACAACGAGTCCATGTCTGGATACTGGCACCAGTGGGTCGACTCGATGCCCCACGTCTTCTCCCTGGAGCTGGACTACTTCAGCACTCGGTCCAGGGGCTTCCTGGTTCCTCCGACCAGCGGAAACTACACAGTTTACTTCAACTGTGATGACCGATGTGAGCTTTACCTGAGCAACTCCAGCCGGCCAGAGGACAAGGTATGAAGACGGCAAGATACAGTAAAATAAAACACACAAAATGAACAGGAGTGATGCTAATAAGTCGCCTGATGTCTCCACTGCAGGTTAAAATTGCATTCCAGCCACATTATGTCTCGAACTTCAACCAAATGGCGTCACAAAAGTCAGATGTGATGACTCTGGAGAAAGGGAAACCGTAAGCATGACTGTTTACCTGCAAGTCATTCATCAGCATCGACGCTACAAACACTTTAAATTATATATAAATCGTATTTCCTGCAGCTACTACATGGAAGTCCTGCACCAGGACTACGGCGGCAGAGCTGGAGTCAACATCGCCTTGTTCCGAGAAGAAAGCCCCTTCACTGAGGAGCAGACGGACGACGCCGTCAACGAAGTTCAAGTCATCGCAGCCGACTACGACGTGTTCGATGAGGAGCAGGTACCAACAGGATGCTAACCAGTAGCTTTATCGTGTTAAATACACAACGGATTACCTGCTCAGCTGCCTTGGTTTGAAATTTGTGTTATCTTATCAAAAAAATGGCAAAATGAAACCATTTATCAGAGCTAGAGACTGTAAAAGTAGTTGGTTCCACGTGTTGCTTTGAAAATCTAAGATAAAAATCATGATATTTCATCAAATGCGGTTAATTCTACATGCGTCATTTACACTGAACAAAAACATAAAGGCCCCATGTGAAATATTGATGCCACATGAAGTGCACCACCCAAAGTGAGCGTATACTGTCTGGTACTTGTACTAAATGGATGTTTCTCTTGATTAGTGTCCCAAATTTGAGTCCACCACTGCCTCAGTGATGCATTAATTCCATTCAGTCCATGGGTGTGGCATATCCAGACGCTGCTCCAACACAATGAGCAGTACTCAGACACTCCTTATACTGGGGACAATAAAAGGCCACCCCAACATGTCACATGTTGACCAAAGCAGCAATGCCTCAGATGACTCCGGTCATGAGGGAACGTGTCATTGGCATGTTGGAAGCAGGAATGTCCACCAGAGCGGTCGCTGTGCAGCTGAATGTTCACTATCAGACGACAGGACGTTTGAGAGTTGGTTTCCAACAGACGGGCAGTACTGCAAATCCACCTCATCCACGTCGGCCACGTGTGACCACCCCAGCACAGGATG
This sequence comes from Dascyllus trimaculatus, assembly GCA_024666655.1. Classification (NCBI taxonomy): domain Eukaryota; kingdom Metazoa; phylum Chordata; class Actinopteri; family Pomacentridae; genus Dascyllus; species Dascyllus trimaculatus. The sequence continues at coordinate 4,545,473 of CM045461.1, forward strand.
GACACATCCGGCTTGTTCACTTGTGGGATGGTCTCAGACCAGCGACACGTACAACAGACGCATCACACCAACATGCCAATGACACGTTCCCTCATGACCGGAGTCATCTGAGGCATTGCTGCTTTGGTCAACATGTGACATGTTGGGGTGGCCTTTTATTGTCCCCAGTATAAGGAGTGTCTGAGTACTGCTCATTGTGTTGGAGCAGCGTCCGGATATGCCACACCCATGGACTGAATGGAATTAATGCATCACTGAGGCAGTGGTGGACTCAAATTTGGGACACTAATCAAGAGAAACATCCATTTAGTACAAGTACCAGACAGTATACGCTCACTTTGGGTGGTGCACTTCATGTGGCATCAGTATTTCACATATATTATATTTTTGTTCAGTGTAAAAAAAAATGCCAAAAAATACATAATTTGCACCACATTTTTGCACAAAAAAACAAAAATTTCCCAATCCTTGGTTGCCTACTTGCTTACTCCTCTTCGTCCTCTGTGGGACATAAGGCAACAACAGTCTCTCTCTATGTTGCCCTGCTTTGTGCAGCATGTCGCCCCATGTTAGTCCTACCTCACTGAGCTCAGCCATGACAGTTCAGCTCCAGGTGGTTTTTGGCCAACCAGGTTTCCTTTTGCCAGATGGTGTCCAGCGCAGGGCGAACTTAGGAGTACGAGCCTGATCTATTCCCAGTACCCAGCCATCAGATTCGTCTGTGTTTGATTTCCATGTTGTAAAGGTCCCTGTTCGAGAGCTTGAAGATGCGACAGATCTTCCGGAGACAACCACTGTGGAAGGACTCAAGTCTGCTCATGTCAGACTTTGTGACATGCCAGCACTCAGAGCCGTACAGCAGCACAGACTTGACGTTACTGTTATGTAGTCGGACCTTGGTCTTAAGACTGTACCGGTTTGACTTCCAGATGGGCGTAAGTCAGGCGAATGCACCACAAGCTTTCCCAAGTCTTGCCTTGATATCTTTCTGCGCCTCATTGTCTTTACCAATGAGACTGCTGAGGTATGTGAAGTTGTCCACAAACTCAAGTGGGTCTCCAGTGGCTGTAGTTGGTGCGGTCGGGGTGGCATTGACTTACATGATGTCGAGACCTGTTTGTTAAGCGTTCGTTTCCAGTCTATCCCAGCGAGGTCATCGGCAAAATCAAGGCCCTCTAGGTGGGAAAACAAGTTCCATTGGATGCCTCTGGGTTTGCCCCATAGAGGGTACTACTCCAGACTTGACATGATCTGGATTGATGCTGCTTTCATAGTGGTCATAGAATCTCTCTATCAGGGTGACAGTCTTAGCTGGAACCCCACATGAATGCAGGATCTTCCACAAGGTCGCTCGGTGCTCGCTGTCGAATGCCTCCTTAAAATCAATAAAGCTAATAAACAGAGGTGTATTCCACTCTAAACGCTGCTCGTAAAGATCTGTCCAGTGCATCCCCTACCTTTCCTGAATCCCGCTTGCTCTTGCCTCGGCTTGCTGTCAACAGTGTTTGGTACAACCGTGAATCTGCAGGCTGTGTTTTCTAGGCGTCTTTAAACTCTTCTTGTCACGTTAAAGGAATCACTTCTCTGTCCGTCGCTGTTTCCCAGGTGGTTTCCTTCGACTCATGGCCCAGTGAAACCACTGCGGTCAAAGAGGTCCAGGAGGTCGTCGTCAGCAGCAGCTGTGAAAGCCACCTCTGCGGAAACACCTTCTTCAGGCTGAGCTACGGGGACGCCAAGACGGGTAACGAAGCCTGACGGAGAATCCAGAAGCCGGAATCTAGCTCTAAAAAACTCCAGACGATAGGGTCATGTGTTTGTCTTCTGTGTCTCCGTTAGCTCTGATCCCCATCGGCGCCTCGGAGAACGTGATGGAAGCTGCTCTGAACAGCTTGTGGTCCATCAAACCCGACAGCGTCCAGGTGACCAAGCAGGACGACGGTCAGGGCTCCCGCTATACCGTCACCTTCAACTCTGACAGAGGTAAGACAGATAATGAGGCTCTGACAAGCTCATGCAACCAACTGCACCTGGCTTTATGTTTGGTTTTATTTGACTTTTGCCAATCTGTTCTTGCAGGTGACTTCAAGCTTCTCCACTATGAGGTTTTTACCAACGACACCAACATCACCGTTGCCGAGGTAACCAAGGGGCAAAGCAACATGGGGACCTTCACTCTGCTGTGGGGGGGAATCCCAACCAAACCCATCGCCTTCAACGCAACCGAGTCTGAGGTCTGTGAAAGTCCAGAAAATATATATGCAACCGTCAGTGCTCTTAATTTGAAAAGTTTCATTGTAAGGATGGAGGCAAGTTTTAATCTGAAATCTCTCAAACGCGTCCTGCAAACACCATGAAGTTGGTTTTTCAGGGTTGGTTTTTCATGCGAATCCTAACGTCCAGGTTGTGTGTTCGCGATCAGGTGCTGTCGGCTCTGGAGGACATGATGAAAGCCGAGTGTCCCGACGAGATCCGACCCACCGAAGGCGCCAACGTCAAATACTTCCACGACTTTGAAAATAACACTGAACAGGTGGGTCCGGACAAGAAAACTCAAACATCTGCAACTGTGAAACTGTTAGAGTTTTAAAAACATAAGAACAATACATGAAAATATAAGAAAAGATGAGAAAATGATAAGAAAGGATGAGAAGAAGATGAAAAAAGATGAGAAAAACAATGAGATGAACAAAAAGATGAGAAAAAGATAAGAAAATACAAGAAAAAAGAGAAAAGACAAGAAAATGATAAGAAGAGATGAGAATAAGATTAATAGAACAATAAGAAGATGAAAAAAGATTAGAAAAACAAGAAAATATAATAAAAATGAGAAAACACAAGAAAAAGATGAGAAAAAATGAGAATAAGATTAAAAGGATGATAAGATGACGAGAAAAGATGAAAAAACAGAAGAAAAAGACAAGAAAATAAAGAAAAAAGAAGAAAAGGTTGAGAGAAAGATGAGAAAAGATGAGAAGAAGATTAGAAGGATGAGAAGAAGATGGAAAGAAGATGAGAAAAACAAGAAAATGACATGAATATATAAGAAAAAATAAGAAAAGACAAGAAAAAGATGAGAAAAAGATTAAAAGGAAGAGGATAAGTTGAGGAAAATATGAGAAAAGACAGGAATTAGATAGTAAAGCATGAGGAAAAGATGAGAAAAAGATGAGAAAAGAGGAGAATAAAATTAAAATGATGAGGAAAAGATGAGGAAAAGATTAAAAGGACAAAGAAAAGATGAGAAAAAGTTGAGAGAAAGATGAGAATAAGATAGGAAAGGACAAGACGAAGATGAAAAAAGATGAGAAAAACAAGAAAAAGACATGAAAATATAATAAAAATGAGAAAACACAAGAAAAAGATGAGAAAAATGAGAATTAGATGAAAAGGACGAAGAAAAGATGAAAAAAAATGAGAAAAGTTGAGAAAAGATAAGAAAATATAGAAAAAAATGAGATGATATGAAAATATGAGAATAAGATTAAAGGGATGATAAGAAGATGAAAAAAGATGAAAAACAGAAGAAAAAGACAAAAATAAAGAAAAAAGAAGAAAAAGATGAGAAAATGATGAGAAGATGAGAAAATGGACAAGAAGAAAATGGAAAGAAGATGAGAAAAACAAGAAAAATACATGAATATATAAGAAAAAGATGAGAAAAGATGAGGAAAAAGTTGAAAAGAAAGTGAAAAAAAGACAAGAATAATATTAAAAGGACAAGAAGGTTATGAAAAAGGATGAAAAAAACAGAAGAAACATACAAGAAAATAAAAGAAAAAAGAAGAAAACAATGAGAAAGAGATGAGAAAAGACAAGAAGATGAAAAAAGATGAAAAAACAGAAGAAACAGACAAGAAAATAGAAAAAATAAGAAACGAAAAGGAAAAGATGAGAAAAATATATGAGAAACATGAGACTATGTATGAAGACCATGCTGAGTTTATGATGCAAAAAAATAAATAAAAGGGGAAAAACAAACGTTTAATTTACAAACAAATGAAGAACCGTAGAATCCTCATGTACAACCACTTTTCAAGCAGCCACTGGGGTTAATGTCTGATGGAAAACCATGATTCTATCTTTTATTTACATTTTCTCTGTCGCTGCTCCGTGGAAACACTGCCTGCAGTTCAGTCAAACACTTTGAATTTACATCATTTGACTGCTGGTTGCAGCTGAGTGACGAGTTTCTCCCTCTGATAAATGGTGTCGTGTTTCCTCTCCAGTTCAACGAAGCCGAAAAAGGGACTCCGGTGACGAACTCCGGGTTCTGCGGCTCGTCGTCGCTGAAGAACGCCGAGGTTCTGTTCATGGAAAACTACAAGGAGGAGTCCGGTAAAGTCTACGGACCGGTGTCACTGGACAAACACCCCACGGTAAAACACAGCACCTCTTCATCGCTGTTTATATTGGAAATTAATCCAGTTATGGAAGAGATTGGACCCGATCTGTAAATACATCTTTATATATGTTCCAATATCTACGCTTCTATAATATATAATACAACAGAAAAAGATTTAGTCTGTACCAATACACGGTTTGTTAAATGTAAAATATCAGGATGAGAAAATGAGAAAAAGATAACAAGAAATTAGGAAAAGATGAAATAGGCAAGAAAATATTACAAAAAAGATTTTAAAATGAGGAAAATGATGATGAAGATTTGAGGAGAAGAAAAGATGACAAAAGACAAGATATAGACAGGAAAAGATGAGGAAAAGGATGAAAAATAGATTACATGAGAAAAAGATGAGAAAAGATACTACTAGTACTCCTACTGCTAATACTAATACTCCTACTACTACCATTACTACCACTGCTACTGCTACTCCTACTACTACTACTACTACTAGTCCTACTACTACTAATACTACTACTACTACTACTCCTCCTCCTACTCGTCCTACTACTACTACTTCTACTACTAGTCCTACTACTACTACTACTACTCCTACTACTAGTCCTACTACTACTCCTACTACTACTACTACTTCTCTTCCTACTCCTACTACTTCTCTTCCTACTACTACTTCTCTTCCTACTAGTACTACTACTCTTACTACTACTACTACTCCTACTACTCTTACTACTCCTACTACTCCTACTACTTCTCTTCCTACTACTACTACTACTATTCCTACTACTACTACTACTTCTCTTCCTACTACTACTACTCTTACTACTACTACTACTACTCCTACTACTACTACTACTCCTACTACTACTTCTACTACTCTTACTACTCCTATTACTCCTACTACTTCTCTTCCTACTCCTACTACTTCTCTTCCTACTACTCCTACTACTCTTACTACTCCTACTACTCCTACTACTTCTCTTCCTACTACTACTACTACTATTCCTACTACTACTACTACTCTTACTACTACTACTACTCTTACTACTACTACTACTCTTACTACTACTTCTACTACTCTTACTACTCCTACTACTCCTACTACTTCTCTTCCTACTACTACTACTTCTCTTCCTACTACTACTACTTCTCTTTCTTCTACTACTACTACTCTTCCTACTACTACTACTACTCTTACTACTACTGCTACTAGTCCTACTACTAGTCCTACTCCTCCTCCTCCTCCTCCTACTCGTCCTACTACTTCTACTACTACTCCTACTACTACTACTACTACTTCTACTACTAGTCCTACTACTACTTCTACTACTAGTCCTACTACTACTACTACTACTCCTACTACTAGTCCTACTACTACTACTCCTACTAGTCCTACTACTACTACTACTACTACTTCTACTACTAGTCCTACTACTACTTCTACTACTAGTCCTACTACTACTACTCCTACTACTCCTACTACTACTACTACTACTACTTCTACTAATAGTCCTACTACTACTTCTACTACTAGTCCTACTACTACTACTACTACTCCTACTAATAGTCCTACTACTACTTCTACTACTAGTCCTACTACTACTACTACTACTCCTACTACTACTCCTACTACTACTACTACTACTACTTCTACTACTAGTCCTACTACTACTTCTACTACTAGTCCTACTACTACTACTACTACTCCTACTACTAGTCCTACTACTACTACTCCTACTACTCCTACTACTACTACTACTACTACTTCTACTACTAGTCCTACTACTACTTCTACTCCTAGTCCTAGTCCTCTTACTACTACTACTACTACTACTACTACTACTCCTACTCCTACTCCTACTACTACTACTCCTACTACTACTACCACTACTACTACTATTACTACTACTACTAGTCCTACTACTCCTACTACTCCTACTACTCCTACTACTACTACTACTACTACTAGTAGTACTACTACTACTAGTCCTACTACTACTAGTCCTACTACTACTACTACTACTACTACTACTACTACTACTAGTAGTACTACTACTACTAGTCCTACTACTACTAGTCCTACTACTACTACTAGTACTACTACTACTACTACTACTCCTACTACTACTACTACTCCTACTACTAGTCCTACTACTACTACTACTACTAGTCCTACTCCTACTACTAGTACTATTACTACTACATTCCGTCTAACCCTTTGGACTCTGTCTGTTTGTGTCTTCCCAGCTGTGCTTCGCCTACATCGGGGCGTTGCAGGACGTCGTTAAGGTGAAGTTCACTTATAGAAACAGCAGCGGCGTCACCAAGACGGAGACGGCGAAGATCATCACGGTGTTCAGCAGCGGAACAGAGTCAGTATCATCATCGGTCAGGTAAATGCTGAATGCTGGAGGTGCAGCTTGTAAACGTGACTGTTTGCTCCCAGGTGGCGCTATAGATGCCTGGACCTGCTGAGCTCCCTGCAGGCCGAGTACTTCGGCAGCAGGTTCAGTCTGCTGGAGCTTCACCTCCACAGGGACGAGTCTGGTGACGACTTCTACGTTGATGCTGTTTACATCGGAAGGACGCCGACCACAGCCGACGTCAACGGTACAGAGCATGACTGATCTTATTATCACAGCTGACCACTACTACTACTACTACTGCTACTACTACCACTACTACTATTATTACTACTACTCCTACTACTCCTTCTACTACTGCTGCAACTGCTACTACTACTACTACTGCTACTACTACTACTACTGCTACTACTACTATTATTACTACTACTCCTACTACTCCTTCTACTACTGCTGCTACTGCTACTACTACTACTACTGCTACTACTATTATTACTACTACTCCTACTACTCCTTCTACTACTGCTGCAACTGCTACTACTACTACTACTGCTACTACTACTACTACTGCTACTACTACTATTATTACTACTACTCCTACTACTCCTTCTACTACTGCTGCTACTGCTACTACTACTACTACCACTACTACTATTATTACTACTACTCCTACTACTCCTTCTACTACTGCTGCTACTGCTACTACTACTCCTACTACTACTACTGCTACTACTACCACTACTACTATTATTACTACTACTCCTACTACTCCTTCTACTACTGCTGCTACTGCTACTACTACTACTACTGCTACTACTACTACTACTGCTACTACTACTACTCCTACCACTACCACTACTACTACTCCTACCACTACCACTACTACTACTACTCCTACTACTACTCCTACTACTACTAGTACTCCTACTACTACTCCTACTACTACTGCTACTACTCCTACTACTACTACTCCTACTACTCCTACTACTACTAGTCCTACTACTGCTACTACTACTACTACTACTACTACTACTACTCCTACTACTACTACTCCTACTACTCCTACTACTACTAGTCCTACTACTGCTACTACTACTACTACTGCTACTACTACTACTACTGCTACTACTACTACTACTACCACTACTGCTGCTATTACTACTCCTTCTACTACTGCTGCTACTGCTACTACTACTACTACTGCTACTACTACTACTACTGCTACTACTACTACTACTACCACTACTACTACCACTACTTCTATTACTACTACTACTACTACTCCTACTACTACTCCTACTACTACTAGTACTCCTACTACTACTCCTACTACTACTGCTACTACTCCTACTACTACTACTCCTACTACTCCTACTCCTACTACTCCTACTACTACTACTACTACTACTACTACTCTTACTACTACTACTACTACTACTCCACCTACTACTACTCCTACTACTCCTACTACTACTAGTCCTACTACTACTACTACTACTACTACTACTACTCCTACTACTCCTACTACTACTCCTACTACTCCTACTACTACTAGTCCTACTACTACTACTACTACTACTACTCCTACTACTACTGCTACTACTCCTACTACTACTACTCCTACTACTCCTACTCCTACTACTCCTACTACTACTACTACTCCTACTACTACTCCTACTACTCCTACTACTACTAGTCCTACTACTACTACTACTACTCCTACTACTACTCCTACTACTCCTACTACTACTAGTCCTACTACTACTACTACTACTACTACTCCTACTACTACTCCTACTACTCCTACTACTACTAGTCCTACTACTACTACTACTACTACTACTCCTACTACTACTACTACTACTACTACTACTACTCTTACTACTACTACTACTACTACTCCACCTACTACTACTCCTACTACTCCTACTACTACTAGTCCTACTACTACTACTACTACTACTACTACTACTCCTACTACTACTCCTACTATCTACTGCTGCTGGTCACTGCTGCTGCTGCTGCTGCTGCTCCTGCTACTGCTCTGCTGCTCCTGCTGCTGCTGGTCTGCTGCTGCTGCTACTGCTGCTCCGCTCTGCTGCTGCTGCTGGTATTGCTGCTGCTCACTGCTACTGCTACGCTGGTATTGCTGCTGCTCCTGCTGCTGCTGCTGCTGGTATTGCTGCTGCTCCACTGCTGCTGCTGCTGCTGGTAATACTACTACTCCTACTACTACTACTACTAGTAATACTACTACTCCTACTACTACTACTTATTCTTTTATTTCTGCAGAATGCACATTTTAAACATCTTTCTATGTATTTAATTTGATCCTGATGTGTAAAAAACACGTGTTTCCTGACTAAAAAGTTAATTTATTTCACTTTTTTCTCCCAGCTGTGGTTCAGAAGAGGAGGCCTCCTCCTTTTCAAAGCTCCTTTGAGACGATCTCTGTCAGCAAAAAGGCGTCAAACGCTTCACAGATCAGCTACGAGATCAAAGCTACACCTGCAGAATGCGCTTTTGGGTTCCCACTGCTGGAAATCGCCTTCCTGCAGGTAACGAATCTATTTATTTATGCATTAATAAGAACTAGAAAAGCAGTCAGAGAGCGCACACCTGAGAAAAGGACAAAAAATTAAGAAAAGATAAGAAAAGGTGAGAAAATTATGGCACAAAAATATACAAAAAGATGAGAAAAGTTAAGAAAAAATTTACAGAAAATGAGAAAAAGATCCAAAAAGATGAGAATAGGATGAAAATATATGAAAAGATGAGAAAAAGATCCAAAAACATGAGATTAAGATTGAAAAAAGTCAAGAAGATGAAAAAGATGAGAAATACAGGAAAAGAAAAAAATCAAGAAAAATAAATAAGAAAAAATGAGAAAAATATATGAAAAGGTGAGAAAAGGGTGAAAAATATATGAAAAGATGAGAAAAAGATCCAAAAACATGAGAATAAGATTTAAAAAGTCAGGAAGAAGAAGGGGGAAAAGATGAGAAAAGCAAGAAAAGGACAAAACAAATTTAAGAAAAATAAACAAGAAAAGATGAGAAAAATATGAGAAAAGGACAAAAAATTAAGAAAAGAAAAGGTGAGAAATATATGACAAAAATATACAAAAAGATGAGAATAGATGAGAATGCATTTGCATCTAATTTAATGTTAGTTTAACTGCTCACAGCTCTGCATCCTTTACTTCTGTTTGAATTATCAATGAACTCTCCATTACAAAGATGTGTTCATATCTAAGTGGCTAATATTGGTTCAATGCAAACAACATGGGAATGAATTGATATATTTAGTGTTTCTTTCTGGTTTTCTACGTCTGCAAGTCGACAACTGTATGTAAAATCTAGACTTTAGGCGTGTTTTTTCCCGCCATCATAAACGTGACGATCCTGATTTCGATCCATTTAGAGTTTGCGGCTTCGATTCAAAGGCTCGGCTCTAAAAAGTTAAACCAGTGAAACCTCCTCTCCACTTTCAGACGTCCAGCAGCAGCGAGGACTCGGCCGAGTTCACAGCCGGAGGAGCTAAAGTCAACGTCAGTCGTCCCCACAGAGCCTCCCGGCCTCTGAACGGAACCTTCGACGTGGAGATTTACGGGGACACAGCTGAAGGTGGGTCGGATGAGTTCACGCCTCATTTCCTGGTGTCGTCATCAAACGGGTCGGACGCCTCGTGGCTTTCAGCTGATCGCCGACTTGAACAACAGATGTCAGTCGATGCATTGTAGAGGTGACAGGTTGATATTAAACTTAAATACAGGGAACGCTGATGTGTGAAAACAAAGACGAAGGAAGAAGGAAGTGGAGCAGCGACTCAGGGAGTGTCGACTTTTAGGTGTTGACTGTTGATGTGCAACAACGGTCAACAACAACACCAACAACTGGCTGTCTGACTGGGCGAGGGTCGGGGGAATGCAGGCAGGAAGCGGGTTGGAAGCCAGCAGAAGTGAAAGCTACAAGCAGGACAGGGTTTCCCCCAGAAAACTGGCTAAGCCCGGTGGTAGAGAAACCCACCGTGTTTTTGTAAAAAAAAAAAAAAAAAAAAAAAAAAAAAAAAAAAAAAAAAAAAAAAAAGGTCAAAGTTGACAGGAATTTTGAAATTATGACTATTTTGTGTTATTATAATCCATTTATTAACAATACTTAAACGTAGAGTCTTATAAAAAGGCACAATCTTGAAATACGGTTTTAACAAACACAAAAAATACAATTAAAATAAATAATATCAATTGTTTTCACTGAAGTTAAATCCTAGTGAATCTCAAAACAAGCCATTGCTGGTCACATTTAAAAGTAAAATAAATTAACATAAATAAAAAAGTACAAACGTGGCCAAGGGGTAAAACCAGGGAACTCAGAGGCTGAACAGGTCTGCTGTTCTGTGTGACCTCTACTACTTATTGCTGCACATGGTTCAGGTTGGATCAGTGCATCAATCCATCTGGGTTTACCATACTGGGTCTGGTAGAGCCATCCGCTAAATTTAGGGCCAGCTAACCATTTTGGATTAAATCTGCTAGTCCTATGTTTACCATCGCGGCTCGCAGAAGGCTGCTCCGACGACGTGCTAACATCCGTGCTAACTCCACTGGCTCTGCCTCATCATGGAGCCTCGGCTCGGTCGGCTCACCGGGGATGAACTCCCCTTGGCCTGGAGGTGAACAAGCAGCTCATCGTCTCCTCCAGTGCTCCTCTGACTTCAGAAAAAGTTCACGTATCGACCATAAAATGTGGCCACTGCGGTTTCCACTGTATCGCGAGATGCGGTTCAAAGCTCTGTTTACCGTCTTTGGTGTCACTGTTTTGGTGCATAATAAAACCTATTTAAAATAAATAAACAAGTGACTCTTAGCCTGGCGGGGGGGCAAGGAAAGCCTGGTGGCCCACCAGGCTTATAAAGCACTGGGGGAAACCCTGCAGGATCTGGACGAGTGACGCTGAGGCAGGGGGGTCTGGGGGCAGTGGCTCAGGGGAGGCGGGCAGGAGACAGACAGGGAAGATGGTTTGCACTGATTATGGTCTGGCAGGGAGTGAGTGAATGGTAGTTTTCATACAAATGAACGCATCTTTATTCAAACAAGCAGTCTTGACTCAGGGAGTGTCGGCTCTGTGGAGCGGGACAATGACTTTTAGGTGTTGACTGTTGATGTGCAAATAGCTGGAAAGCAAATCATGACCTCAGAGTTCATCTATGAGGTTTAATGTTGTTTACTTCTGCTGTAGGGACGTGGAAACACTCCGGCTTGTTTGTATTTCTTTAACCCCTTAACGCCGGTTGTCGCAAATTTGCAACGTACTGCTGAAGCCCAGATAATGCATGTATTCCCCCAATGCTGGTTCATGCATATTCAATACCTAGGAACCTTTTGCAAGCACTGGTTTCTCTTAGGACCAGTTTGAATGACATTTGTGGCATCAATAAAAAAAATTTTACCATTAAAGCCTGTTGCATTACACCTTTATATCTACTATATGTGCTATGGACAAATTAACAATCTCCACTTAGTTTAACATCAACTTAAAATCAAAAAATTATTGTTTTTATATAATTGTAAATAAATTCAGGCGTCAAGGGGTTATTATAACCAATAATAACAAAACAATAAAAATAAATAATAATAATAAAATACTACATTATATAATAATAATTATTGTTATTATTATTATTATTAATTATAACAACAACAATAATAATAATAATAATAATTATTATTATTATTATTATTTGCAGAAAAAATAAGCTAAAAAGAACTGTAACATTCAAAAAATAATTAAAAGAAGTAAAAGATGTACTTTTTAAAAATCCGATTTACAGTAAAACCCTGTGATTTTATGGTCAGACAATATGAAAGAACAAATTACAATTAGTCAAAATACCAGGGTTTGATGTGGCCATTATTTACACTTTTGAACTGGATTTTATTTAATATTTTTTCTAAAATCAGCTTGATTGTATATATTATCTGTAATTTAGCAAAACAGGGATGGGCGCCAGAAAAAATATGGTAAAATATAATAATACTAAGAGTAAATATCTATAAAAAATAACAATATTGTGCAATAATAGAGTGTAAGTTTACCATTAAAGCAAATGATCATGGATAAAAATATAGGTTTTTGGTGTTATATGTACAGTTTTTACCTTTTTTCTTCTGTTTAACATGTAGTGATTTCACTAGTTATTACTGTTTTTTACAGTGTAGTGTGATGATGACAACCATCCACAGTGTAACTTGTAAACCTGTTTGATATTGTCAGGGCTGCTCTAATGAACGCATCAGTAGTTGAGGAGGTTGTAAACTGGACCAGTGAACCGACCCAGGACCAGGTTTCTGTTTAAACGGGGTTAAAATCAGCTTTGACTCGGCTTGTCCTCAGGTCTGTCTGTGGACATCAGCGAGGACGACCTGAAATACGCCCTGGAGGGAATCGAGGGGATGGGGCAGGTCAGCGTCGCCAGGAAGGGAAGCTGCAGACGGCCGAGGTGGAAGATCAAGTGGCTGACGAGGCCTGGAGACCAGCCTCCGTTGAAGGTCTGGACCCTCAGATTAAAAACAGCCAGATTTAATGAGAAAAGCTCTGTTTGTGTTAGAAATGCTCCTGAACATGGAGCCTGCAGGACTCATAATAGACGGGAGAGCAGCAGTCAGACTCATGTTTGTCTATAATAATATATCATCTGTTTTTATCCGTTAATTGGCAGCCTAATTAATCCTTATTTTTATTCACTTTCCTGCTAAAAAACCAAAAGCAGCAAATCTTTTAAGAGCTTGACAGAGTAGAAATAAACATTAAGATGCTGCTCATTTATTTTTCACTCTGTTATTTCATATATATTCAGGAGAATCTTTTAATTATTATTATTTATTAATTGTTTTAACTTGTTTTTTATTCCTAATTTGGGGAAAGTCAAGTGTGCTTATATTTCTTCTACATCTGCTTTAATTGTTTGTCTTTACACTGATTTAAAAAACTAACAAATGGAATATAAAGCCTTTATATTTTTAAATTTATACTCTATTCGATCAAATTAAATCAAATTATTTTTATAGAATGCTTTGAACAACCTTATAAATAAAGCGCAAAACATCAAGTTTAATGATAAAATCAAAATTTAAAAAATAAAATAAATAGAATTTAAACCAAAAAATGCAAAAGAGGATGGAAACTTGTTGGAGCATTTTTTTTAAATTAAAAATTAAATAAATATGATTTTCCAGCACCATGAAATTATGCACAAAACATCAAGTTTAATGGTAAAATCAAAATTTTAAAAATAAAATAAATACAATTTAAACCAAAAAATGCAAAAGAGGATGGAAACTTGTTGGAGCATTTTTTTTAAATTAAAAATTAAATAAATATGATTTTCCAGCACCATGAAATTATGCACAAAACATCAAGTTTAATGGTAAAATCAAAATTTTAAAAATAAAATAAATACAATTTAAACCAAAAAAATGCAAAAGAGGATGGAAACTTGTTGGAGCATTTTTTTTAAATTAAAAATTAAATAAATATGATTTTCCAGCACCATGAAATTATGCACAAAACATCAAGTTTAATGGTAAAATTGAAAATTAAAAAAAAGTAAAATAAAATAGAATTAAAACCAAAAAATGCAAAAGAGGATGGAAACTTGTTGGATCAATTTTTTAAAAGTAAAAATTAAATAAATATGATTTTCCAGCACCGCAAAATTATGCGCAAAACATCAAGTTTAATGGTAAAATCAAAATTTAAAAAATAAAATAAAATAGAATAAAAAACCAAAAAATGCAAAAGAGGATGGAAACTTGTTGGATCAATTTTTTTAAAGTAAAAATTAAATAAATATGATTTTCCACCACCGCGAAATTATGCGCAAAACATCAAGTTTAATGGTAAAATCAAAAATTAAAAAAATAAAATAAAATAGAATAAAAAACCAAAAAATGCAAAAGAGGATGGAAACTTGTTGGATCAATTTTTAAAAAATAAAAATTAAATAAATGTGATGTTTGAGACCGTTAAGAGCAGCCGAACGCCACTGAAAACATTCATGTTTGGAGGTTTTTGCTTAAAAAATGAAAATAAAAGATCAACGGAGGAGGAACGTTTGATATATTTAAATAAAAATGAACCTAAAAAAGCAACAAATAATAAATAAATAGCGAAAATAAATGATAGAAGTTGAATAAATGGTTTAATTTTGCACCAGTATGAATGAACGCAGTAGTTGTAGTTGTTTTAGTGACACTGGTGTCTCCTGGTCTGATTTATTCCAGCGTCACTTTAACGTTTCGACTCGTTAATGAGATCATTTCCCTCCACAGATCAACTCCTCGTTGGTCGTCGGGGAGAACGTCGTCGTTTCGGCTCGCGAGGATCGAAAAGGAGGGCTGCTGATCCGAAGCCTGACCGGGGATTTCTTCCGCACCTGCGAAAGCAAACCTCAGGTAGAGCCGAGAGTCTGAGATCCTCCAGGACTCCAGGGTTTCAGGTTCCAGCCTCATCAGTGTTCGTCAGACGATCCTGCAGGGCCAGTTTCTATTCCTGTCTGAGTGGTTCTGTATTTTGCGCCTGCAGGCAGGATTTGATGTTGGCGCTGCTCACCGGCTCTTTGTTAAACCTGACATTTGATGGTTTTTCCAGCCCAGAATGCGTCTTTGCTGCGTCCCTGATGTTGTTCTGCTGTTCTCAGGTGGAGGTTTTCATCAACGGACTTCCCTCCAAGTGTTCTGGGGACTGCAGCTTCGAATGGAAAGAGGAGAAAACTCCAGTTCTGACTGGAATCAGCCCGACTCAAGGTGTGGTAAAATATAAAATGTAAAATAAAATAATCTAAAAAATATATTGAGCATAAAACAAGTAAAAATCTGAGTTTGATTCAACAAGAAGCATTAGAAATAGAAATTTAAATCAAAATAAAAGCAGATCCTACTCATGGAGGATCCAGGAAACACTTTGTTGGGCTTCATGTTCATTTCTGTGGTCACCTTTAATTCAGTATTAGTCAGATCATTAATAATGTAAATTATTTAAGTTAATCTCCATAATTAATAACACTGCTAAATGTCAGACTTATTGTATGTAACAGTCGAGTAAAGCAGCATTTTAGATTATGTTTTTATATGTAAATTAAATGTTAAATAACCAAAAAAATAATAAAAACAAACAAATAAAAATCAATATAGACGAAAATATTTAGTCTCACTTAATTTTTAATGCAAATAACAACAAATATCTGTAAAATAAGAATATTTCTGCAGATTTAAACACAGTAAAAAAAAGTGTAATTTTACATTCAAATAAAAAAATTAACACCGTTTTTAAAAATTCAGATTTTTAATGTTGACAATATTTACAATATGTACTAGAATTTGTCTGTAATTTAACAAAACAGGAAAAATCTGTTAAATAGCATTTAAAAATTATTTATCATTTTCACTCCTTTAATGTTTATAATTTTTCCTTCAAATAACGACAAACGTCTGTAAAATAACAATATTTTTACAGATTTAAATACAGAAAAAAAATCAGTTTTGCTATCACACCGCATAAAAGAGCAAATTACTGTTTGTAAAAATACTGTAATTTAATGTGGACATGATGTGCAGTTTTTTGTGCAGTCAGAATCTAAATTATTACTTCTTTCTGTCATTTTTTAAGTATTAAAACAGGGAAAATTGTAAAAAATGAAAAAAAATAAAATAACCTGTTTAAAAAATTAAATCCTCAATATGCACAATTTTTCTTATTTAAATTTTAATATTTTCAAATTAAATACATGTTTGTGTATTTAAATATAATAAAAAATGTCTAATTTTACAGTCAAAGTTGGTAAAACAGCAAATTACTGTTTCTAAAGGGACAGATTTTTGATGTTGACATTATTTATGTTTTTGTCCTGGTTTGTTTACAGTTAAAATAGAGATAATGAGATGTTTCCAGCTCATGAAATACAGATTTTTATTTTAAAAATCAGTGAGAATTGTCAGCATTGGCAGCAGCGTTGATGTGTTTCACAGCAGACGGTTTAAAGAACCCGGTAAAGTCTGCGGCCTCTCCTCGCCCCTCCAGGCTCTGACGGTCTGGGGACTCTCCTGACCGTCACTGGAACCGGCTTCAGCAGCGAGAACGCCTCCATCACGGTGGGAGGAGCCAAGTGCCACGTGGAGCAGGTCACCGGTGAGTCTGGAGACGTGAGCGATGGTTTGTTGTTGAGGCTGTGAGCTGAGCCGGTCGTTGTGTTGCAGCTTCCTCTCAGGTTTGCCGACTGAGCGGCTCCAGCGCCGGGAGCCACCCGGTGTCCGTCAGCTTCCCCTCCCTGGGAGAGTCGCGCCACGCGGGGGGAGACGTCCTGAGCTTCACCTACCAGCTCATCGTGTCCTCCTTCTCCCCGACGTCTGGAAGCATCGCAGGTAGAACATTAAAACATCTGGATCTGTGTGTTTTGTTTTTAAAATCACCACAGTTACATCATTTATCAGCCAGAAACCCTAAAAACGGAACGACTTGTTGCAGATGTTTCACTGGAAAACTTCAGCAAACCTAAGCTTAAAGTCATATTTCATTAAAATAACTTTATTCTATATGTTTTATTTAAAATCTTTGCCAAAACTAAATAATTTGCACCAGATTCTTTAATAAAAACATTTTCAAAAATTAGGCCGTGAGACTCCGCCGTGACCTTTGGTTGAACTGCAGGCAGTGTTTATACAGAGAAGAGAGGCAGTTCTGATAAAAATTAAAAATCTATGTAGTTTCTGGGTATTTTTTTGCTCCCGTCATATTTTTCCTCAGTATGAGTTAATTTTTTTCACTTTTCCTCGAATTAATCATGTGTGACGTCTGGTTCGATCTGGAAAGTCAACAAAATCTCAGCTTAAAGTCATGATATTTTCCTCAAAATCACTTTTTTCTACATGTCCAATTTAAAAATTCACTGAAAATTAAGCATTTGAGTTAAATTAATTCTGTAAAAAACTAAAAAAATCTGCATTTCCTGGCAACCAGTAACCAGTGACTGACTGAGATATGAGTAGCAGTCACAGGACAAAAATTCAGAGACTTTCTACTGGACCTCGGTTGAACTGCAGGCAGTGTTTATACTGAGAAGAGAGGAGGCAGTGCTGATAAAAATTAAAAATCTAAGTAGTTTCTAGGCATTTTTTTTTGGTCCTGTCATATTTTTCCTCACTGTGGGTTATTTTTTTTTACTTTTCCTAGAATTAATCATGCATGACGTCAGGAAAATGAACCAAATCTCAGCTTAAAATAATGATATTTTCCTCAAAAAAAAATTCTACATGTCCAGTTTAAAAATTCCCTGAAAATTAAGCATTTGCATTAAACTGATTCTGTAAAAAACTAAAAAAATCTGCATTTCTTGTGCAACCAGTAACCAGAGATTGACTGAGCTACCAGTAGCAGTCAGAGGACAAGAATTCATAGACTTTTTACTGGACCTCGGCTGAACTGCAGGCAGTGTTTACACAGAGCGGATAGAAGACTATGTTAACTTTTTATCTGTTTAATTAAACAAATCAGAAGAAAAAATAAACTCAAAAATTAGGTTTTTCAGCTGCGACTGACACCTATGTGATAAATATTCTTGGACTTCTCGGCTGAACTGCAGGCAGTGTTTATACAGAGCAAAGAAGAGGCAAATATGGACTCAAAATAATGTAAATAGTGAAAAATCCATAGCATTTACAGCCAGCATTTGTTTTTCCTGGTGTTAGCAAAACCTGTGGGCACTTGTAGAAGGTGCTGCACATGTTGATTCCAGCTTTTTTCAGTTTTTGTAACACAAATAATTCAAGAAATTCAACTTTCGTTTATTGTTTTTGTAATGATTTATGACATTATAGCTGCGTCACACTGCATCAAAAGCCTTTTTAAGTTTTCTCTACTTGTAGTCATGGTTGTTTTGTTTCCATAGAGGTGATTGCAGTGAAAAATGGGCCAACAGTGAGGAAAAAAATGTGACAGGAGCAAAGAAACGCCCAAAAATCTCACATAAGTTGATGTTTATCACTAAATTACAAGTAGCCTGGAGCCTGAAAACACATAAAGTTTGACAAATGCTGGCTCTAATTTAATTTAAATTGGTCTTATTTGTGTTTTTCCTCAGGAGGAACTCTGCTTACTGTGAGCGGCTTCGGCTTCAGCCAGAACTCCTCGGTTACAGTCGGCGGTGACGAGTGTTTGCTGGTTCGGTCCACTGATACCGAGCTGAGATGCAGAACACCAGCAGTGAGTGGACCGGCTTTACCTCTGAATGGATCACTGCTGCTTGATGCTTTGATAAAACGTGTTTATTCATGTGGTATTTCAGGGAGCTGCAGGATCGCAAACCGTCACAGTGTCGGTGGGAAACATGAGCCAGTCGGCCGGCGGCTCCTTCACCTTCAATAGTAACGTCACACCTCAGATCTCCAGCCTCAGTCCTCAAACCACCACCGTGACTGGTCAGTTCAGGGTTTTTATTATACCGAGACTCTATATGTGGCTTTTATAAAGTGTGTTCGTGCATCTAAGGCCATCCGTGAGGTCTGGATTATCTCCTTGTATTCATTTCAACGGAGAATCGGGTTTAATGGGTTTTGTCCCATAAAGGTTAATAGAAATCGAATCTGCCTGAATGCAGCAGATACAAAACATACAGTCTGCTTCCCTTTTGTTCAGGAACACAATAGAAGTTTATTTATTGTGTTTTAATGCCTCCACCAAAATAAACCACTAGGCTGCAAGAGAATTATTAGAGAATCATGAAAACAATGCTGCTGGAGGATACAGAAGGCTTTTATATGTTTTATGATCGATATTCACGGAAGAGGAGGTTACTAAAAGTCAAAACAGGTAGGGACTAGAAAGGCCCTCAGAGAGCTCATATCTCCACCAAGCAGCTTTAGTCCACCCCCAACACAATCTCCCAATTCACATATTTTCTATGGAACATTACAGATACAAATGTAATTACATACAGTTCAAATGTCCTACCGACAATGCGGCCTTCACCCCATCCGACCTAATGAACAGGCGCGGCCTCTAGCGCGGCAGCTCCTAACAGCCTCCCAGCTTCTTAGACAACCGGAGATAAGAATGCCGGCCCAACCGTATGTATGTCGCTCAGGAAGGAAAGAGAACTCCGTCACTGTCGCTGTCTGTCGCGTGGAGACCCAAAATGTCATGTGGTCAGAGGGGGTCACCCCAAAAACAAGAGTGCCCTCTGGTGGCTTTTAGAGTAAACCGCATTTAATTGTCCACCCAGTTACACTTACGTTAAAAAAAAGTCCTGGATCCAGACGGTGATCCGGATCAGTCCCAATAATCCTTGTCCCATTTTAACACATTTCCTGAAAATTTCATCCAAATCTGTCCATGAGTTTTCAAGTTATTTTGAACACAAACAAACAAACAAACAAACCAACCAACGCCGTCCATCACATAACCTCCTTGGCGGAGTTAATGATGCTACTAAAGCTGTGTGAGTTTCTGGTTGTACACAGATCATTAAAAAGCTACAGACAGGTGAAGTTGAACATAAGAACATACACACACAAAAAAAAAATTGTTCGTCTCAATTCGTAGGTAATAATTCGTATTTATCATCCCATGTTTTCCGTTCATATTCGTCTGCATGGTTCCCAGCAAGACCCTCAGCATAGTCTTCTGCCAAATCCAGGTTTTTTTGTGTGATTTCTAAATTTTGGGCTGTAGGAAGTCTGGAGGTCACATCAACATGTTGGGCCATTGTCATGTTCCTCAACATGTTCCTGATTGGTTGATGTTGTTTCCATGTGGTGGGGTGCATTTTCATCCAGTGACATTTGGGATTTCCATTTGCATGAGGGAGTGTGTTTGTTGTGGGACAATGTTTATTTGGGTGTCTAAGTCTGATCAAGGTTTTCCATCAGAACACCACATAGTACCAATATGATCAATGCTATTCACTTCACCTGTCTGTGGTCATGATGTTGTGGCTGACTGGTGTTTATAGGCAGGTATATGTAGTTGGTACTAACTGTGAAGCTTCATTCAGCACTATGCCTGTCAAAACATACTTTGCTGACAGCCCTCAGCCTTTGTTCTGGAGATTTCTTGCATGATGGAAACTTCGTGCATGCCATGCAGCATACAGGGTACGGCTTCACAACTTCTAGGCACAATGATGACAGTGCAGAATTGTTCTGTTTCTTGCATTTTTGGCTAATTTCAATGGTTTACTTTCACCATGATGATACAAGAATACCAATATGACCCCAGATTTTCATATCAGGCAGCTGATTTTAATGTTGTTGCTGTGCATCACCTGACGTGCCTCTGACTGAGCAGGAATATAGCGTGCCTGCAAGGTTTCCCAGTCTTATCTCTTGTTGTCTAAGTTCACTTGACTGTCACCTGGAGCTAAAAACAGCGTGTGAAAGCCTTTAGTCGTCACTCTTTTCTTTTTTGGTTCCACAGTCTAGTAATGTAGATTTGCAGGTTTACTCTTTTTTTACCTTTTGAACCTTGACAATCTGAGGACGCCATGTAATCACGGTAACACAATACAGGAGTGAGAAATACCTGCAGGGCAATTACAAGTGCCTTCTTAAGAAATGTCGAAGAATTAACCAGGTGACAAGTGCTAATTATCTTTGCACTTGAATGACGGATGCTCCGTCGCTGACAGGATGTTTTTGTCTTCTTTCGTGCAGGACGCAGGGTTCTCACCATCCAGGGTTCAAACCTCGGAGGCCGAGACAACGACAGCGCGGTGTTGGTAGGAGGGAAAGACTGCGTCACGCTGCAGTGGACGGCCACAAACATCACCTGTCTTCTGCCTGAGCTGCCGCCAGGTGTGCACAAGGTGGACGTACAGGTCGGCAACAATGGATACCCCCAGACCAGGTAGAGCTGCTGTCAAAAAGCACACTGAGGGAGTTAGGAATCTGACAAATGAGAGTTCTGGTGGTGTTTTGGGGTTTGTGTTGTGTTTTATGTGAAGGTCAGATGTAAAAACTTCTATCCGAAATCATACATCATGAAAAATGTGCAATGGATTTAGATTTTCTAACATAAAAAACACAAAAACAACAGGAAACAAAATGACTCGTATCTCATACAGACAAACTCCCCTAAAACTGTCCAATTGAAATTATTCATATTTAATTTTACAACTGATAATATGCTTAAAAACTGATCGTCAAAAGTAGGCCTTGGACTTATTATGACTTTTCTGTGTCGTAGCAACGGAGTGAACGCCACCATCGAATACATCCTGGAAGTCTACAGCATCTCCCCGTCGTTCGGCTCTCTGATGGGAGGAACCACGTTGACTGTTTCTGGCTCTGGTTTCAGCAACAACACGTCCGACAACAAAGTGTCCGTCGGTAAGCAGCATGTGGTGCAGCAATTTCAAAGGGCAATTTTTAACTGATCGGTATCAGCAAAGGGCCAGTTTATATAAATTCAGCTTTCTTTTCACTGGTCATGTGCTCGTGTTATTAGCAAAAGGCATAGACACATGATAAAGACGAAGTAAGTTGACGTTACCTATGCCACTGGGAGTAGTAGAATGTCCTAATCGATCCCAACTTGATTTGGCAGTTGTTCTTTGGTCGGAGGTCATTAAGCCTCACAGAAGACTTTGTCATGGTGCCCGTTTACTAGCTAAACCCCCATAATGGTTTCTATAGTATCAAGCAGTGTAAGGCTCCATCTGGTGGTACAGCCAGGTAATACAGCTAATCTACTACTTAACTACAATGTGCTAATACTACAGTACTGTTACCTGGACATACGCTGATTATAGAGACACATTATACACGACACTAGGATATCAAAATTATATCCCAACTGATCCCTAATTGGTAGTTGTGCTCCGGTCAAAAGTCATTAAGCCTCGCAGGAGACTTTGTCATGGTGTCCTTTTACCAGCTAAACCCCCACAATGCTCTGTACAGTATTAAACAGTAGGAGGCTCCATCTGGTGGCACAACTAGGTACTACAGCTGATCTACAATACCTTACTACAGTCTACGAATCTTACAATACTTTTTACTGATCATGCACTGATATTACTAGCAAAAGCATAGATATGAAGAAAGTGGCTATTACTGATGCCACTGATATATCAAAAGTATATCCTACTTGAACCCCACTTGGCAGTTATGCTCTGGTCTGAAGTCATTATCCCTCTCAGAAAACGTTGTCATGGTGGCCATTTAATAGTTAAACCCCATACCTCATACTACTGTTTCAGACAAGAAAAAAAATTATACGGTAAACACATCTGTCACTGGGATAAAAGCGCATTACTCTAATCAATCCCAGGTTTCCTTCAACATTTGAGCTCTGGTCGGAGGTCATTAAGCATCACAGAAGTCTTTGTCATGGTGCCCGTTGCTAGCTAAACCCCCACAATGCTCCCTGCTTGCCAACATGAACTGCCCGTTGTCCAAGTGATGCCTCCTCTGGTTGCTACAGCATTAAACAGTAAAAGGCTCCACCTGGTGTCGCAACCAGGTACTACAGCCAGTCTATGATGCTTGAATGGCCTGTGTTATCTATTAAAATGGTGTTGGCAGGTAGTGAACGCTAAATAACTCAGCTTAAGGGCAAAAAAAAACTTGAGCGGGACTTTCCTAGTCCTAATCACCACAGTGAAAATGTATACCAATAGTCAGTTTTACCAGTAAATATGTTTATGGAGTCAAGTCTGATATCAAAAACGGTCTCTGGTGGAAATCTAAGATGACGTAACAACATGCAAATATGGAAAAGTGTTCTACCTGAGCTGCCACCAGGTCTGAACAAGGTGGATGTACAGGTCGGCAACAGTGGATACCCCTATTATCTAGGAATATTATGTTAGCAGATACTGAACACTAATAACTTGGATCGGGAAAAAAAACAACTTGATCGGCACCAGAGTACTACCCAGTGTGGCGCCCTAGGTGAGATTTTATATGGCGTCCCCCTCCATTGGCAATTTACATATGCGTCCCGATTTTGTGGTGCCCCCTGGAGGCCACGGTGCACTTAGCATTTGCCTGTATTGCCTAATGGGCCAGCCGGCTCTGATCGGTACTTCCCTAGTCTTAATCACCACAGTAACAGTGTATACCAATAGTCACTTTTACCAGTAAATATGTTTCTTGAGTCAAGTCTGATATCAAAAACTAAATTTTATATGTTCACAGTCGCTGGTGGAAATCTGTGATGATGTAACAACATCCAAATATGGGAAAGTACAATGATTGCTTAATGGTATCAGGTTCCATGAATGATCTCACTGGTGTTTTGTGTTGCTACAGGAGATGCTCAGTGTGAAGTGACGGTCGCCTCGGAGAACGAACTGCGATGCGTCGTGCAGTCGGAGCAGAAGACGCACAATGTCACCAACCAGGGATCCCACAACGGTAGGTTTCCATTTCCGTCCTTTGTTCGGGTGTCAAAGTAAATCTGAGCAGGCTGAAATAGAGTTGAACAAAGAGAAGATCAGCTTGCAGAAAGGTGCTGCAAGTGAGGAAGCTGTCGCCTGCAGCTTAAATATGACTGCACCTAGAGACGGTTAGGAAAACAAAAATCTCAAAACCAGTTTTACATCTGCGAGTGTATAATTACCCCTTATTTAAATAGGAGCTGCAAGTTACCTGTTCGATAAACCTCAGACAATGAGATCTTCTGTATCCGTCTATGTTTGTGTTGTTTCCTGTGTGTGAATTTCTTTGCGTTGCAGTTTATGGACAGGGATATGCATGGAGTCCCTCCTCGCTCACGGTGTTTGCTGGAGACACGGTGATTTGGCGTTGGGCGGCACCCCAGTTCCAGAAAGTCGGGTATCGGGTCTTCAGTGTTTCCTCCGCAAGTTCCACCACTCCTGCAGGGGGGCCGCTCAACAGTGGAGCGACGAAGACTGCCAAAGGTAGAATACTGAGGCAGGAATCCACAGATGTTGAGTCAGAAAACTTTCCCCTTGCTGTGTCCAGTTAAAAGAAAAAGCCTCCCTTGCTGTAGGTACCTCTGTGATGTTCAGTTGGCTATTTAGTCATGCAGGTTTGTGTTGATATGCTTTTCTTCTTCTTTTTCTGGATTTAATCAGATTAAAGTGACACTGTGAGACAAACGACACCTGTTCAGTTTAAATAGGTATAGATTTATTTCTAAATTAGCTTTTCATTCCGTTACTCAGTTGACAAATCAGCTGCATAGTTGGAGGTTTCAAACGTAAACATAGAAATAATAAACGTAGACCTGCAGCTCATAATTTCTCAGTTTGGATTACGTTCCATGTTCATCCTGTTCTTGCAAGAAACTTACTTATTCTTCCTTTGACGATGACGTTGTTCAGTTCTAGTCAATTGCGTGCACGTTATCGAACCTTGATGTACATAACATACCAAGCAAGTTTGCATACTTTTATTGTTGCATGGTGAACATTTCTGTTAAATAGACAAGTTCTGTGATAAGATATTTGGCCACAGTTACAACAAACATGTTTGGAGGAGAGATGGTGAGGCCATTCACCCCAAGAACACCAAACCTACTGTGAAGCATGGTGGTGGCAGTATTATGGTCTGGGGCTGTTTTGCGGTCAGTGGTGCTGTGTATTGGAGTATGAAGGGGGATTACCTCCACATTCTTCAAGAAAACCTTAAATTATAAGCCAGAAAGTTGGGTCTTGGATGCAGTTGGGTGTTCCAACAAGACTATGACCCCAAACACACATCAAAAGTGGTAACGAAATGTCTAAATCAGGCTAGAATGAAGGTCTTAGACTGGCCCCCCCAAAAGTCCTCATTTAAACCCCATTAAGAGCCAGAAGGTTGGGTCTTGGATGCAGTTGGGAGTTTCAACAAGACTATGACCCCAAACATACATCAAAAGTGGTAAAGAAATGTCTAAATCAGGCTAGAATGAAGGTCTAAGACTGGCCTCCCCACCCCCAAAGGCCTCACTTAACCTCTATTAAGAGCCATAAGGTTGGGTCTTGGATGCAGTTGGGAGTTCCAACAAGACTATGACCCCAAACATACATCAAAAGTGGTAAAGAAATGTCTAAATCAGGCTAGAATTAAGGTCTTAGACTGACCCCCAACGTACTCACTTAAACCACTTTAAGAGCCAGAATGTTGGGTCTTCCAGCAAGACTATGACCCCCAAACACACATCAAAAGTGGTAACGAAATGTCTAAATCAGGCTAGAATGAAGGTCTTAGACTGGCCTTCCCCCCAAAGTCCCCACTTAAACCACATTAAGAGCCAGAATGTTGGGTCTTGGATGTAGTTGGGAGTTTCAACAAGACTATGACCCCAAACATACATCAAAAGTGGTAAAGAAATGTCTAAATCAGGGTAGAATTTAGAGCAGTCTGGGGTTAAGGGCCTTGCTCAAGGGCCCCCAGTGGTGGAGACTGGGACAAGTGGTCGCTCTAACTTTCCCACCTCAACCTCTTGCTAGTCCGGGGACTCGAAACGGTGACCCACCAGTTACAAGTTCGCTTCACAAACCACTAAGCCACCACTGCAACCAAACTCATGAACGCTGCTAAAGGACTGAGCACCATGTGGTGCCTTAACTCAGTGAGCAATGGACTATACTATGGGCTATACTGAAGAAACAAGTCTGTGTCAGAAAGACAACAAATTTAGTTCAACTGCACCAATTCTGTCAAAAGAAGAGTGGTCAAAGATAAACCAGAAGCTTGTGGACATCTACTAAAAGCGCCTAACAGAGGTGAAAATGGCCAAAGAACATTAAACATTAGCATTGCTTTGTGTACATTTTTGACCAATCAGATTTTCTCATATTGCCGGAAGCCCTATAATAAATTCATGAAAGAACACGCATACAAGCTTTAATGAATCAATAATAGGAAATTCAGAGTTAGAGGAGTCATTATGAGCTCAAGACTGCCATGATATAGATGGTCTTTACGAGTTTATGTCAACATTTGTTCACATCTTTATATGCTTCATGATTTAATGTAACCTGTTTGCTCTTCACTCAGGGGTTTACAGCTACCAGTTCACTGTTCCTGGTGTGTACCTCTACAGCAGCGGATACATAAACAACAATAACGCCATCATGCTGCAGGGAGTCGTGAAAGTTAGGAGTCGGATGGAGAAGAGCAGCGAGGTCTCCGTCAGCGTGGGAGGCATTCAGGCCAGACTTGTGGCAGGAGGTAAAGATGTGGATGTGATTATTCCGAGGCTGCATCCTACAGCAAATCTGAAAATGTAAAGCTGATGCTTCAGATCGAACATTTTTACGAACCTCCCCTGCAGGTTCACGCCGAGTCTCCAGAGCAGCAGCGCAGTGCGTTGCCTCACCACAGTGTCAGCAGACCAATGCGACTTCCGGTGGGTTTTCCTACAGCGCCTTGGCCTGCTCCACCCCCACGGTCACCTCCATCTCCCCCAACCAGGGATCGTACCACCAAGTCATCCGCATCCAGGGAACAGGCTTCAGCAACATCACCTGCGCTAATGAGGTTAACGGAGCTGTTCTCACTTACAGCTAAATAGATTTAAATCCAAGATGTCTTCTTTGGTCATTGTATGATGGGTAACCTTTACTCTGGTACTTTCTTCTGGAAAAAACATGTGATAAATACATATAACACTGCTAACTCCAGGATCATTATTGAGATCCTGGAGAGGTCCTCAGTCAAGTGGAATCCCAGATGTAACATGCTGTGACCCCTCTCCCTTCCCAAGCCAAGAACGTCCTTCACTCCAAGCAACTCTGTGAAAAGATACTGAGAAGCAGACATCAGGGGATGGATACAAGTCATTGAACATCCCTTGTAGTCCAGTGAAATCTATTGTTAAGAAATGAAAGGAATGTGGCACATGTGTAAATCTGCTTAGAGCAGGCCGTCCTTGAAAAAACTGAGTGACCATGGAAGAAAGAGACGAGTGAGGGAGGCCACCAAGACACCTATGACTCCTCTAAAGAAGTTACAAGCTTCAGCAGCTGAGATAGACTGTTCATACAACAACTGTTCCCTTTTTTTTCCAGTTAAAGCTTTATGGGAGACAGAGAGAAAGACACTGTTGAAAAAATCTCATATTAAATCTGGTCTATAGTTTAAAGAAAGGCTTGTAGGAGACTCTGAAGTCAATAGGAAGAAGGTTCTTTGGTCTGATGAGCTTTTTGTCGATCAGACTAGACTCTGTTTGATGGACACTAAACACTGCACATCATCACAAACACAACTTCCCCACTGTGAAGCACGGTGGTGGCAGCATCATGAGGTGAAGCACGGTGGTGGCAGCATCATGACGTGAAGCACGGTGGTGGCAACTTCATGACGTGAAGCACGGTGGTGGCAGCATCATGATTTGAAGCATGGTGGTGGCGGCATCATGATGTGAAGCACGGTGGTGGCAGCATCATGATGTGAAGCACGGTGGTGGCAGCATCATGATTTGAAGCATGGTGGTGGCGGCATCATGATGTGAAGCATGGTGGTAGCGGCATCATGATGTGAAGCACGGTGGTGGCAGCATCATGATGTGAAGCACGGTGGTGGCGGCATCATGATGTGAAGCATGGTGGTGGCAGCATCATGATGTGAAGCATGGTGGTGGCAGCATCATGTCGTGAAGAACGGTGGTGGCAGCATCATGTCGTGAAGCACGGTGGTGGCAGCATCATGATGTGAAGCACGATGGTGGCAGCATCATGGTTTGAAGCATGGTGGTGGCAGCATCATGACGTGAAGCATGGTGGTGGCAGCATCGTGATGAGAAACATGGTGGCGGCAACATCATGACGTGAAGCATGGTGGTGGCAGCATCATGATGTGAAGCACGGTGGCGGCAGCATCATGACGTGAAGCATGGTAGTAGCAGCATCATGGTTTGAAGCATGGTGGTGGCAGCATCATGATGTGAAGCATGGTGGTGGCAGCATCATGATGTGAAGCATGGTGGTGGCAGCATCATGGTTTGAAGCATTGTATCCATTCTATGCTTTTCAATACCCTTTTCACAGAGTTGCTTGGAGTGTTCTTCCATCTTTGTGGTGTAGTTATGAGGTGAGTTCTGGAGTTCATTGTTCTCCTTTACTTCCTGTAGGTGACGGTTGGAGATCAGCCCTGTCAGGTGATCAACAGCTCTCATTCGGAGATCAACTGCCAGCTCGGCCCCGACACCGGACTCCCCACCGGCGTCGCTCTGCCCGTGTCCGTCAGAGTCAACAACCTCGGCAGCGCCATCATCATCGTGAAGAACGAGCTCGACCGTCGCTTCGTGGTCCTGCCCGTCGTCGACTCGGTCTCGCCTCCCGTCGGCAGCACCACCGGCCACACGAGGCTCCTCATCCACGGCTCCGGCTTCACCTCGGGACGAGTGACGGCAGCCGGCGAACCCTGCAGCATCCTGGCGCTCAATTACACTCAGATCCTGTGCGACACCGCTCCGTCTCAGCCGCACACCGGCGATGTAGTTTTCCACCAAGGCCAAATCCAAAGCTCCTGCCGCTCCAACTGCTCCTTCGTCTACTCCTCCTCCATCACTCCAACGGTTACTGGCGTCTCCCCTGACACTATTGATAAAGCCACCGATGTCACCATCTCCGGTTCAGGGTTTGGCAGCCGTGTGGACATCGTGTCGGTTTTCGCCAGCGCCACAGAGTTACACATCACCAATGTTACCGACGGCAACATCACAGCGACGGTCAGCGCCCTGCCTGCCGGGTACCACCCAATCAGAGTCATTGTAAGGAACAAAGGCCTCGCATCCGGCGTTGTCACCCTGAACAGCCGAGCTCTGGCCGTCCTGAACCTCGCCGTGGGCAGCGTGGCAGGAGGAACCCCGCTCGTCTTCACCGGGAACGGCTTCGCTGCAGGAAACACCAGCGTGACGGTTGGCGGGAAACCATGCCAGATTCAGGAGGTGATGCCGGGTGAGCTTCGCTGCCTGACGCCTCCTCACGACGAAGGACTGGTGACTGCCAACATCCGGGTCGCTTCTGTGGATTATCCTCCGCTCAACTTCACCTACTCTGCAGCCCACACTCCTGTCCTCAGCTCCGTCAGCCCCACCACAGGTACACTGTAGAAAATTAATGTTTTTTAACGGAATTTTTAAAATAAATTAACCGTCATTTTAAAGATTTGTTTAAAGTACTGAGAATATCCAGTAAAATCACATGAAAAAAGTCTTAATTTACATGTTAACTATAGAAAAACAGGCCAAAATTGTAAATAATATCCACATTAAAACTCTTCTTTTATTTAAACGGAATAAATAAAAATACTGATTTAAATACTGTAAAAAATTACATCATTTTTTACAGTATTTAAATCAACAAAATAACATTATTTCAGTATAAAATTATAATTATTTGGTATACATGTTTGTTTGTTTTTTTTTAATTAAAAAAATATTTAAATTTTTTTTACTGTTCGATAGATTTTTCTGTTTTGTCAAATTACAGATAATGACTTGTAAAATCACAGAAAAAATGTTTTAATTTGCATGTTAATGATAAAAAAAATTGCTACACAATATAAGGTCTTATAAGTTTTTGGGGTATTTGTTTTGTATTATATTTTATATATTATTATATTTGTAATAAGTAATATAATAATAATAATTATTATTACTATTATTATTATTAATTATTATTATTATTACTATTAATCATAATAGTAATAATAAGTATATATTTCCTTTATAAGTTTATGATTTTAATATTTATTTTATTTGATTAATTACAGGCTCTTTTGTGGGGATTTTATGGCTCATGCCGATATAAATCCACAAGTGGGATGTTGCCTATCTTACTTTTTGTAATGTAAAAAGTAAAAACCAAAGTAAAAAATGAAATTAAAGTCTCACAATGTGTCTGTTTACATAAATAAAGCAGAAAACTACACAGGGTCTCACATTCGGTGTATTTTTGTTTGTTTCTCTCAGGGCCCAGCGGATCCGTCATCACACTCACCGGTTCAGGGTTTGGCAACGACTCTCGGCTCGTCTCGGTCTCCATAAACGACGTCCTCTGCAACGTGTCCGCGGTCTCGGACTCTCAGGTCCGGTGCTCAGCCGGAAACAACCCGGGAGGAGCCTACAGAGTGATGCTGCTTCACCAGGACAGAGGCTACGCCCAGTCAAACGCCACGTTCACGTATGAACTGAGGATTGCCAGTGTGACGCCCAGCGAGAGTAAGTAGATGTTATTGTTACTTTATGGGCAAAATGAATGGTAAATGGTAAATTGTCTGCACTTATATAGCGCTTTTCTCTACCTTAGTGGTTCCAAAGCGCTTTACAATGTGTTTCTCATTCACCCATTCACACACCAATGGAGACAGAGCTGCCATGCAAAGCGCTAATCTAACATTGGGAGCAACTTCAGGTTCAGTGTCTTGCCCAAGGACACTTCAGCATGTGGAGGGGCTGGGGATCGAACCGCCAACCTTGTGATCAGTGGACAACCTGCTCTACCACCTGAAGCACAGCCGGCTCAGGTGGTGCTTCAGGTGGTAGAAGCACCACCTGAGCCATGGTAACTGATGCTGCATGTCTACATCACCATGGTGACTGATGCTGCACAGTTAGATCACCATGGTAACTGATGCTGCATGTCTACATTACCATGGTGACTGATGCTGCACAGTTAGATCACCATGGTAACTGATGCTGCATGTCTACATTACCATGGTGACTGATGCTGCACAGTTAGATCACCATGGTAACTGATGCTGCATGTCTACATTACCATGGTGACTGATGCTGCACAGTTAGATCACCATGGTAACTGATGCTGCATGTCTACATCACCATGGTAACTGATGCTGCACAGTTAGATCACCATGGTGACTGATGCCGAACAGTTAGATCACCATGGTAACTGATGCTACACAGCTAGATCACCATGGTAACTGATGCTGCACAGCTAGATCACCATGGTAACTGATGTTGCACGTCTACTTCACCATGGTGACTGATGCTACACAGTTAGATCACCATGGTAACTGATGCTGCATGTATACATCACCATGGTGACTGATGCTACACAGTTAGATCACCATGGTAACTGATGCTGCATGTCTACATCACCATGGTAACTGATGCTGCACAGTTAGATCACCATGGTAACTGATGCTGCACAGCTAGATCACCATGGTAACTGATGCTGCACAGTTAGATCACCATGGTAACTGATGCTACACAGCTAGATCACCATTGTAACTGATGCTGCACAGCTAGATCACCATGGTGACTGATGCTGCACAGCTAGATCACCATGGTAACTGATGCTGCACAGTTAGATCACCATGGTAACTGATGCTACACAGCTAGATCACCATGGTAACTGATGCTGCACAGCTAGATCACCATGGTAACTGATGCTGCACAGTTAGATCACCATGGTAACTGATGCTGCACAGCTAGATCACCATGGTAACTGATGCTGCACAGTTAGATCACCATGGTAACTGATGCTACACAGCTAGATTACCATGGTAACTGATGCTGCACAGCTATATCACCATGGTAACTGATGCTGCACAGCTAGATCACCTTGGTAACTGATGTTGCACGTCAACTTCACCATGGTGACTGATGCTACACAGTTAGATCACCACGGTAACTGATTCTGCACACTTAGATCGCTATGGTAACTGATGCTGCACAGCTAGATCACCATGGTAACTGATGCTTCACAGTTAGATCACCATGGTAACTGATGCTGCACAGTTAGATCACCATGGTAACTGATGCTGCACAGTTAGATCACCATGGTCACTGATGCTACACAGCTATATCACCATGGTAACTAATGCTGCATGGCTAACCTGCCCTGGAGGATGTATTGTTTAGAGTTTGAGATTTAAATCAGCTGTAAGGAGCGAAAATATTACAAAAAATGTTCAATCAGTAACGTTAGTTTCACTTTGATTTTTCTAAAGTGATTTCCATGTCTCCTTCATTGTGGGACACAGTCAAACTTAAATGTTGATGTTTAAATGAATGAAGTCTAAAGAGTTGGACTCAAATGAAGCCACACATATAGAGTTTAAAGGTGACAACTTGAAGTGTTCCCATGCAGCTTTTAACATCTCTAAGCTTTTACTTTGAAAGTGTGTCAATCAGCCAATCAGCTGTGAGTCACTGGTTGGTTGCAGTGAGCAGAACAGGCAGACTGAGGATTAGACCTTCAAACAAACAGTCACAGCTCAAAAACTATAAGTCGTATCGAAAAAATTCTTTCAGCGTGTGAAGCCCAACCTGGTTCTGAACAAGCTGATGTATTTTTATTGTCCATACTATGTTTATACAGATTAGAGAGAATCACCGTTTCTGTTCTACCGAAATTTTGGAGCTCAGATATAAAGGGACTCAATGATAGTTTGGGTCGGCACACATTTTGAGCTCTGAGGTGATTTATGGAAAAACCATAAGTCCTGTAGTAATGAGAGTCACACTGGGTGAAAGAGGAGAAAAATGCCTAAATTTTTATGTATGAATTGTTTATATGCAGTAGAAATTGTGAGACGGAGATGAGGTTAACTGCGCTTTTTCCACAAAATATTATTTGGTCAAAAACTATAGCTGAAGAAAAATTCTGGATTTTCAAAAAAAATTCACAAAACTTAAACTGCAGCTGCGTGAGAACCGTAAAACATATCAGAACGCGGGTTTAGCCGAATCACATTCAAAGCCTTGTGGCCCGTTTAAACCATGAATGGAGTTTCTACTGTGAAATGTGCTGGAGCTACAGGGTGGCAAAGATGGCTGGGTTCTGGCAGTCGTCCCGCCGACTTACCATTCATTTCGATGGGGACATTTAACGCAGTCTTTTACAAATTGAAAAAAAAAACATACAACGAATCGCTACCAAAAGTCACGGCGTTCTGATCGAGCCGCACTTTTTGATTTATAATTTATGTGGGTTTTTTTTAGAGCTACAGGCTGAGTTAGGTGCCGTGAGACTCCATAAGAATGTGCTGAAGCTCGCTTAATTGTAAATTGGAGAAAAGTGCCAAGCAGGAATCAAGAATCCATCCTGCAGGAATGTTTCACAGTAAATCCACATATTTCACCTGCACTGTTAGAGCCTTTTTCATTATCCTCATGATGTGATCCCCCACGGCTCAGTTCTTCTGAATCGTCTTGCTGAATATATTCTGTCTAATGGTTCAGGTGGTTTTGGAGGCGGCAGACTGTTGTCCATCGAAGGCTCTGGGTTCTCAGCAGCGACAGCAGTGAAGATCTGTGACCAGCTGTGTGTCGTCGACAGAGAGACGTCGACACCGACCCGCCTGTACTGCGAGTCTCCACCCAACAACGGTGAGTTCACTGGTTTCTCCACAGCACATTAGTAGGAAACTCCAAGTCCTGTTTCCATAGAGCTGCAGGACTTTATGTTGCTGGAGGTCGGAGGATTAAGAGAGAAAAGGCTGCTCAAGCTTCCCTTCCATGTTAGATTTTCAGTGGTTCTTGAACTTCTCCTCTTTTACCCCTTTTCCACTGAGCTGGTTCCAGGTCTAGTTCGGAGCCAGAGCCTGACTTAGTTCCACTTCTTTGTGTTTCCACCTCCTAAGCACCGACTCCAGGTTCTAAAAACTGGAGCTCAGCAAGCACCAACTCTTTGCTGGTCCAGAGCTAAGCACCGAGTACGTCAGGGGCTGGGGGCGGGGTTATGGTGACCAACCATCAACGGTGGAAAGGGACACACAAGCGCTAATTAGTGTCCTTGTTCTCCAGGACGTCCCTGGTCCCATCACACATGTGTTGGAATGACTCCTGGAAGTTTACCACAAACTGTTGACCTGAAATCCGCTACAGTTGTGTCCCACCAGTAGCGTGATCACGGATGTGTCCAGGCAACAGGAGGACCTCCGCCTCACAATCAGCCTTAAGACCATCTATAGAGATAAACATAGATATTATCATCAACTTACTGCGTTTGTTTAACTGCTATGTAATGGATGCTAGCGTAGTGGTTTTACAGTGACCCAATGACTCCAACTGGACTCAAAGCAAACAGGTTCTTAGGAGGAACCAGATTAGAACCAACTAAGAACCAGAACTAGGATGTGGTTCTTCTTGGGAAGGAAGGAGGGAAGGAACAAAGGAAGGTGGAGGGAAAGAAAGAAGGAGGGAGGGAAGGAAGGAAGGGACAAGGGAAGGAAAGAAGGAAGGAAGGAAGGAAAGAGGGAAGGAAGGCAGGAGGGAGGGAAGGAAGGAAGGAGGGTGAAAAGGATGGAGGGAAGGAAGGGAGGGAAGGAAGGAAGGAAGAAAGAAAGCAAGGGGAAGGAAGGTAGGTGGGAGGGAAGAAAGAAGGAGGGAGGGAAGGAAGGAAGAAAGGAAGGAAAGAAAGAGGAAGGAAGGAGGGAGGGAAGGGAAGGGAAGGAAGGAAGGACGGAAGGAAAGAAAGAGAGAAAGAAGGAAAGAGAGAGGGAGGGAGGGGAAAGGAAGGGAGAAAGCAAGGGGAAGGAAGGAAGGAAGGGAGGAAGGATGGAATCAAGGAAGGAAAGAGGGAAGGAAGGAAGGAATGAAGGAGAGAAGGGAGGGAGGGAAGAAAGAAAGAAAGCAACAGTAAGGAAGGAGGGAAGGAACGAAAGAAGGAAGGAAGGAAGGAAGGAAGAAAGCAAGGGGAAGGAAGGAGGGAAGGGAGCGTTAAACTTATTGTTTAACTGCTATGTAATGGATGCTAGCATAGTGGTTTTACGGTGACCCAATGGCTCCAACTGGACTCCTTGTCAATGGAAACAGGTTCTTAGGAGGAACCAGATTAGAACCAAGTAAGCACCAGAACTAGGACCTGGTTCTTCTTGGTGGAAAAGGGGTATCTGTTGTGCTGTTTCCTCTAAAAACTTGACCGAATCTCAGCTTAAAATTGCCACACAGCTTTAAAACCACCTTATTCTACACGTCTCATTTGGAAATTCGCCAAAAATCTATTTTTTTATTCGTCAAATTCTTTTAAAAAACTAAAAAATTTGGCCTTTCTCACAGCAGCTGAAAAGCAATTAGTGATTCAGCTGCACCCAACAGTCACATGACAACAATTCGGGAACCATTCGCCTGAACTGCAGGCAGTGTTTACACTAAATAAAAGTGAAATCAATCATGCAACTCTTAGCGAGGAAGCACATTCTCCAAAATCCGTCTTTTAAATTCTTTAAGACGCCATCAGAAACTTGCTCTCTTTAAAAAAGCTGTTTAAAAATGTTGTTTTTACATTGCAAAATAAAGTTGTTTCTGATTCAGGAGATATCTTTACATGACTGAGGTTTAACAGCTGAACCCAAAATCCACCGGCAGGTCTTTAAAAAACAGTTACGACATTTATCAGAGCGAGAAACACAAAGAAAGTCACTGGACTGTCAACATTTTAATGACCTGCTGTGAACGGCCTTCCAAATCATGATACTCCATCAAAATCAAAATAAACTAGTCGGTTGAACTGCAGGCTGTGTAAACGTAGTAGAATATCTACGGTATGAGAGCTGCTATTTCCTCCAGTGTGGGTAACACCTGTGGACACATGGAAAATACTGGACATGTTGTTGTTTATCAGAGAGATTGAACTTTAGCTTTCATCCTTTTTATGATTTATGGCTTTATAGCCTTTTTATACTTCGCAAAAGACATCTCTGAGTTTCCTGTCCTTCTAACTATGGCTGTTCCGTTTCCATAGAGGTGCAGGACTTTATTTTGTAGTAAAAAATGAGCCCACAGTGAAGAAAAAAGAGGAAGAAAATATAAACTGCTTTGAGTTTCTGGGGTTAAGATTGTCGGTGGAGGTTCTCAGTTATCCGGTTCATGGGTTGAGAAAGAAAAGGCTGCTCTTTGTCTCATCCACGTCAGGTTTTCCTTCAGAAAGAATGAGAGAATGTGCTCCTGCTGGTTTATATTTGGATCTTAGCTGTTCTGTCTGAGCTGTAAATACAGACTGTCCTCGAGGAATGCCGTCGGCCTCGTGCTGCAGCAGACAGATGTGAGATCAGACGATAGCTCGTCACGGTCTCTGACTGTTGATTCCTCCTGTCTGCTGCTGTTTTGTGAACCCGTCTGTCTCCGTGTGGTTTTTGTGGTTCCGTCCCGTCTGATCTCAGGAACTCAGGCGGAGCTGACCTGCGACGTCTCCGTCATCAACCCCCTGAGCTCCGCCAACAAGTCCGGCGCCTTCACCTACAGGTCTCAGCTGACGCCGGTGATCACGGAGGTTTCCCCGCGCCGAGGAGGCACCGCCGGAGGCACCAGGATCACCATCAGCGGCTCCGGTTTCAGGTGCACCGACAGTTTCTGCAGAAAGAACACAGCAGACAGACACACCCAGCACACGGACCACTGCTCAGGACGTTCACACCTCATGACACGTGTGCTGCTCTGTCATGGGAAGGCTTCGCTTTTAGGAACACAGTGATTCCATGATAATTCATCAATGACGTTTTTTATATTCCCACATATGTTTATTATCAGTATACAGAGTATAAAGCGTCAGTGTTCAGTTATAAACAGCCAAAACTCATGTTAACAACATATTGAGAAGAACACTAAATAATGCATGTGATTTATTATAATCATATATCAGTTTAAACAGTTACTGCATTAAAATACCAAATAAATAGAAAAAAACATACAATAACAGACATTATTCACTATATATATGGTATTTTTCAAAAATATTAATATCTTATACTATACTAAAGTTAAGTATGTTATGTTATTAAATATTTAATTATTAAAAATATATTAATCACAGAATGAGCTCAATGCATATGATTATAATATATTACACATAATACATTATCTGTATATATTTAACGTCGTACATAATAATATAACTATAATGAACTTTGACACAGATTCTTCTAGTTTTATAAACAGTGTCAGGTTTTACTATTCTACTTTCTGTTATATTGGAATCTAACAGATATGATGCCGTATTTTCATAATTACATGTAATATATTATGTTCAAACACAGTCAGTGCACTACATTATTTAATATTTATTTAAAACTCTTTATTATAGAATATGATTGCTATGTATTTAATTTTTATTATGTAATATATATACATATAAATGATTTCTAAAGGAATAACAATACTGCACTATGATGTCTTTTGTCACAGATTTATTTATTACATTTTAAATAGTACAACAACAATAAATATATCATTTACTCTTTCAATATAATATCATATTATGTTATGTTAGTAGTATATGTAGTATAGGATTTAACATTATACTAGGAGCATTATAGTAGAGAGGTATCAAAAATTTAAATAAGGTGTGTAATTGTACTTATTGTTCGTATACGGAATATATACTAATACAATATAATCTATTATTTGCATATTTTTGTGTGTGTTATAATACAGTGTAAAATGTAAGATTAGATATAGATATATAGATAAAAAGTCTAGATATATACATATATAGATACAAATATATAGATATAGATGCACAAATATAGATATATAGATATAAATATGAAGATATAGATATATAGATACAAATATATATCGAGATATATAGGTATAGATGAATATAGAGATACAGATATATAGATATAATTATAAAGATAGAGATATATAGATACAAATGTATGTATAGATATATAGATACAGATACATAGATATATAGATACATAGATACAAATATATAGATACAGATATATAGATACATACATTCACATATATATATCGAGAGAGAGAGATAGATATAGATATATACTTTAGATGTAGATGTAGATATAGATATAGAATCATAGATATTGATATACAGATATAGGTATATAGATTCAGATTTATAGATTTAGATATAGATACATAGATATAGATATAGATATATAGATATAGATGTATGTCTTGATGCATGGTGTTTCTTTCTTCTTTGCCCTTCACAGCTCTGACATGAGTAAAGTGAACGTGACGATCGCAGGATCAGTTTGTGACGTTCAGTCGGCCAACGACACTCACATCACCTGTGTGACCAACTCTCAGAAACAGTCTCAGGAGGCTAAAGTCAGGGTCAACGTCGCAGACAAAGGCCTCGCCAAGATGGTGAGAGATGACGTCTAAAACTGCCTGCACATTCATCTGCGTTAACATTACCAGACTGATATTATGAGGTTTGACTGCATCATGTCTTCGTCTCTTCCTTCAGGATGACGCAGATTTCTTCTACATTGACGTGTGGTCGTCCAGGTTCACGTGGGGAGGTCTGGATCCACCTGAGAAGGGGGCCTTCGCCGTCATCACCAAAAACCAGACCATCCTTCTGGACGTCAGCACCCCTGTGCTCAAGATGCTCCTCATTCAAGGTGCAAAAATCACTTTTTAATGTGAAGACACTGTCAGGTTTCAGGTTTCAGAAACAAACATTATCTGTGTTCAGTAACTGGTGCCAATAAGCTAAATTACTATAATGAAAAAAACATTTGTGAATTGCTCAGGAGGGACGTTGGTGTTTGACGAAGCCGACATCGAGCTGCAGGCAGAAAACATCCTGATCACAGACGGCGGGCGGCTGCAGATCGGCCAGGAGGGGGCGCCGTTCCAGCACAAAGCCATCATCACACTGCATGGAAACCTGCGATCACCTGAACTTCCTGTTTATGGAACCAAGACGCTGGCTGTTAGAGAGGGTGTCCTGGACCTGCACGGTATGAACACATGAAATCACCATATGTGCAAGATATACAGTGAGTTCATTCATACAACTACAACTTTAAATATTTCCTCAACCAACGTGGTTTGTTCAAGGCCAGTTCTGACACTGATTATTAGTAACTGACACGGGCAACTCGTGTAAAATTGCTGCAAAATGAAAATCTTGGTGTCAAAATTAGAATAACAAACTAAACAACAACGATATGGGGATATGGCAAAATCAGGTCAAATAATCGACCTTTTATAGGAGTAATTTTGCATTTTAGGAAACTCTTTCACATTCTTGCAGTAAGTTAAAGGAGAAGAGTAAGTAAATACAAAGCTGGAGGCAGGAGGAAAGTTAGCTTAGCTTAGCATAAAGTCCGGAAGCAGTCTTTATGTCTGAATTAATAAACAAATAAGAAGTAACATGTTAATTAGCAGATAGCTTTAGAGGCGTTGATAGACTGCTTTTAATACTTAGGCTAACTAGTCTAAAAAGCTAAGCTAACAGTTTCCCCTTGTTTCCAGTCTTGATGCTAAGCTAAGTTAGCAGTTTCCTTGTTTTCAGT
Organism: Dascyllus trimaculatus; assembly: GCA_024666655.1. Classification (NCBI taxonomy): domain Eukaryota; kingdom Metazoa; phylum Chordata; class Actinopteri; family Pomacentridae; genus Dascyllus; species Dascyllus trimaculatus. The sequence continues at coordinate 4,585,380 of CM045461.1, forward strand.
GTTTATGCTAAGCTAAGCTAACTGGCTACTGACTGCAGTTTCTGAATGTACAGACAATTTTCATTGTAATACTTTACATGTAAATTAATGAGTGTATGTTTCAAAATATTCCTTTAAAGTCTTTTATGTTTCAAGGTATAGTGTTTTTAAATGTTGGTTAAAATATTCTCACTGTGCTTGAATACGCTAACGAGTCTAAAAAGCTAGGCAAACTGTGTCCCCTTGTTTCCAGTCTTTATGCTAGGCTAAGTTAGCAGATTCCTTGTTTCCAGTGTTTATGCTAAGCTAAGCTAACTGGCTGCTAACTGTAGTTTTTGAATGTACAGACAATCTCCCATCTAATACTTAGCATATAAGTGAATAAGTTTATTTCAAACAAATATTCCTTTAAATTCTTTAATGTTTCAAGATATAGTATTTTTTAAAAGATGGTTAAAATATTCTCACTGTACTGTAAAATATTACTTTTTGACTAGGGTAACTAATCTAAAAAGCTAGGCTAACAGTTTCCCCTTGTTGCAGTTTTGATGCTAAGCTTAGTTAGCAATGTCTGTGTTTCCAGTGCTTATGCTAAGCTAAGCTAAGCTAACCAGCTGCTGGCTCCAGCTTCTGAATGTACACAAATCGTCAACTCTAATAGTTAACACAATTGTGAATAACTTTATTTATGTTCCTTTAAATCCTTTCATGTTTTAAGATATAGTTAATTTTCAAAAAGCTGGTTGAAATACTGTCAATGTACTCCGAATCAGTACTTCTTGAATAGGCTAAATAACTAGGCTAACAGTTTCCATTTGTTTCCAGTCTTTATGCTAAGCTATGTTACCAATTTCCTTGTTTCCAGTGTTTATGCTAAGCTAAGCTACTTCTAGCCTCTGAATGTACAGAAATCTTTCCATCTAATACTTAGCACATGAGTGAATACATTTATTTCTGTTTCTGTTTCTGTAAATATCTTAACAAGGTTGTGATGTAACCCTCTAAAACTTTTCCAAGTCAGTCATCTCTTGTAGATCCAGAAGTAATAGAAATTGTGTAACAGAAAACGGTTTTGACCTAAATTTCCCAACCACCCTTATTAAATGTCTTTATGAGAGTAATCTGAGCTCTTTACCCTGCAGGTGAATTATCACTAGTGACACCTCACCTGCCCTCCTCAGGTGAGACTCATTGTTGACAACCTGTTTCTCCAGGTATTCCCGTCCCCGTTCCCTGGACTCACCTGGCCCAGACGGCGACCGGCGGCTCCGACACGCTGACCCTGAAGAAGGCCGTGACGTGGAAAGTCGGAGACGAGATTGTCATCGCCTCCACCGGCCACAGGTACAACAAGATCTCCAGTTCATGAAAGCGTAAACGCAAGTTATGTAGGGAAAAGATCTGAGCTACAAACTCAAAATGAAGCAGCTACATATTAGCACATATAGCATTCGGACGTCCTATCTTACCCACAGTTATTAAGGTTTATGATCCCAGACCCAAGCTTCCAGAAACTTTACCAGAAAAACTGCTACAACGCCTAAAAAATAAAACAAAACTTGGCTGGGTTGTCTAATCAATTGCGATAGGAAGAAATGCGTAATTTGTTGAGCAGGAGTGAAAGCTTCTTAATAGAATGACAGTGAACACAAAGCTCTTTTTCCATTGGCTTGTTTCGAACTGTTTGACAAGTTTAACTCTTGAATTCTTAAGTCTACATCGCTTGTAGGGGTATTATTGATGATTTGTTAATTGATTATTTGCTGTTGATAATTTAACCAATTCAGGATATATTGACTGATAAGGCTGAAGATTATTAGGATGCATGTCAGAAAATGTATGGCAAATTGGCTGTAGTACCTGGATGCACCACCAGGTGGAGCCTCTTACTATTTAAGGCTGTGGCGAACCCAGGAGGCGGTTACTTGAACTGCAGTCAGTTACATGTCTGGAGTCACAAAGGACCATGATATTGTCGTAAATGGGTGGTTTAATGCTTCTTATTTCAGTTGTGTTTTCAGTGCTTTTGTGGCAGAGAGCACTTTGAGGGTTTAGCTAGCAATAGGCCACCATGACAGAGACTTACGAATCACTTAATGCCCTCCGGCCAGAATTGTAGTGTAATAAGCCTGTTGATGTTACTCAGGACAACGTTGCTTTAGCTGTGTGGCAGCCGTTTAATGTCCGTCAGTTTAAAAGGTTTTATTAGCTCGGGATTAAAACTCATAGAACTTCAGTCGTTTTGACAATATAGTACTACAGGCGTGTTTACAAACGCAAAGAACCACTGGAATGTTAAAGACTATTAAATGAACAGTTATTTCAGCTGTGTTGTGTTTTGAATTTTGATTGTTGTGGATGGTTGAGGTGGTTTTGGGTGCATTTTCAGGGTTCAGTTGGCAGCGGGCCGCCATGACAGAGGCTTCTGTAGCAGTTAATGACCTCTGGCCGCTGTTGTCTAGTAGATAATTTACATTTGAAGATTTCTGTACATTCAGAAGCTGCTGCCGGTAGCTAGTTAGCTTAGCTTAGCATGAACACTGGAAACAAGGAAACTGCTAACTTAGCTTAGCATCAAGACTGAAAACAAGGGGAAACTGTTAGCTTAGCTTTTTAGACTAGTTAGCCTAAGTATTAAAAGCAGTCTATCAACGCCTCTAAAGCTATCTGCTAATTAACATGTTACTTCTTATTTGTTTATTAATTCAGACATAAAGACTGCTTCCGGACTTTATGCTAAGCTAAGCTAACTTTCCTCCTGCCTCCAGCTTTGTATTTACTTACTCTTCTCCTTTAACTTACTTCAAGAATGTGAAAGCGTTTCCTAAAATGCTAAATTACACTTTTAAAAGGTTGATTATTTGACCTGATATCCAGAATTTTCCCAATACTTTTCTATAATGAAGTCAAACTGGTGTGAGGTACAAAATCAAGTATTCGTGGTTAAATTAATTGATTGTTGATTGTTAATGTGGCAGATGTTCTGTTGGAATTTGCATCCATAATTCCGTACACTGACAAGAGAGTGACGAGCGACGTTACGTATGCATTTATTCCTTTTCCAGGCACAGTCAGAAAGAGAACGAAGTGAGGAAGATCGCCGCCGTGTCGGCCAATGGAAAGACCCTCACCCTGGACAGGCCTCTGAACTACACCCACCTCGGGGTGAGCGTGACGCTGCCCGATGGTACCGTGTTCGAAGGCCGGGCTGAGGTTGGCCTCCTCACCAGGAACATCGTGGTTCAAGGATCCCGACACCAAGAATGGATGGACAAGATCGAAGCCTGCCCTGCCGGCTTCAACACAGGTACTGTGTTGTCGTGGGTAACTCTAAACTCTTTGTTAAAAGGAAGTTTCACCAAAATAAATTGTAGAAATTATTAGTAATTAGCAATGAAAGAAGAATGCATGTAGTATGTATTATAGATTATATCTTTGTGGGAGATGTGTCTACTAACTAACAGTCTGTATTTCTATGTGCTGTAGGTGAATTCGCCACCCAGACCTGTTTCCAAGGTCGGTTTGGAGAAGAAATGGGCAGCGATGAGTTCGGAGGCTGCATCATGTTTCATGCACCCAGACCCAGTGAGAATCTGGCCATTGGCAGGCTGGAATATGTTGAGGTGAAAACACTTTAAATGATTCCTGCTGATATAAGCTTTCATGCCATGGTGGTAATTTGGTGTTTCACCTCTGATCTCTTGGTCGAGAGATCAAACGTCTCCAAGAGCCTAAAAGTTAAGGCCAGTTGTTTTTTAGAGAAGCTCCAGGAATCTACAAAGACATTAGATGAATACAAAAATTAAAAATGACAAAATCAGAAGCCAAGTAACCACTGCTGGTAGTCCAGAAAGCAGAGAGGACTTTGAATGTTTAGCTAGCAGTGGGCCACCATGAAATAGACTTATGTGTTGTTTAATGGAGTCCGACTAGTATTCTAGTGTGGAAAACCAGCCCATGTTACTCAGGACAACATCACTGTAGCTGTGTGACTGAAGGAGGCACCATAAATTGTGGCAACCCTTTAATGTCTGTCAGTAATGGTTTATTAGCATGCAACTAATACCCACAGACCTTCATTCACTGTGATGTGATCGTGATTGTTGATTGATTAATGTTTAGTTCATGTTGACTAATAGAAATCTAATAATAATTTAAACACTAAGACACATTTTTCTCAAATCAAAATCAGCTGTCGAGTTGCCACTGCTGGTAGGCTAACTTACTCTGGGCAGCTAATTGTTTTGAGCAGATTATTCCATATCCTCATGTTGTCCTCACAGATTTACTCAAACTAAAATGCTTTACAAAGCTGGAAGTTTGTATTATATTTTCTGCTCTTGTGCCACAGATCAAACATGCCGGACAGGCCTACAGGCTGGGACGTTATCCCATCCACTGGCATCTGATGGGAAACGTCAGCTACGCGTCGTACGTTCGGGGCTGCGCCATCCACGAAACCTTCAACCGGGCCGTGACCATCCACAACACCCACCAGCTGCTGGTGGAGCACAACGTCATCTACAACATCATGGGTGGAGCCTTCTTCATCGAGGACGGCATCGAGACAGAGAACATCCTGCAGTACAACCTGGCGGTGTTCGTGAAACAGAGCACCAGCCTGCTGAACGACGACGTCACGCCTGCCGCCTACTGGGTCACCAATCCCAACAACATCATCCGCCACAACGCCGCCGCGGGGGGAACCCACTTCGGCTTCTGGTACCGCATGCATGACCACCCCGATGGCCCATCCTACGATGCAAACATCTGCCAGAAGAGGGTTCCTCTGGGGGAGTTTTACAACAACACCGTTCACTCTCAGGGCTGGTTCGGACTGTGGATCTTCCAAGACTTTTTCCCGATGAAGACAGGAAGCTGCCGCTCCAAGACCCCCGAGCCGGCCGTCTTCCGTTATCTCACCACCTGGAACTGTGAGAAAGGCGCCGAGTGGGTGAACGTGGGCGCTGTGCAGTTCAGCGAGTTCGTCATGGTCAACAACGAGAAAGCCGGCATTGACGCTAAACGGATTTTCCAGTGGGCCGTGAAAGGCTTCGGGGAGGACGGCGGGGCGACGGTGTCCAACAGCACCATCGTGGGCCACGTGGACGAGCTCGGCCGGGGGAAGACCAACTGCAGCCACCGCGGCGTCATCACGCCTTTCGACGATGGCCTGAGCGTCCTCAACACCAAGTTCATCAACTTCGACCGGGACTCTTGCGCCGCCATCGGGGTGACCTCAATCGACGGGACATGTGTGGATCGGTGTGGCGGCTGGGCGGTCCGGTTCAGTGGAGTCCAGTACTTCAATTCACCCAACAAGGCCGGATTCAGGTGGGAACATGAAGTACAGCTGCTGGACACCGACGGCTCCCTCACAGGTACCCAGTCTTTCGTCAGTTACTGTCTAAACGTGGCGGCACCTTGGTCACTTTTACGTAAACATGTGGTCAGTCCATCTCAAATCATCAGGCTCCTTCTGGTCGGTCATCTCTGATTTGCTTGAATCTTTTGCTACCATAAAGTATGAATATTTATGATATCATATGTGAAGTTTTAGCTTGATGTCTCAAATGTTTTATGAGATAATTCTTTTTAAAGAAACAGAAATGTTACTCGGTTTGATCGAGCGAGATTGCTGTTGATCGTCTGATTTTTAGAACAATTTCTGCTCAACAATCTTGAAAAATTGCCCGTCGACCCACTTACAGAAATTTTTCCCACATTGAAATTTGAGGCGGTTCAAACAACAACATCTCAGCATCTTTTAAAGATAAAAGCCTGATTTTTTTACTGTTATTTCTCATCATGTCGTTGATCCAGGATCTGTAATGTTTAACAAGTAGTTCAAATAGTCTCTGATTATGGATGAGTTTAAATATGAAAAACGTTGAAACAGCGACAACAAAAAAAGATAATGCAGAAGTCAACTAGTCATATGGGTCCGTGTACGTCGCGGCCATTCGTTTTCTTATTTTGAGATTTCAAAATAAAAGCGAAAAAATAAACCGTTTCCCTTTTTTTTCAGTGATAATACAAAATGAAAAACGGAAAATGGGCCCTAATTCATTATCCATTATCCATTATCCGATTTAATTAGATGTGTTTGTAAATGGAAATTAAAATTAAAATACACCCGTGGAAAACTTATTTCTCTATTTCCTGTTGGTTTTGGCTCCGTGACCCGTCTGACTTCTGAAGAGGAGCTAGCGATTTAGCTAGCGATTTAGCTAGCTCTGCTAAATGGCAGAGCTAGCGATTTAGCGCTAGCGGCAGAGCTAGCGCTAAATCGCTACTTTGCTTTCTGGCAAAGCTAAACCTCCAAACCTCCCCAAAAACGTCCCGAAAAGCAGCTGAACGCTAGCGATTTAGCGCTAGCGGCAGAGCTAGCGGCACCACAAGGTCCCTCCAAAGGGACAAATAAACCCCACGCTGGTGAAAAGTCCACTGTGAAATAGTGAACAATGTGAGCCAAGCAACGTTTGGACCCCACAGTGGGTCTTCATCAGGCCACGGCACACAGCAAGGTCTGCTAACAGTGAGCTAACACTGGAGCTTTAGATACCAGATCCTTCCTCTTCAGAAGTCAGACGGGTCATGGAGCCAAAACCAACAGGAAGTAGAGAAATAAGTTTTCCACTGGTGTATTTTAATTTTAATTTCCATTTACAAACACATGTAATTAAATCGGATAACGGATAATGGATTAAGAATTACGGCCCGTTTTCCGTTTTTCATTTTGTATTATCACTTAAAAAATGGGAAACGGTTTATTTTTCGTTTTTATTTTGAAATCTCAAAATAAGAAAACAAATGGCCGCGACGTACACAGACCCATATTGTCTGAACCATAAGTAGTTGCTATTGCAGATTCTGGATCAATGACATGATGAGAAATAACAGTTAATATTTCAGGTTTTTACCTTCATTAGTTCCTGAGATGTTGTCGTCCAAACAGCCTTAAATTTCAATGTGCATCTGCTTGGGACTATTTTAAGCAGTGGATTAATACACATTTAATGAGTTTCTCCCGTAGCAGGACAAAGTATGTGTGACTGAGTCAAACTAAACTGCACTGACTCCATTCTGCATCTGATAAGTTCCCCCTGTTTTTGCTTGCTTCCAGGAACCATCAACCACAAAGTCGTGCCGATGAGCTCCCTGCTGGATCCTGCTCACTGCTCCCAGAGCGCAGAGTGGAGCGTTGGCTTCCCCGGAGCTGTGTGCGACCACACCGTCAACTTCCACCGCCTGGCCTTCAACAACCCTTCGCCGAACTCTCTGAAGGCCAAAGATGTCGTCTTAACCAACTCACACGGTATAAAAACACCCATCGCTTTAGAGTCTCATTTTCTTGTTGCAGTATTTGTAAGCTTTACTGACCTCTACTGGTGAGTTCTGGGAATTGTTGTAAATCTCCCACTGCAATTGTGAAGTCCCCCAAAGAGTTGTGCAGCTCGTTTATCAAGCTGAGTTTGATGGATTTGCGTTTTGCATGAATGCAAAACCATCTTGTCTGTCGTTTTAAACACAGGCACCAGTGTGGTTCCATTTCTGAAGAAGAGAATGACTCATAAATATGGCTGGATGGCTTTGCTGCCCTCCGGACAAACGTACAACTGGTACTTCGACAACGTGGACCAAATCACCAACATCACCTACAGCGGGAAATTCTACGGTTTCAGTGTAATTAAAAGACCCAACACGCGATTCAGTTGAGCTAACGATGCTAAATATTCTGCCTCCGTACGCTGATGATGGTGTTTTCTATCTCTGTATGCAGCCCGATCAGTTCGTCATCATCAACCACAACTTCACCCAGAGTCCAGACAGCTTCAGGATCATCGATAAGAGAAACGGATCATCGACGCGGCTCAGCTTCAGCGGCAACAACAACGGAGACTGGTACTTCAACAACGGCACCAACGACCTCTACTACATTGGTTAGACACAGTTTCATACGGATATGTTGATCATCGATTAATCTTTTGGGACATTTATTTACTCTCTGTGGTCTTTGAAGTGTTTCATTATCGGATATCTGTTATTATATTTTAAAGTAAAAGCATTTTTTAAGTTAAATTTTCCATTTGGTTATATTTCCCAGAGCCGGCTCGCCCACTAGGCAATATAGGCAAATGCTAAGGGTACCTTGGCCTCCAGGGGGCGCCACAAAATCAGGAAAAAACCACCTTCAATATAATTATATTAAAACCAGTTATTACTATTAACTTTTAAAATGGAAAAGCTCACATCGATTCAGATGTAAAGCAATGCCCAATTAATATTATGACAAAACAATGCTATTGGATTTCTTATGTAAGCGTCGATGGAGGGGGGCGCTATATAAAATCTTGCCTAGGGCGCCACATTTGGTAGGACCAGCTGTGATAAAAATTTGAATTTATGGCATTTCCTTCATTCCTCAACACATAAAAAACAACGCAGGTATGTTTGGTTTGTTTAGTTTCCTCAGATAACAAATTTAAGTATGAACCGAGTGCTTTTTCATTCTTTTTTTTAACCTGTAAAGTGCATTTTTCACTATTTTATGGACTAAAAATTAGATTACAACAAAGCAAATGAGGATTTTGTCTTGTGAGATGTTGCTGTATCGTGGTCCATGTCCATTCCCGCCATCGAAATCAATTTGAACTGAACAATAGCTTTCATTATCCTTTTATTTCATTTACTTTACAAAGGTTTAACTGTCTTTTCGTGTAATTCTTAAATGTTAGATTTTGAGAACTGTAAGAAGTCTTCGGCCTGTGGCTCTGGTTTTTGAGTAATGCTCACATATATCCCTCTAAACCTTTGCAAATAAGGCAGCCGATGAATTCTTGAATGGTTAGATACACTATATAATACATAATGTGGGTGTTAATGGGTCCATGACTGGAGAACTAATGGTACGGTCCAACCACAAGTGCAAAACATAGTAATAGAAAATTAGAATAAGGAGTAACGCCATATGTTTGCACAGAAATCAAATTCTAAAGCAGAAACCCAAACATAACAACTAAAAATACCATTTTAGTAAGAGTAATAACAAAAATAGATGCACTATATAAAACATATAGCAACTGTGTTAGTGGGTTAAAGGCTGGAGAACAAATGGTACGGTCCAAACACAAGCACAAAACACAGAAACAGGAAATTAGAATTAGTGGGGGTTTATTTTTGGACAAGAATCTAATTCAACAAGTAAATAAATAAATAAAATTAAACTAAGAGTGATTAAAAAATAGACAAAGTGTCAGACCTGTTTTTCATTTGATGCATGATGAAACGTAACGTGAGCAGAAAAGTTGTTTTTATAAAGGTAAACTGTTTTTTTATGCACATCTTATGCAGCATATATTATGTCTTATATAGTGCATTTAATCATAATGATAATAACAATACATAATAATAAAACAGCGCTTTTTGAGATACTCAAAGACGTTTTTTACAAATTAGAAAGAATGCAATAAAATAAAATAGAGAAAGGAGCATATAGTTAGTGCCCATTTAAAAATGAACATTAGCACTAGTCCAACCTGCTTTTTATTATCCGGATTTTCAGTGGAAATGTTTTTGGTCTCAACTGTATTTATTTTTTATTTTATTTTTTTGTGTTCCTACCTGCTTTTTTGAGTTTAAGTATGTTCAAAAGCGCTATATAAGTATTATATATTGTTATTATTATTATTATTATAAAGCTGTATCTTCGGTAGGAATATTAACCAGATGTGGACATGTTTTGTAAGAAATTAATTCATTGTCTGACACATTTCTGGGTTTTGTCTCTCATTATTTTCCTGCAGTATCCGGGAAGACAAACCAGCGGCGGCGACGAAGCAGCGTCGACCGCTCGATGCTGGACGTCAAAGTCAACTTCGCCGTTTATCGCTGCTTCTTCCCCAAATGCATCCGTCCGCCTCCGCCACCTCCGGCCACGCTCTCCCCCATACCCGACAGCCGGCCGGACGACTTCATGTACGTTAAACCTCCACAGCAGCGATCTTATTTATGATTCGTAGCTACATAAACGTCCTCTTTGTGTGTTTCCCTCCAGTCTGTGGTCAAACGCCTCTTTCTGGAGTAACTCGGCTGAGAACAACAACACGGTGCCAGCAGGGGGCGCCGACGTGGTCGTCCCATCAGGTAACGTGGAGCTCAAAGCATCTTTTTTTCATCTTCAAGGGGCAGCGCAAACATTCAAGAAATATCAGCGAAAACATAAAAGAAATAAACAAGAAGTATTCACAAGTACTGGTTCAGATTGTCCAAATTCATCTGTATGGAAAGAATGAGTAGAAAAACTGACAGGAGATAATTAAAACTGCACAGATTTGTCCATGAGTAGGAAAATACTGATATCGCACAGTCGTATTCTTGTATATGACAAATTGAGTTTTTAAATATAGAAAATACGCGACAGGTCCCGGGTTCAGATCCCAGACGAGCCCCCACTTGTTTCAACCCAGCGTCTAAAGTCAACCAGGAGTAACAAAGAAAGCAGGTGTTATGGATAGGGTAACGCAATTTATTACTCACTGACAAAAATAACACAGCAGAAGAGTGGTACTACAAGGAAACAGCTTGTGGGTGTTGCCAAAATCAAAGTATCAAATAAAACCAAACAAAGGCTAGCAGAGTTATGAAAAACGTACTGAGGCAAAATGACACAACTAAACTATCTAGCCAAACTTAAGCACAATAGCAACGCCACACCAAACCCTAGAAAAGCCCTCAGAGAGCTCGTACCTCCACCAAGGAGCTTCAGCTTCCCCAACACAATCTCCCAATTCACATATTTTGTATAAAACGTTACAGATACAAATGTAATTACATACAGTTCAAATGTCCTACCCACAATGCGGCCTTCACCCCATCCGACCTAATGAACAGGCGCGGCCTCTAGCGCGGCAGCTCCTAACAGCCTCCCAGCTTCTTAGACAACCGGAGATAAGGATGCCGGCCCAACCGTGCGTATGTCGCTCAGGAAGGAAGGAGAACTCCGTCATTGTCGCTGTCTGTCGCATGGAGACCCAAAATGTCATGTGGTCAGAGGGGTTTACCCCAAAAACAAGAGTGTCCTCTGGTGGCATTTAATAGTCCACCTGGTTACACTTAGATTAAAAAAATTCCTGGATCCAGACGGTGATCTGGATCAGTCCCAAAATTTCATCATTTGTTCCTTGTCCCATTTCACATATTTCCTGAAAATTTCATCCAAATCCGTCCATGAGTTTTCGAGTTATTTTGCACACAAACAAAACAAGAAACAAACCAACCAACACCGGCCATCACATAACCTCCTTGGCGGAGGTAAAAAGTAACAAACGAGTGTCTGGTGCACACAATCAGAAAAAGAAAAGAATTTTAGCTAATAAAGGATTCTTATCTGATTTATTTCACTATATAAGATGCAAGAGGATGGGACAGTCTCTCGACCTTCTTTGGATAAAATTTGACGATGAAAAAGAGTCAATTTGTGGAAACTAATTGAAAAAACTCAGAGATTTTCCAGAAATGCACAATAAACCCCAGATATTTAGTCTCTACCTGGACTAAACCTCCTGTGTACCTCTGCAGGGACGTGGGTGGTTCTGGACGTGGACACTCCTCCCCTCAACAAGCTGACGGTCATCGGGGTCCTGGAGATCCCCGACACCTTGAACAGTTCGTCCAGCCGATCAGCTCGATCCGCTCCGGAGTTCAGGACCGTGGTGATCGACGCCGTTTACATCTCCATCCAGGTCAGTGTGAAGACGCACCTCTCCAGGATTACCACCTTAAATACATCCGTCTCATGTTGTTCTGTTTCAAAGGTGTGTTCAGGATATTGGAGGTAAAACAAAAGAGACGATTTCTACTGAAGCATTTCACTAAAAGTCTTTTATGGATTCTCCTTTTTAACGTAATCTTCAGATTGTATTTCTTCTGCTCTGTAGTACTTTGAGATTGCTGAAATGTGAAGTGCAATACAAATAAATGTATTCTTATTTATTATTATTAATTTAAGTTGATGGAAGGGATGATATCCAGAGAAAAAACTCTGAATTTTTAAAAAGTATTTAAATTTGCAATAAAAAAAACATGGATGCTCTAAGAATAATTGATAAAAATTGAGAAATAAAAATTATTGACATTTTTTCTGTGATTTTACTGGATATTATTTGTAATTTAACAAAACAGGAAAATTAGTAAAATAACTTTTTTTAATTAATATTTTTTATGTGATTTTACTAGATATTATTTGTACTTTAACAAAACAGGAAAATGAGTAAAATCAATTATTTACCTTGTTTTTTTTCTAATTATAGATTTTTTGTCTTTTAATTAATGGTAAATATCTGTTTTACTGTTGTAGAGTTTTTGCCTTTTCTTACAGTCAATGTGTAAATTAATATTTTATTCTGTGATTTTACTGGATTTTATATTTGTAATTTCACAAATCAGTGAAATCTGTAAAAAAAAAAACAACAGTTGAAAAAGTTGTTTACCGTTTTTTTTGACAATTAATATACATAATTTTCCTTAAAATCGACAAATATCTGAAAAATAACAATATATTTTAGTGTAATACTTTTTTCAATGATTTTACAAGGTTTTATTTATAATTTATTCACTATTTTTATTCCTTATTATAGATTTTTGTCTTTCAAGTAATTTAAATATCTGCTTTATTGTTGTAGAGTTTTTGCCTTTTTTTATTATTTTTATTTTTTACGTTTTTTATTTTTTAAATTAATACTGTAATATTTTATTTGTAATTTAACAAATCTGTGAAATCTGTAAAATAACAGCATTTTTAATTTATATTTTTTCAGTGATTTTAAAAGTTATTATTGGTAATTTACCATTTTTTATTACTTATTATATATATTTTTCTGTCTTTCAGATAATGTCAAATATCTCTTATACTGCTGTTAATTTTGCTTTATTATTTTTTTTTTTTTACAGTCAACATGTAAATTAATGCTTTATTCTGTGATTTTGCTGGATTTTATTTGTAATGTAGCAAATCTTTAAAATCTGTAAAATAACAATATATTTTAATTTCATACTTTTTTCTGTCATTTTACTAGTTATTATTTATATTTTTTATTTTTTGTATTATTATTATTTGTAATTTAACAAAACAGGAAAATTAGTAAAAATTAATTATTTACTTTTTTTGTTCCTTATTATAGACATTTTGTCTTTCAGATGAAGTTAAATATCCGTTTTACCCTTAAAGCCTTAATTCTATAACGAGGTTTTTGTGTAATGTCACCTGTGTGGCGTCAAACAGCAGACATGGAGGTCAAGTCACACCTTTGTTCTCGTCTCTGCTGGTGATTTTCAGGGCGGCCGGCTGATCGCAGGTTCTGAAAGCGAGCCGTTCAGAGGCGAGCTGAGCTTCCTGCTGAGAGGAAACCACGAGACTCCTGACTGGCCTCTTCCCGACGGACCCAACCAGGGATCCAAAGTCCTCGGTGAGAGATCTGAGCTCCACCTGAGCTACATCAGATGTACCTGCTGCTGAAATAGAATTCATCAAGCAGGTTTCAGCTGTGCTGCTTTACGTCCACAAAATTTTCACACATTTACAAAAACCTAAACATGGAATTAAAAGAAGAAGGCAGCAGATATGTAAGAAAATGAGAAGAGCTTACATTACCAGAGTAGTAAAGCTTTATATTTTCTGAGATTTATCACAAATACACTGTAAAAAAAAGAGAAGAAAATTTTAATCTGTAAAAAAAAAATTCTAAAAAGGTGCTGGAAAAATAATTTGACAAAACAGTGAAAATCTGTAATAGTAGATTGTTTTTTAAATTATAGTTGAAACTAGTTTAAAAAGAAAAGGCTGTTATTTTACAGTGCAATAGCTTAGCATCTCTTAAAGCCTAACCATTTTGTATTTTTTTTATATAGTTTTGTGGAAATTTTACATTATTTACACTTAATAAATTAATTTATTTCATATATTTATTTCTGGGACTAAATTCTTCCTAATGGTTAAATACACGATGAAAAATACAAAACATTATAATATTCATGGGAAGTCTGCATATTTTTATTTCATGAATAAAGGCTCAGGTTAAATTTATTAAGAGCATTTTTTAATATTGATTTTTAGCTCCCTTTCAGCTTGTCAGCCTGCAGAGTGGAGCTTTCATTCTCATTATTCTTCTTTAAAATCAAGTTTAAACACATACGGCTGAATTTTTCCAGTATTACCATCAGTGTTGTGTAGTGTAGAGCAGTTGGACAGTATTTAGGTGAGCTGGTGTGCTGGAGCTGCAGTGAGTAAAGAAAGAAGCCGTGTTCAGTTGCATTAAAGGCGTTTTAGGACATGAAGGGATCATTTTCATGGAGTAAACATGCCGATGTTTGTTGACGGGTGTTCTACTGTGCTGGTTCCAGGTGTCTTTGGGACTCTGGAGCTTCATGGAAAACCTCACAACGTCTATCACACCAAGCTGGCCGCCACTGCTGCTGCCGGATCCAGCAGTCTGACGCTGGCCCAGCCCGTCGACTGGCAGGTCGGTATCTAAGCTTTGATCTTGTACCTGAAGTGGCTGTTAGAACCGGTCAGTTGTTCACCTGCTGCTCCTGTTTGCTGTCTGCAGGTCGGAGACGAAGTCGTCGTCTCAACAAGCAGCTACGACACCAACGAGACGGAGAAACGTCGGATCACCGCTGTGTCAGCCAACGGCCGCGTCCTGACCCTGAACCAGAGCTTGGCCCACACTCACATCGGTCAGCACACGACTTAAGACCTTTAAATTGATTCAACGTTAAGATAATTTGACGTGCTGAAGTAGCTTTTTAACAAGTTTTCAACGAATGAAAGTTGTTGTGTTGTTGTTAAAAACAGCCCCTGAAGGACCTGATGAATAGTTTATTATGTTTATTTTTAACTGTTTTAACCATACTTTTTTGAAAAATTCTCTACTCATTTAAATATTTTCCCTGTTTTGTGAAATTACAGATGTAAAAAAAGTTTGTTTGGCAGTAAAAGTATGTATATTAAAGTGTTTTTTAAAATGATAGAACAGGTTTTTCCCTGTTTTGTTAAATTAAAAAAGTGATGTCTTGGAAAATCACATGAAAAAATTTGGTTACATTTTGATACTTTGGAAAAACAAAACACAAAACAACAACAAAGAAACAAAAAAAGACAGGCCAAAACTGTAAATATTGCACAATTTAAATATCGTAATATAGTATTTTTCCTCTTTTACAATGGGCAACATTAAAAATATTCAGTTTTACTTCACTTAAATCTGCAAAAAAAAAAAAAAGTAGGATTGTTTCCAGATGTTTGCCCTTTACAAATCTGTATTTTTTCTTTTACAGTGTCTGACTGTAAAACTGCACTGTTTTACTGTATTTAAACCGTTTAAATATATCATTATTTTGCATTGTTTGTCATCATTTTCACATTTTTGCAGTTTTTTTAGCTTATTTTTTGTGGCTTCTTTTTCCTGCCAGATTCTTACAGGGTTTTTTTTTACAGATTTTTTTTTTTTTACAGTGTTTCTGAGATAAATCTGGGAGAATGTAAACCTATAAAGGATAAAAGTGGAACTTTTTAGAAAGCTGAAATATTCCTGTTGTAAACGTCACTTCTAGTGGTGAAGTCATTAAACAGAACATCCTCTTGCTGCCTCTGTAATGTTCAGGGACATCTCTGAACACTTACTTATGACTTTTACATTTGCTTTTTTGTTAAATCACCCTGAAACCAGCTGAGATGTTTTCACACATATTTCAAAAGGAACACTAACCTACTGAAGCATTTACCTGAGCGTTTCCTCTCTCGTCTCTCCAGGTGAGACTCACTCTGTGTCCGGCTCGTCCTTTTCCTACACTCTGGCTGCTGACGTTGGTTTGGTGACCAGGAACATAAAGGTCGTGGGTCAGGACTATCCACAGATGACGGAGGAGTCGTTCGGAGCCAGGCTGCTGGTCGGCAGCTACTCCTGGGAGGGAATCGACTACAAAGGTAGGAGCACCGTCTTTAAACTGATTCAGGAGGCTCAGTGGAAGCCAAGTACACCTGACTGCAGCGTGCAGTTCGGGGCGGAGCTCAACGCTGCTCGACGTCGGCATGCTATTGGCTGAATCTAACATTTGACTCCGCCCACACATTTTGACTCCACCCACAGGGACATTGCCTGCATGTAAAAACAAGCGCCATCTTAGGGTTAAAGTGAGGGTTAGATTTCCACCAAACTGTTGCAAAATGAAGTAAAGTTGTATGTAATAAGACTGAACGTGATTGGTTTATGGAACATTGGGATGGGCGGAGTCAAACGTTGAGCTCCGCCCCAAACTGCACACTGCAGACAGGCGCTTCCTTGTGGAAGCAGCCGCAAGCAGGAAGTGAAAGACTTTGTAGAGGAGCAGGTTTTTTCATCACAATTTGATGTTTTCTTCCTGAAGGCAAAGCTCAGATCAGCAACGTGGAGTTTTACCGATCCGGTCAGGAAGGCTGGACCGACTACAGCGACCCCCGGTACTCTGTGGCCTTCGTCAACCTGGGAGAGGTACAGCAACATCTTTTTATTCTCTCCACTGTCTTCTAGGGGGTTGAAAGTGTCTGTTTAAACTGTAAAATATAAAATAAATGTGTTTTTATCTTTGTTTGAAGGTTTCAGAGTCGTACGTTCGGGGTTGTGCTTTCCACGACGGCTTCTCTCCGGCCATCGGCGTCTTCGGGACCGAGGGCCTGACGGTCGATGATAACGTCGTGCATCACACCGTCGGAGAAGGTAGGACTGATAAACCACCGACAACCTTTTATTTCACCAGTTTACATGACAAAAAGAAAAAAAAGTCGTGTTTGGGGTTGGGTTTACTGCCTGGTTCATTCTTCCTAGCTTTGCCCACCACTTCTTGTACGAACATTTTGACCGAACACCGTCATGTCTGATTTTGCAGGTCTCAGAATTTGGGGTAGTAACACGACCGTGAGGAGGAACCTGGTGATGATGACGCTGTGGCCGGGATCCTACCAGGACAGAGAGGAGCCCTTTAACTTCGACTGGAACGCTGCCATCGAGGTCCTTCTGCTTAAAATACACCATAAATCATATATTCCAAGTGTATCATGGCATTCTTGAGTTTCCAGTGACTCCTGTAACTCTGAACTTGGTATGATGTGATCTTTAAAACACGTGAGTCTTGGTCACAACAAAACAATCATGTATTCTAGTTTGTTCAGAGATTTATTATAGATTTTCTGGTAATATTGTCTTGTTGGAACACTCAGCTGCAACCAGAAGTATTCCACTTACTTTGTGTGAAGCTCCAGTTCCACAGAGCATGATGCTGCCACCTCCATGCTGGATGGGAGGTCTGGTGTTGTTGGGGTTGAAGGCCTCACCTTCTCTCCTCCAGTCTTTGTTCCATATGACCTCAGATCAGTGGAGCTTTAAGGTTAAGAACTTCCTTCTTCATGGAGCCTTTCAGCTCATGTTGATGTCCAACCCTGTGGACACTGACAGCTGTGTTCCAGCAGCTTCTGGTTCATCCAGACCTGCTTTCTGCTGGTTCCTGGTCGACTCTTGACCATCCTGACCAGTCGTCAAGAAACTATTGAACCAAATGTGGAAAAAATGTGGACCAAACTGGACTAAATCTGGACCAAAGTAGACTAAACACTGACCAAACTGGACTAAACATGGACTAAACATTGACCAAACTGGACTAAACATTGAGCAAACTGGACTAAACATTGAGCAAACTGGACTAAACATTGACCAAACTGGACTAAACATTGACCAAACTGGACTAAACATTGAGCAAACTGGACTAAACATTGACCAAACTGGACTAAACATTGAGCAAACTGGACTAAACATGGCCTAAACTGGACTAAACATTGAGCAAACTGGACTAAACATTGAGCAAACTGGACTAAACATTGACCAAACTGGACTAAACATGGAATAAACTGGACTAAACATTTGACCAAACTGGACTAAACATTGAGCAAACTGGACTAAACATGGCCTAAACTGGACTAAACATTTGACCAAACTGGACTAAACATGGCCTAAACTGGACTAAACATTGAGCAAACTGGACTAAACACGGGCTAAACTGGACTAAACATTGACCAAACTGGACTAAACATGGCCTAAACTGGACTAAACATTGACCAAACTGGACTAAACATGGCCTAAACTGGACTAAACATGGACCAAACTGGACTAAATGTGGTCCAAACTGGACTAAGTGTGGACCAAACTGGACTAAATTTGGACCAAACTGGACTAAACCCAACTGGACTAAACTTGGACCAAACTGGACTAAACAGATCTGCTTTCTGCTGGTTCCTGGTCGACTCTGGACCATCCTGACCAGGTGTCTCTCAGCAGCAGGTGGTAGTTTGTGTTTCCTTCCTGATGGTGGCAGCAACACACCTGGACCATGAACTTTATACTACAAACAGATGATTCTAGGACCTGAAGTTGCTTTAAAATGGCTCCAAGTGACTTTCTGACGGGTTCTAGTCGATGATTTGCTTCTTCAGATCTTTGCTGAGCTCCTCAGACTTTCCCCCTGTAGTGTCTGAGTCCAATGAGTGGATCTAATGGGTTCTATTTAAACTGGCTCAGAGGAGTCAGCAGCTGTAGTCAAATGTAATCACTCTGGAGAAGTAAAGAGGCCATGAATCCCGCTCTACCACCACCTGAGCCACAGCCGCCCTAACGTCAGAGCGTTGGCCTGACAAAGACGTTCCATCATAGAAAAAGAGTTTTAGGAGTCACTGGAAACTCAAGACTTATATGTAAACTTTTGTTCTCTACTGTTTATTTTAGAGATGCATCCTTGTATTTATGATCTGGAGTTGTTTTTTTACACATCAGGTCAACGAGGGGACCAACGTGGTGCTGCAGCACAACATCGTGGCGGGTTATGAGAGGGTGGCGTATCGCATCGATGGGGAACCGTGTCCAGGTAACGGAGCTGGGTTTTCCACACTGGGCTGAAATTTGCTGGACGGTGAACAGACTGACAGAGTTTTCCCCTGCAGGTGAGGTGAACAACAACGAGAAGTGGCTTCACAACGAGGCCCACGGCGGTCTGTACGGAGTCTACCTGAACAAAGACGGTTTGCCCGGCTGCAGCCTCGTCCAGGGTTTCTTCGTCTGGAGGAGCTTCGACTACGGCATCTACTTCCAGGTATGGAAACTGGAATTAAACTGCAGGAAGGTTTTAAGACTTTAATTCAGTCGTTTCAATTCAAAATGCTGCACGTGTTATAAGATGGACAACAACTAAAATATGTTATTTATACCGAATATTGTCGGGTGTTAATGTTAATATTTGAATTAGTGTAAGTTTTTATTTCATATAATATTGTAGGTTCATAATATTTAAAGTAGATGTGTATAATAAATAATATTATGGGGTCTTTGTTTGGTAAATCTGTATAATATATTATATAACGAGGTGCTAATCTTATTATTTTAATTATCATGGCTTCATTTTATAGTAATATTCTGAAAAGGGACTTAACATTAATATTTACAGATGAATTTGTATTATATATAATATATTAGGTTCTTAATTTTAGTATTTAAAGAAGTCAGATAGATTTGAATCATAAATGTTATTGTAGGGTGTTAACGTAAATATTTAAATTAGTCAGTTTGTATTATATATAATATAAGGTGCTAATCTTAATATTTAAATTAGCCAGGTATATTTCTGTTATATCTGACATGCTAGGTTTTTAATCTTAATATTGAAATTAGCCAGGTAAATTTGAATTATATATAATATTACAGGGTGCTAATCTTACTATTTAAATTAGTCGGTTTGTATTATATATTATAGTGTAATTTGGGTAGATTTGTATAATAAAAAAATATTATAGGGTGTTAATCCAAAATATTTACATTTGTTTGGTAAATTTATATTATTTATTTTACAATTGGGTGTTAACCTTGATATTTTATTTAGCCTTGTTAATTTCCATAATATCATTGTAGGGTCTCAACCTAAATATTTGCATTATTCAGGTGAATTTGTATTATATTTTATATTACTGGGTCATTATCTGAATATATTATTTAGCCTGGTACCTTTCTATAACAATCAATATTGTAGGGAGTTAGTTGTAGTTATGATATTAGTCAGGTAAATTTATATAATAATAATAATACTGTAGGGCTTTAACCTATATATTTAAATTAGCCAGGTAAATATGAATTATATATACAATGCCAGGGTCTAAATGTTGATATTTAAATGAGTCGCATACATTTTATCCTTATAATAAATAATATCGTAGGGTCTTAATATTAATAATTGAATTGGTCCAGTAAGTTAATAATACTGTAGGGTCTTAAAATTGATATTTAAACCTGTTTGTCGTCCTTGTTTCTCTGTTTAAAAGCATTTTGGGTTATTGGCTGTGGTTTAAAGGCGCTCTGGAAGTAACAACGACTTAATTAACTACAGCATGAGTCTTGATATTCGTTTACTTCAGAAGAGCAGAGTTCAGGTTCTTTAAGATGATAAATACACATTATAATTCAGATTTTATCCGACAACAACTGACAGTAGGACCACCCGTTTCTTCCTCTGCAGACCATCATGAACATGATCATTTCCAACGTCACCCTGGTGGACAACGGGATGGGCATCATGCCGCTGACCTTCGCTCCTCCTTCGCTGTCTCACGCATTCGCTGATAAAACCGTGACAGTCCAGGTGAGACGCCTTAGTCAGTCTGATTCCTGGAGCTGATTAGCCGGGAGCTGTTTTAACGACGGACTTTAAAATCCTCCTCTTCCTCCAGAACTCCCTGATCGTCGGCAGCAGCCCGAACTTCGACTGTTCCCTCGGTTTGGACGTCACCGACTTTAATTTGGCCACCAGCGCCAGCCATCGAGCTCCCAGACCTCCGAAAGGTGATGCACCAACTCCACACTAACACATGCAGATTTATTTTGAATATTTAAGTTTTAATTCGTGTATATTGTGAATTTAGAGAATGTTTGAAGGATTTTAGAGTTGCATTTGGATTTTGAACATTTAATCAAACCAAGTTCTCACTGAAAAAGCTGTTTGTTGTTGTTTAAATGGATGCGTTCTGTTTAATCTTGTAAGAAATCATCATCTGTCTAACTGGTGTCTCTGTTTTGACTGTTCACAGGAGGCAGATCTGGAGTCTGTTGGCCAAACTTTGCATCTGGACACAACACTGCCCCGGCTAAACCCCATCATGTGAACATGAACTACAACGCTATTAAAGGGCTGCTGACCGTCACAGGTGGGTTCAGAGTTTTGTGGGGGGTTTTTTTTAACAGCGTCGTTTGCGGTCTTCGCTGTAACTAAACATTTCTCTCGCTTCCTTTCTAGAAACGACGTTCGTAAATTTCCGAAACGTCTGCTCCGGCGAGGCGAACTTCATGTTCATGACCAACCCTCTGAATGAAGACCTGCAGCACCCAGTGCAGGTTTCAGAACTGAAGACGGTTGACAGCACAGACGAGGCCAAAATCTTTATTCACAGGGCTGATGTGGGGTCAGTTAGTGCGCTTTAACAGATTTATTTATTATTTTAGATCCTGCTGCACTCATTTTTATATTTATTAATGGTATTTTTTGTACTTTACCTCACATTATTGACTTTTTCTTCCTGTAAAAACCTTACTAGGGGTGTTGCAAATTAGCATAGCTGCAAACGCTGTTTAGCTTTAGCTTTAGTTTAGCTTATAAACGGCATCTGTCCCTATGAAATAAACCAAAAATAAATAAAAACAAAAGCAATACATTTCTAGATTATTGAAAAGTGGTTGTAGCATTAAAGATGCTAAATTCAGGGACTTTTCGGCTGAACTGCAGGCAGTGTACGTAAAGCCGAGACGACAAAATAAATGTGGCATGGCTTAAAAATGATATACAAAGGAGCCATTGTTGACAAGTTGTTGGATGATACACTCAGCATGGGGAAATATCCCTTGGCAAAAGTGTGTTTGTAGAGGTTGTAAAGAGTAAAATATCTAGAGTCACCATTTTTTGCCACTATTGGAAGCACCAAAAAATGTTGACTGTGTTTCAAAGATGCTGCCTTTAAATTAAACTTGTGAGGTCGTGATTACAACACAGGAAGTCGTGCACGCCAAATGTTTTGTGTTTAAGCTGTGGCATCAGGTATAAGTCGTGGAAACACCGCTGCTAGCATGCGCCACTGCTGCTGCTGTCTAGAAGCCACTGAGGCTAACTATTTAGCATACTAATAAGCGGGTAGGGCAGGGTTGTCCAATCCTGGTCCTCGAGGGCCACCATCCTACATGTTTTAGCTGTTTCCCCCTTCCAATGCACCTGATTCAAACGATCAGCTCATCATCAAGCTCTGCAGAAGCCTGATAACGATCCTGATCATTTGAATTAGGTTTGTTGGAAGAGGGAAACATCTAAAACAAGCAGGATAGTGGCCCTCGAGGACCAGGATTGGACACCCCTGGGGTAGGGCATAATGACAAGACGAGGCCATTGGAAATCTCAATATTTTCCTGGCAGACGTGATAAAATTAGGAAGAAGCACCCTCTACGACTAGATTACAGTCATAACTTGTGAACTCTGAGCTTTTGGTAACACAATAAACCATGTGATGAAAGCAAGAGGAACCTAAAGGTGTCCTCAAAGTTGTAAAAAACATGTTTTCCAGATTTTTTATTTTGAAGTTTGTACTTGGCAGTTAAATGCTGCATGTTGCAGGATGGAAAGTGACAAAGACAAAACTTTAAAACTGTCTTTTCTGCTGTTTACGTGAGTGTCTGATGAATTGAAATCAATAACTGTACGTTAATGTGCCTCAGCAAAGTGAACCCGGCCGACTGTGTGGACATGGAGTGCGATGCGAAGAAGAAGAGCATGCTGAAGGACCTGGACGGGTCGCTGCTCGGAGCAGTGGGAGCCGTGGTGCCCCAGTCCGAATTCGAGTGGAACGGAGATCCCAGGAGGGGCCTCGGCGATTATCGCATCCCTAAAGTCATGCTCACCCACGCCAACGGCAGCCGAATCCCAGTGGAGCAGATCGCTCCAAACAAAGGTAACTCCACCGTAGGAGGAAGAGTGAACAGATTTACCTTCTGAAGTTCAGCAGGAGCTGGTGAAAGTATGAAAAAGAAGTTTCAGCTAGCATCAGCTCTAGAACTTTTCAAATTTCCTAAAACACTAAACTTAAACTAAAACAGCCCTCAGAGAGCTCATACCTCCGCCAAGGAGCTTCAGTCCACCCCCAGCACAATCTCCTAATTCACGTATTTTCTATGGAACGTTACAGATACAAATGTAATTACAGACAGTTCAAATGTCCTACCAACAATGCGGCCTTCACCCCATCCGACCTAATGAACAGGCGCGGCCTCTAGCGCGGCAGCTCCTAACAGCCTCCCAGCTTCTTAGACAACCGGAGATAAGAATGCCGGCCCAACTGTGCGTATGTCGCTCAGGAAGGAAAGAGAACTCCGTCATTGTCGCTGTCTGTCGCATGGAGACCCAAAATGTCATGTGGTCAGAGGGGGTTACCCCAAAAACAAGAGTGCCCTCTGGTGGCTTTTAGAGTAAACTGCATTTAATTGTCCACCTGGTTACACTTAGATTAAAAAAACCCTGGATCCAGACGGTGATCCGGATCAGTCCCAAAATGTCGTCATTTGTTCCTTGTCCCATTTCACACATTTCTTGAAAATTGCATCCAAATCCGTCCATTACTCGTCGAGTTATTTTGCACACAAACAAACAAATAAACAAGCAAACAAACGCCAGCCATCACATAACTTCCTTGGCGGAGGTAATGAGGCCACAGTGAAGAAAAATGTAACGGGAGCAACAACCGCCCAGAAACTACTTGGAGATCAGAGGCTTAAATTCATTCTTAGGTTGCTTTAGATGATTGATTAAAGATACTGTCCGTCAACCAAAAGTTAAACACCTTTACCTTTACTGTACTGCAGACCCTTCTTGAGATAAATAAGTTCCTAAAATGTTGCGTTCAGGTGTGATCAGGAAAAACTGCACCTACATGAGGTCCTGGCAGAGCTACAAGTGCTTCGAGATGAACTACAGGATGCTGGTGATCGAGAGTCTCGACTCGGACACGGAGACCAGACGTCTGTCGCCCGTCGCCGTGCTCGGAGACGGATTCGTGGACCTGATCAACGGTAGGACGAGCTTTTAAGAGATGAAAATGTAAATCATGTCTTTACAAATTGGCTCTGAAACACGGGAGGAAAGCGTGTTCGACGTGGTTGTGTGTTTGTGTCCAGGCCCTCAGGATCACGGCTGGTGTTCAGGCTACACCTGCCAGAAGAGGGTGTCTCTGTTTCACAGCATCATCGCCACCAACCACTACTTTGACGTGTTCTTCACCAGCGTCAGCCCGCAGAAGCTTCGCCTCATGATGCTCAACGCTGATCCGTCGGAGGTCGGTGCACGTCTCAGATCAAACTGCTCTGATTGTTTTGATAACTTGCTTCAAAAAGTTCTCGGCCTCACCAGAAAACAACACGATTGTTCTCGGATTATATTTCAACGTAGTTTCCTTTATTCAATCTGCTGATGTTCAAGTTTCCAGAACAAGGTCACATCTTGAGCCTCCAGATTCCCCTTTGACAGCATGGACGACCAATAAGGAACTCCATCTGTTTATCTAGATTGATAAATGTGG
This sequence comes from Dascyllus trimaculatus, assembly GCA_024666655.1. Lineage (NCBI taxonomy): Eukaryota > Metazoa > Chordata > Actinopteri > Pomacentridae > Dascyllus > Dascyllus trimaculatus. Next base: position 4,610,036 of record CM045461.1, read on the forward strand.
ATTTCTAGATGAAGAAGAAACCTTTATTGTCACGAATACAAATTTACAGTATTGTGAAATGCTGTTTTCGCATATCCCAGTTGGGGTTCATTTTTGGGGGGGACAATAAACAGTCAAATTTCAGAGAGTAATTCCTTGGGGGGACATGAAAAAATGCTTTCTCCCTCTCTCTGTCCTGCTTCTTTTGGAACTTGCTTTGCAGGGTTGAGCCCTCAGCATGACCACCACTATAAACACATCTAAATCTTCAGTTCAGGTCTAATTAACTCCCTTTATGTAACTTTTAATTAAGTGTCTTTTCGTTTTGATTTGTGCAGAGCGTCGTGGTGTCGGTCTTTTACTCCAAACCTCAGCGTTTGGACGTATACGTCGACAACGCACTGGTCGCTCCGACTAACGCTCAGTGGAACGCTGATAAGAGCGACTACACCCTGAAGAAGCCGATATTTGCTGGTAATGAAGGTCTACATACATTGATAGATTGATAAATGTGGATTTTCTACTTTACCACAAGCACCTGAAAGCATCTATTGGTGTTGTGGCCTAAATCTCACCATTATCAACCCCAAAAAGCTGTTCTCAAGCCAAAACCTTCAGGCAATTTACTGCAAATTTTGTGTATTTCATTTCTAGTCAACAATTTCAAAGTTTGACATACCATTTATTTCTTCGTTTGAAGGCTTTGTGACCTAAATTTTCACATTAAAAGTGCCCAATAGTCAAAAGCAGCCATCGTTAAAATCACAGTTCATGTTGGAAATATGGTTTTCTGTCTTCGATTAATCATGTCTGATCAAAACCAAATAAAGAACTGAGCATCCAAGAGGTTTTTCTCATCAGCTCAGTTCATACTTTCTGTTCTCCCTTCTTGTTTCAGGTCAGTACAATCCTCAGTTGAACGCCACCGTGGGAACCAACTTCTTCGACCAGGACAGCAAGATGCTGAAGGTCACGCTGAGAGGCTCCAAACCGGTGGAGATCCGAACCGCCCCGGTCCTCGTCATCGCCTTCGACCTGCCCGCCATGACCGAGGACGAGTTCTTCGGCGACAACCTGGTCCAGAACCTCGCCAAGTTCCTCAAAGTTCCCGCCAACATGATCCGCATCACCAACGTCATCAGGGAGGACGGGCGGCGCCGGAAGAGATCGACGGGCCTCAAGGTGGAGGTGGAGATCAAGAAACCTCCGGTCCAGCAAACCACCAACGACACCAACGGTTAGAAGAAGAACAGATCAGGTCTGAGGTGTAGATTCAAACGAGCAGATGTGAAAATAAATCCTCTGTGTTGCCGTTTTTCTTCCCAGATGAGGAGGACTTCACGCTGCTGAAGAACATCGCAGACAATCTGGTTCAGGCGGCGGTTTCCGGAAACATCAGCAAGTCCATCGGCTACAACGTCTCCTCGATGGGCGTCATCCCGCCGCCGCCTTCATCCTCAGACCCCAACTGGAAGGAGGTGAGCGAGATCAACAGCTGTTCCATAGAAACTGAAGCAGCTGTTTTTAATAGGAGGACTTTAAACAAACAAAACTCACTTAACAAAAGGTGGAGAGCCAACGCAAGATAGCTGGAGAATTTAGGGAAAATCCAAGCTTTGTAATGTAAACTAATCCAGGGAAAAAGTACAAAATTTTAAATTATGCATGAGATACATAAAGAAAGCTGACATCTATCATTTCCACAGACCTCTGTGCACAAATATGACTTAAACAGAGCCAGAATTTTCCTTTAGAAAGTTAAAAAAAAAATTGGACTTTTGCGGAAAGACTGGACTGTGTGCGCTAGTAAGTTGGAAACATGAATTAGCTAGCAGGCTAACGGGCTATTCAGTTGTTTGACTACGTAAACAGACAAACCATGTAAATGTGCAATTACAGAAGAAAGTATTTTGGTTAGCTTAACTCATGCTAGCTGTGTAGCATACAGAGAACACACATACTGTAGTGGTTCATACGTCCTATAACATAATATTTCATAAAACTAGCTTTATGTTTGGCAGGAAAACCTCCTCACTTATTTATCGTCATGTATTATTGGTCCTGCAGTAATACTTCATTCACATATTCCATAAAATTGGATGATAAAAACTGATAACAACTGATTAGCTTCTCTCATATGGCTGCAGTGAGGTTTCCATCCTTCAGTATTGTAATGCATTTCCTTGCCTTAAACACCAGGGGGCACAATTTGTATATCATACAGACATGAAGCAGAACTATGTGGACAGTCAGTCGAACATGAAGGAAGCCAACAGGGTATGAAAAACTAAATGTACAAACCAGAAACTTGAGGAACTGAGGAACAACACAGGAAGTCACAGGGCTACATATGCAATCAAAAAGAGGAGGGAAACTCTGACAATGGGAGGAAGTAAAAACACAAGGAAAGGGTGTTTTTAGCTTGGATGCATTTGTGCAAAGTCGATAATTTTCTGTTTTAAACTTCAGGTGGCCACAGAGGAAGTGACCAGAGAGGAACCTGAAAGCAGTTACGTGGCCACCGTGGCCAACCTGCTGCTGATGGTGGAGCCGGTAGCCGGAGAGTTCGTCGGTCCTCTTCACCGGCAGCCACGTCTGATGGCTGTGGATGAGAAGGTGAGGAGTCTCTGGACGGATGTTTTGAAGCACAGCTGGTTCAGATATCAAAGTTGTCTCCTACAGCTGTTGTGTAAAACTTTAGACATAGTTTGACCACTTCTTGATTGCTGGACAACCTTAGACCGTTTTACATTTTGTAGATCCACTATTTGTCGCCCTCATTTCACTCTACTTCAAATTGTGAGCTTGATTACTTTCATTTTTATTAGCATTTTTACACTTTCTGGCATCTCGGTGCCAACAAGGCCTACATGTGCCTTCACTGTTCTTAGTATTTACCATCTGTTTTATAGACCTTGCTGTTTTTGTTGGTGCTTTTTAAGTATTAACAGCTGATAGTACCAATGTTTTCATGTAATAGATGTCATTTGCAGTCTTAGTTGTGTCGTTTTGTCGTTGTGCATAATACCGTGAATTAGCATCTGGAAATTTTTAGATGAAACAACTCAAGAAATTAACTATAACTGTGCTTTTGTGTCTCTTATTTGTCCTCAGTCCTGAATTAATATCTTATTCTGGACTAAGAGTGGATCAGATATTCTTGGCATCCTTAATAGCAGATTGATTTACTCTAATACAGTTGGAAATGATTCCACTAGGGTTTGATTCTATACCTCTACACAAAGCTCGTTCTGTGTGTTAACCGTGTTGTTGTGTTGTTGTTTGCAGGGTAAATGTGTCTCAGTGGGAGTGACGACTCTTACGGTAACAGCCAGTTTGAAGAACTCCAGTGGGAGCAGTGTGGACGGACTGGAAGGAAACACCACCATCCTGTTCAGAAGCTGCTGGGCCAACTTCACCGACCTGTCCATCACCAACAGCGGTACATTTAATCTCCTTTACCAACATAATACATAATAATAACAACAAAAAGTTCACAGTTATTTTGCGCATATATGCAGACTTTCTTGAGGGACTTGCGGTTAGATACAGGTGAAAGCAATGAGGTTGATCAAAAAGGAGGGAAAACACACAAACGGAAGACGTAAAACCACTAGAAACACAGAATGAGAAATGAAACTGAGAATAAAGAACCAACCAAGATGAACCAACTACCACAACAGAAAGGCTCGATCTTAACGGTGGAGACTGTGATTATGACAGTGACACCATTAGAGGTGGCATAGGCTATCAAAAAAAGGAGGGAAAACACACAAACGGAAGACGCAAAACCACTAGAAACACATAAAAAATGAAAATAAACAACCAACTACCATAACAGAAAGGCTACGTCCTAAGGGTGGAGATTGTGATTATGACTGTGAAACCATTAACAGCAGCATAGGATATCAAAAAAGGAGGGAAAACACACAAACGGAAGACGCAAAACTACTAGGGTGACACGAGGATAAATGAAACAGGAAAAAAACAATCAACTGCCATAACAGAAGGGCTTAGTCTTTATGGTAGAGGTTATGATTATGACTGTGAAGCCATTAACAGCAGCATGGGCTATCAAAAAAGGAGGGAAAACAAGCAAACAGAAGAAGTAAAACTACTGGAGACACGTGAGGAAAAAGTAAAAGAGTAGAGAGAGTAAACTATAAACCAAAATAAATTAAATACCACAACAGAAGAGCCTCAAAAGCGATGAGGAAACTCTTAAACTCCATCCTAAAACCTACTGGGAGTCAGCGCAAAGAGGCCAAAACAGGAAGTGATGCGATCATGTCTCTGTATGATTTAAACACTCTTTGATAAGAACCAAAACTTCTGTCCAGAAGCTCGTCAACGGTCAGATAAACATGCAGCAGCGCCTCGGTAATCGCTCTTCTTCGTTTCCCCTTCAGGTGAGAACCTGACGATGGTCTTCACGTTGAAGGAGTGGGGCGCCAAGTCCGGCGCTTTCTCCGTCAAGAACACCCCGACGACCACCGCCGCGACCCCGACGACCACCGCCACCCAGACCACCGACGGCAGCATCTTCGGTTCAAGCACCACCGTCTCGGCCGGCAGCCTCTGTCTGGTCAGCGTCATCTATGCTGTGGCCTGCTGCTCCGACAGCGTCCCCATATGTTGAAGAGCCCCAGCTAGCCGGGCTTCATGAAGGATACCTCAACTTGTATTCACTTTAACAGGAGCAGCTCTGCCAAGTAACACACACTGAACCAAAATATAAAGGCAGCATTAAAATGGAGAAAACGTGCATCTAGTTTTCTATTATTCCAATCAGAAAAGGGTTCAGATGAGTTAAAATCACATGCTGCTGTTATGTTTTTGTTCAGAATACCTCTTGAATCTTTTGTGCACGTGGAAGTTTGGGGTTCTTTCATTGTGTTTGTCATGCGGTTAAACTAAAAATCAGGTGTGAGATCCGTTTTTTAAAAAGTGCAATAGTTGACTTGAATCTGCAGGAACACAAAGGCTGTGAACGTGATGGAAACGGTTGCATTTTATTGATTTTAATCTTCTTTTTCTCAATAAACTCCATCCTGTTGGAGCGTTAAATATTTTTTCACTTGTGTTTAAAAAATGGGTAGAATTTGATCAAATGAGGAGGGAAAACACGCAAACAGAAGTTATATATTTTGCTCGGTTTACTTCTTGAATGTTTTGTGCACATGAAGGTTTTTCTCTGGGTTCTTTCACTGTGTTGTTTTTTTATGTAGTTATGCAATAAATCAGGTGTGAGATCCTTTTATTACTAAAAAGTGCAATAGTGAACGCGGAAATGCAGGAAACATGAAGGTTGTGTATGTGATGAAAGCTGTTGCATTTTAATGATTTTAATCCTTTTTTTTCAATAAATTCTATTTTTCATTCTTATCTTTGTGTGTTTAGATTAATTTTATTACTTTTTAAAGCTGAGTGGAGACTCTGTCCATGGTGCTGAAGGACGCAGATTGACTGGCATGTTTCTTCTTCCTGTGCGCCATGGCACCGATCCCGTGCGTCACTAGAGGGCAGGAGACTCCAGCAAACCCTGAGTTCATGGAGTAGCGAGATTGAAACTCCTGCTTGAACAGAGAGAAACTTACATTTTGGGGCTGCAACTTAAAATTCAAAATCTAATTTGATTGTGTAGAATTTGGAGACGGTTGGAAAACTAAGCAGCAGACTTTTACGCGCAGCCTTTCAGCGCACATCTGGCTCCCCGGGAGGAGGGAGGCGACGGCCGACAGAGGAACAATTAGTTTTACAGCCTTAATTTGCGCCTCCATTTAGCCTTTTACGATAACAGTACAATGTGGGCGTGTTCTCGGCCCCCTTTCCTAAAACCTCGCACCGCCTGTCCTCCGGAGCTGTGCGCACCGAGCCGAGCCGCCACTTGCTGCAGACTGGATGCAGCTCTGGTCCTCCGGCCGCGGCTCAGGCTCCCGGGATGGATCTCTGCCTCTTCGCCGTCCTGTGCGGGGCTCTGGTGCTGCTCTGGGATCTGCCCTGCGGCCAGACTTACGCTATTTTCCCTCCAGCTCCTCCGAAGAGCAGCCTGGTGGCGAAGATTTTGGACGGACAAGAAGCGTCCAAGTACTTCAAGGAGCTTTACGCGCCGCCTTCACCGGACAGAAGCATCAAAGCGACATCCAAAGACTTAATCGAGCCTCATGACTACATGCTGTCCATCTATAAAACCTTCTCCACGGCGGAGAAACTGGGACTGAACGCCAGCTTCTTTCGCTCTTCCAAGGCTGCAAACACGATTGCAAGTTTTGTGGACGCTGGAGAAGGTATGTGGAGCTCTGCAGAGTGTGTGTGAGAGTGTGTGCAGGTAGATTTATTGAACCTTCATGCTTTATCTCCCAGATGAATTGAGTGCAGACAATAGTGGATTTTTCCCTGTCAGCTTCTCTCTGGTTCGTACATCCTCGTGGTGAGAATGTGTCTGACCTGCGTTTTAATGCTTCCCACAGATGACCTCCCACTCTCCCCTCTGAGGCGGCAGCGGTATCTGTTCGACGTCTCGACCCTCTCAGACAAAGCCGAGGTTCTGGGAGCCGAGCTCAGGATTTACACCAAAGTGTCTGGGAATTTCAGGATCTCGGAAGCGGAGCCCGTCGACGTCCAGCTGCTCTCCTGCCGCGACCAGCAGCTGCTCGACTCCAGAACTCTGGACCTGCAGGACTCCCACCGGCCCAAGTGGGAGGTTCTGGACGTTTGGGAGATATTCAAAGAGCGGCAGCACCTGGGCCTCGGGACGCACTTCTGCCTGGAGCTCAGGGCCGTGCTGGACAACCCCGAGAGGGAGCTGGACCTGCACCTGCTGGGCCTGCACCGGCACGCCAGGCCCCAGCAGAAGAAGGCCATCCTGGTGGTGTTCACCCGGTCCAAGAGGAGGCAGACGCTCTTCAGCGAGAGGCGGGAAGGGAGAGCTCTGCTGGGCCTGGAGAGGAAGCCCAGGGAGAGGAACCTCGGCAGCAAAACCAGCCGGAGACGCAGGACGGCTGCATCCAAAACCCGCCACGGCAAGAGGCACGGCAAGAAGTCCAAATCCAGGTGCAGCAAGAAGCCGCTGCATGTGAACTTCCGGGAGCTGGGCTGGGACGACTGGATCATCGCCCCGCTGGACTACGAGGCGTACCACTGCGAGGGCGTCTGCGACTTCCCCCTGCGCTCCCACCTGGAGCCCACCAACCACGCCATCATCCAGACGCTGATGAACTCCATGAACCCCAGCAACATGCCGCCGAGCTGCTGCGCTCCGTCCAAGCTCAGCCCCATCAGCATCCTGTACATCGACTCAGGGAACAACGTGGTCTACAAGCAGTACGAGGACATGGTGGTGGAGTCGTGCGGCTGCAGGTAGTTCATCCGACAGACGGAGGTTCACTGAGGCCTCCGACTTCTTCTTCATCATCTCCAGTTAGTGGGAATCAAACCGGCTGCAGCTGAAACAAGGAAACTGGTTCATTCAGCAGGATGGAGACTTTGTGATGCATCAATACCTCAAACATTCTCTTCTTTCTTTCTCTCTCTTGAGGACGTCCAACTGGTCACCTTAAACTCTACATTTCCTTCATACACGTGGACATATTGACCATATTTGTCTGTTCTTTTAACTTATTTTGCACTGTGGCACCTCAACAGGACAACACTCTCCCTGTCGCCTTCATTAAGCTCCTTTATTCTCATTTTAAACCACATTTCACGAGAATAAATCAGCCAAATGAAGCCTCGCGTTGTGATTTGGACTGTGGAGCCCTGTGAAGGCGGCGCATTGCAAAAGAAGTTAAAAAACACAACAGGCGACGACATGAAACTGCACAAATGTCCTGTTTTACATGAAACCCAGACTCAGTCCCTCCTCATCTGATTAACTGCAATGAATCCAGAAATATAATACTCAGAATGTTAATGCTCACGTCAATATATGAGGCAAAACAAGAAACTTACATCAACTTAATGAATTAGCAAATGTGAGAATGTAATTTGCAATCGTGGCGAAAAAGTCAAACTAAAGTTTAAAATAATAGTCGAGCATTTTCTTGCCAAGAGTTTGACGACTAGATTGATGCCTCGCTCACTTTCATGCGCTAAATTTGCAGCAACAGCTAGAAGCTAGTTAGCGTAGCTCAGCATAAAAACTGGAAACAGGTGGGAATAGCTAACTAGCATCTAGCTGTTGCTACAAATTTAGTGTACAGATAAATTTGTAGCAACAGCTAGAAACTAGTTAGCATAGCTTAGCATAAAAACTGGAAACAGGTAGGAATAATGAACTAGCATCTAGTTGTTGCTACGGATTTAGTGTACGGATAAATTTGCAGCAACAGCTAGAAGCTAGTTCATGAAGCTTAGCATAAAAACTGGAAACAGGTGGGAATAGCTAACTAGCGTCTAGCTGTTGCTAAAAATTTAGTGTACAGATAAATTTGTCGCAACAGCTAGAAGCTAGTTAGCGTAGCTCAGCATAAAAACTGGAAACAGGTGGGAATAGCTAACTAGCATCTAGGTGTTGCTACAGATTTAGCGTGCAGATAAATTTGTAGCAACAGCTAGAAGCTAGATAGCTGAGCTTAGCATGAAAACTGCGTCTGAAGCTAAAAAAGGAAATGCACAAAAGTACAACTGCTAACGGCTAAAAGCAAACTCTTAAAATGTAAATTATACCTGCTTCCATTAGCTGCTCTGTAGTGATTAAACTGGGCAGAAGGTGGCGCTAGAGGCTACATGGCTTTAACAAACAGAGTAGAAGATGCTGCAAACAAAACCAGTTGTTTTTCCAACTGCTAAAGATTAACAAAAGTTTGTCTGTATACGATAAAAAATGGAGAAAAGTCTTCAGGGATAGTTTTCAGTAGGGCAAGTTGTAATTATTCTTTCATGTCCGCTGATATCGGACATGTTTTAGGTTTTGTGGAATCAGAGACGATTCAAGCACTGCGTCAGAACTTAGTCGTAAAAGGTGTTTCTGTCTCTCATGAAGCTAACTCTCTTACGAAAAAATACAAATCAACTTGAGGTCAAAACTTTTTTGCAGAATTGAAGTTTTTTCGAAGTCTGCCGTTTCCGTTGTCATGGAAACACACGTAAAAACACTTTAAACTCAGTGATTTAGACGTTCAGTTATCTGCAATTACAACAGATGTATTTCCAGATAATTGTGAAGCGTCAGGCTCTTAAAATATCACAAAAATAAATACAAGCAAAGAAAATGGGAGTTAGGCTTGTTTCGATTGGTTGCTACGTAGCGAACAAACAAGGCTACGTAGCGTCGCCAGAATGTGGCGCTGTAGGCGACATGGATGTAATAGAGAGAGTAGAAGAAGCCAGAATTACTAATAAAACTACTAATAAAAGAAATTTTAGAATAAGAAACAAACTCAATTTGGACCTTTTGAGTGTCTCCAACTCCAGTTATTTTATTATTTTGAAAAATTAAGGAAGTTTTTCATAATAAACAAAACATTTTCTAATGCAATAATTCAAAATGCACAAAGCGCAGAAACACTTCTATCCTGTAATGTAGTCATTCTTGAGCTTTAGTGGCGTTAGTAGAAGATTTACTCACTTCGACCGAGCCATGCTAGCAGTTTCCTACCATCTCTAGTGTTTATGCTAAGCTAAGCTAAGCTAGCTGCAGTTAGCCTCTTGTAGCTTCATGTTTGGCTGCACCCACATGATCCGGGTGTTTTATTTTCCCACCGAATGCGAAAATCCTAAATGCTTAAGGAGAATAAATTCATCATCATCAGTGCAAATATGAACATTTAATATATGTAATGTTAATTTTTCTGCTCAGCCCACCTTTAAACATTCTGTCAGCTGATTGCGCCCCTCCAGCCTGTTTCCGAATAATTAACTTCAGGTTTTTCAGAATAAAAGCCTTCAGTTTCTCGTCTGCCAGGGTTTTTAAAAAGGCAGATTTTCAGCACTTGACTCAGGGATTAGCGTCCGAACGTTCGACCTTCATACATGACCTTAGTCTGCGATGCACTGATGTCCGGAGATAGCATGTGTAAATATACGGAGATGATAATTTATGTTGCGTGAGTAAGTTATTGCATTTATACCTTTGTTCTGCTACAGCTTCCAGACATGGGAGTCGCACATCTGGATCGTCCGGGTTCAGATAAACACATGTGGCTGATGTTTGGTAGAGAGAAGTTCTTCTGCTCACAGGCTGTGAAGCTTCACAGCGGCTCTCGTGTCCATAGATGTAGGAATATAAATAGGAGCTAATGACCCATCTGATCGGCGAGTTCATCCTTAGGCTGCTGTTTCGGAGATCCTCAGCACATTTTAACCTCTTTGTGTTTATTTACTGGAGAATAATATATTCTACCGACCGACTGCGCCACAGGAGAAGAACTGGAAGTGTGTTTTTGCAGCATTTAAATAATCAGTTTGTTTAACCGAGTGACTCTGTTCTTATAAAACTGTGTGAGATGTGTAGAAATTAAACTGTCTTCAACTTTAAATGTTGTTTTGTTGGATCGTGGAAGTTATTGTTGTTGTTTTTGAAAGTTTTACTGCCAATACGACTATTTCTTTGTAGTATTTTGTGATAATATTAGGTCTCATTGTCATTGTCTGGCACTTCTGGACCTTAATTGGAGACCAGTTGTTGATTGATCAAGTTGAACATCAAGCATCTGTTTTAGTGTTGATCACAAAGGAGAGTCCCAAGTAAGAAAAGTTCATTTAAGATAATTAAGGAGGAGGTTTAATCTATATATATCTGAGAAAATAGGCTTTTTTTTAGAAATATTAGAGGCAGAGTCTGTTGTTTTTGGACACAGCAGGTTGGTCAGGTCTGATTTTAAGCTAATAAAACAAGCAAACTGTATTAAAACTGTATAAAAGAATGTGAAATTACTTCTTCACAGGATGGAGAGAAGCATCAATGCTGCCTCAGCTACAGCAGGCAAGACCCTCAAAATAGACCCGGGTCACTGTTTTCCCATGTAAAGGATCAGAAAATAAAACTAAATTAAAAACTAAGTAAAACCCGAGAGGTGAATTTACTCAGCTGACTTTATTGGCAGGAATTTTAATAAATAAATTCAATAAAAAAATTAAATTTAAGCCAAAATGCCCCCAAAAATCTAGAGCCAGATATATAAAATGTGCAGCTTCTGAGTTTTCTATAAGAGGAAACTTTAAATTTAGGGATTTTTTTAGGGTTTAAAAATGTTTAATATGCTGATTTGAGCTCAAGGGAAAATTTTTTTCTATATTTTATAATATTTCCATCAAAAATTAATCAATTATTAAATAAAATAACCGTCAGATCTGTTGAAAATGACAATAACTGTTGGTTGCAGCCCTATAATAAATAATAATACATTGGTTTTATATAGCGCTTTTCTAGACACTCAAAGACCCTTTACATTGCATTATTCATTCACTCCATCCTCCATGGTGCTAAGCTACGTATGTAGCCAAAGCTGCCCTGGAGTAGACTGATGGAGGCCAGGCTGCCAGTCTGACCACCACCAACCACTCACTCTCACACTGCATCCACCCAGGCTTCCTGGTGTTCCCTCACGGTCTCCCATCCAGCTACTGACCAGGCCCAACCCCGCTTAGCTTCCCAGATCTGACAGGATCGGGGGTCCACAAGGCGGTATGGTCACAGAACTTAATCTACATAAGGGGTAACCAATCCTGGTCCTCGAGGGCCACTATCATAGACATATATACGTAGACGCCGCATTGACTGTGGAGGGACGTGCCTAAAGCTCCGCCATCTTGGTACAGGGCTAGCAGAGGGGGGAGTGAATGTAAGTCTATGGAGGTAAGAGGTACTCCACAATCTTAAAGTAGAATTATTCACTGAATTTTCGACCGATTTCCAAACGGTTTGGTTTGTTAAAGGCGTCACACATGTAGCTTTGACAGAGGATGCTTTTGTTCTATTTATGTCTGCCTGTCCGTCCTCCATGTCTGACGTTTGTAACAAACAATATATGTTGACAACTGATGGATTTATGATCACTTTTATAGTGCAGACATGTCATTCCTCTATAGACGTAATGCACTGTAGGGGCGAGTGGCACTGTACCAAGATGGCCGCCGCGTAGGCACGTCGGCTCCAATCGGAAGCAGCAGTCAACGCGGCGTCTACGTATATATGTCTAGGGCCACTATCCTGCATGTTGTAGATGTTTCCCTCTTCCGACACACCTGATTCAAATGATCGGGATCGTTATCAGGCTTCTGCAGAGCTTCATGATGAGCTGATCATTTATATCAGGTGTGTTGGAAGAGAGAAACATCTAAAACATGCTGGATGGTGGCCCTCGAGGACCAGGACTGGACACCCCTGATCTCCACTTTGAACAGTAATTCACCACCTCTAAACTAACCGCAAGATAAAAAACCTAAGTTACTGATTTTGATAAACCTTTTAAGTTTTAATGAGTTGTGCTGACATAATAATATTAAACTCAAATTGCTGGACTAGTTCATTTAACACCTTAACGCCGGCTGTCGCAGATTCGTATTGCTGCAGCTGAGATAGCGGCTGCATTCCTCCAATGCTGGTTCGTGCATATTTAATACACACCTAGGAACCTTCTGCAAGCACTGGTTTCTCTTAGGACCGGTTTGAATGGCAATTGTGGCATCAATAAAACAAATTTTTACCATTAATGCCTGTTGAATTACAGATTCATATCTACTATATGTGCTATAGACAAATTAACAATCTCCACTTAATTTAACATCAACTTGGAATCAAAAACACACATAATAATTTTATATAATTGTAAATAAATTCAGGTGTCAAGGGGCTGCAACCAATTCAAGTTGAATTAGATTAATTAAATTAGCTTGATCACTTAATCTGGCCTGTATTTATTATATTTTTTATTATTATATTAAATAAAACTGAATGCAGAGGAAAGATTAAAAAAAAAAGTCAAAAAGACCGACGCAAGCGTAAAGTGTGCGATGTATTGTCCAGTGTTTTATGTGTTAATTACCTGAAACAGTGATGGAATGAACCACTTCTGACCTTTTACACACTTAAAAAATGTGATTGAATGAAGAAACTGTTGTAGCCTCGGGTTGTCTGGTGTTTTCTGAGTGTTAATTACTTGAAACGCTGAAAAACTGAAGCAATGTGAGGGAAAAGGAGGCAAACTTAGAGCAAATGAGCTCCAACTAAACCTGTTACGTCTTCCTGAATCCCTGCCAGAGCTCACGTTCTGCTTCAGGGGAGCAAACTCACGACGAATGTGCAAATAATCAAATGACTTGGACCCAAACGCTGTGTTTTCCTGGGTGTTCAGGTTGTAGCTGCTGCTGACAGGCTCCAGGGTGAACACCGGGTCAGCAGACGGGCCGACGGAGCTCCGTCTTCCCTGGTGGGCTGACAAACAAATTGCCCCGCAGATGCAGCGACTCCCCCCAGACAAAGGCAGCGGAGCATCTCGACATCAGATTAAGGCCCGGCTTTTCCTCCGGAGGTCGGAGGTCAAGTGGCTCATTGTCTCGGAGGCCGCGGACGTTAAACTGGGAACACGTCCTCCTTGGAAACGCTGCAATCAGAGGCTCCACAAGCAGCAAGGTGAGATATAAAAAAGGGGCGGCGGGTTTGAAGCAGCTGCTGCCACGACAAAGGGCTGGAATGCAGCGTCTCTATAGCGGCCAGAGGAGGCGTTTCTACGCCTGTGTCTCGCTGTGGCAGATTTGCAGCGAGACGGAGTAAAAATATTTAACCAGAGACACAAAGACGGATGTAAATCCAGCAAAGGATTCAGCTGCTGGTTCCAGAGGAGGGACGTGATCCTGTCAGAGGTATAAAAACATAAAGTTAATATAATCAGGTAAAAATAAAAAGCACAGCTGACTCAAAGGGAAGCAGGAAATGAACTTCACATGTCTGTAGGGGGATAACTTCAGTTTGAAATTAATTAATACAATCATAATGAAAGAAATAACAAATAATAATAAAATAAGATGCAAAAAAAATGGCAGAAAAGAAACTAGAAAAAATATTTTAAAAAATTCTGTAACATTTAAAAACTGTAAAAATGATGATGACACTAAATAGCATGTATCTGTACAATAATCTAGTTTTACAGTCAAATGTGGTTAAAAATAAATAAATAAATTGTAAAAAAAAAAAAAAATACAGATTATTTATGTGGACATTATTTACAGTTTCTTTTCAGTCAAAATGTAAATTCATATTTTTTCTGTGATTTTACTGGACATTATCTGAAATTTAACAAAGCAGGGAAAATCTGTAAAATAACAGTAAATTACTGAAAAAACTACTTTAAAATGTTTTAAAAATTTGAAAAACAAATCCATCTACTGTATAAAACCGTTTTATTCTGTGATGGTTAAAAACTGGAAAAAAGAAAAAAGAAAAAAAAACAGTGAATATCTGAAAATAATATTTTAGCTGATTCAAATACAGTAAAATGCTGTAATTTTAGGGTTAAGTCAATGAAAAAAAGAAATTATTATTTGTAAAAATACAGATTTCTGATTATTTACAGTTTTGTTCTGTTTTTAATGGTTAAAATATAAATTAATGCATTTTCTGGATTTTTACTAGATGTTATCTTTAATTTAACAAAAACAGAAAATCTGCAGATTAACAATTAGAAAAATTGCCTACAATTTTTCAGTCATAAATATAAATAATTTTCATTCAAAATGGCAAATATTTGAGAAAAAACTGTATTTGCTTCTGATTTAAATACAGCAGGAAAATATGTAAAACAACAGTAAATTACTTTAAAAAGTGAATTAAAAATAGTTACAAATTTGCATTTTTTTTCCTGTGCACTGTAAAAATACAAATCCATTTACTGTGTAAAACAGTTTTATTCTACGACGATTAAAAACTGTAAAAAATAACAGTGAATATGTGTAAAGTAATTATATTGTAGCTGATTTAAATAAAGTAAAATGGTGTAATTTTACAGTGAAGTCAGTCAAAAAGAAGAAATTAATATTTATAAAAAAAATAAAATTTCTGATGATGACATTATTTACAGTTTTGCTCTGTTTTTTTATTACTAAAATGTAAATTAATACATTTTCTGGGATTTTACTAGATGTTCTTTATAATTTAACAAAAACACAGAAAATATAAACAAAATTAAAAACCTATTCACTATTTTTCAATCATAAATATGAATAAATTTTCATTCAAAATGGCAAATATTTGAAAAAAATACAGTATTTCCTTCTGAGGAAAATCTGTAAAATAACAATAAATTCTTCAAAAAACGACAGCTAAATACTGTTTCAAATGTTTTACAGTGCAGGTTAGGCTCTGTAGTTAACAACACTGTAGGGCCTCGGCCTTGTTACGCATCACAGCCTGGTAAAGGAGAGTTTTATATCATATCTGTGGTTTTAAACCCTAATATGTGAATTATTCGGATAAAATCACACCATGGTTCAGACTAAAGGCTCTTAACCCCGAATATTTAACCCTGTCAGGTTCATTCACAGGTTTGTTTTAACTGTACTGTGTGAAACCAGTGTCTGTCTCCTTGCTGACTGTTTCTGTGATGTCTAATAAAGGAAAACAGAGATGTTGAGAAGACGAGACGCTTCGATCTGTTCCTCCTGTTCGCTTGGAGGAGCGTCGTCACCTTGACCTCACTGTTTGCTCTGCAGCCTGTCGGAGGCTTTAAGGTGGAAATCCTCTCAGAGTTTCAGCCTCAAACTAAACTTTATGGCGCTCTGTTTGCTGTCGTTGCGGCGGGAACCTGCGGCCTCTGATTTAATGATTCTCCAGCTCAGAAGAGACGCTGGAAGAATCTAATCAATGACCGAGCAGCGTTTAAATGAGTTGTTCTGAACGTGAAGCAGGTTAGAATCACTGGAAAAACTGGACCCTTGTCTTGTCATATTTGCCAAAACATCAGATTCTACTGATGTTAGAGCCTCAACAGTTGGAGAAATGTGGATCAAAGACTCTATTTATAGTAGGAAACATGGATCCATCCATAGATATAGACTTACAGGGACTTTATGGGGTCACTGTACCACCATAGAGTGAAGGTTTTGCCCTTAATTCTATTTTCAATGACCAATAATTATTTATTATTGTCATCTCAGACAGTTTTGGGTCATTTTGGACACATTTAAAGTCATTTTGGACACTTTTCGAGCCATTTTTGGCAAAGTTTGAATAAATTTGAACCAGTTTCACGTCAAAATATCTAAAAACTGGACCCTTGTCTTGACATATTCACCAAAACATCAGATTCTACTGATGTTAGAGCCTCAACAGTTGGAGAAATGTCGACTAAAGTCTGTATTTATAGTAGGAAACATGGATCCATCCATAGATATACACTTATAGGAACTTTATGGGAACACAACATCACATTATTTTGGAAGTTTTCACCTTTTCTTGTCTATTTCCATGAACCAAAAGTCATTCGTTTTTGTTAATATGGACAATTTAAAGTCAGTTTGGACACTTTTTGAATCATTTTGGGCAAAATTTGAATAATTTTGAACCAGATTTGAGTCAAAACATCTAAAAACTGGACCCTTGTCTTGACATATTCACCAAAACATCAGATTCTACTGATGTTAGAGCCTCAACAGTTGGAGAAACATCGACTAAACACTATATTTTTAATATAAAGCATGCATCCATCCATTTATATACACTTATATGAACTTTCTGAGGACATAATATCGTTTTTGTTTGACGATTTTGCACTTTTTTTTTTACCATTTTCAAGCACCAATAATTGTTAATTGGTGCCATATTGAACACATTTTGAGCCATTTTGGACAAATTTCAAGTCAAAATAGCAAAAACTGGCTTGTTATACTTTCCACACATCAGATTCTACTGATGTCAGAACCTCAACAGTTGGTGAAATGTCAACCAAACATGGATCCATCCATTTATATACACTTACAGGAACTTTCTGGGGCCACTACACCAGCCTGGTTTGAAAAGTTTTCACCTTTTCCTTCTGTTTTCATGAACCAAAAGTCATTCATTATTGTTAATATGAACAATTTAAAGTCATTTTGGACACATCTTGAGTAATTTTGGACAATTTTGAGTCATTTTGGGCAAAGTTTGAATAATTTTGAACCAGTTTCAAGTCAAACTGGAACCTTGTCTTGACATATTCACCAAAACATCAGATTCTACTGATGTTAGAGCCTCAACAGTTGGAGAAATGTCAACTAAAGATTGTATTTATAGTACAAAACATGGATCCATACATTTATATAGACTTAGAGGAACTTTCTGGGGACACAATATTGTTTTTGTTTGACCATTTTGCACTTTTTACCATTTTCAAGCACCAATAATTGTTAATTGGTGCCATTTTGAACATATTTTGAGCCATTTTGGACAAATTTCAAGTCAAAATAGCAAAAACTGGCTTGTTATACTTTCCACACATCGGATTCTACTGATGTTAGAGCCTCAACAGTTGGTGAAATGTCGACCAAACATGGATTCATCCATATATATACACTTACATGAACTTTCTGGGGCCACAGTACAAACCTGGTTTGAAAGTTTTCACCTTTTCCTTCTGTTCTCTTGAACCAAAAGTCATTCGTTTTTGTTAATATGGACAATTTAAAGTCATTTTGGACACATCTTGAGTCATTTTGGACAATTTTGAGTCATTTTGGGCAAAGTTTGAAAATTTTCCAACCAGTTTCAAGTCAAACTGGACCCTTGTCTTGTCATATTCACCAAAACATCAGATTCTACTGATCTTAGAGCCTCAACAGTTGGAGAAATGTTGACTAAACACTATATTTTTAATATAAAGCATGCATCCATCCATAGATATACACTTAGAGGAACTTTCTGAGGACACAATATCGTTTTTGTTTGACAAATTTGCACTCTTTACCATTTTCAAGCACCAATAATTGTTAATTGGTGCCATTTTGAACACATTTTGAGCCATTTTGGACAAATTTCAAGTCAAAATAGCAAAAACTGGCTTGTTAAACTTTCCACACATCAGATTCTACTGATGTTAGAGCCTCAACAGTTGGAGAAATGTCAACCAAACATGGATTCATCCATATATATACACTTACATGAACTTTCTGGGGCCACAGTACAAACCTGGTTTGAAAGTTTTCACCTTTTCCTTCTGTTCTCTTGAACCAAAAGTCATTCGTTTTTGTTAATATGGACAATTTAAAGTCATTTTGGACACATCTTGAGTCATTTTGGACAATTTTGAGTCATTTTGGGCAAAGTTTGAAAATTTTCCAACCAGTTTCAAGTCAAACTGGACCCTTGTCTTGTCATATTCACCAAAACATCAGATTCTACTGATCTTAGAGCCTCAACAGTTGGAGAAATGTTGACTAAACACTATATTTTTAATATAAAGCATGCATCCATCCATAGATATACACTTAGAGGAACTTTCTGAGGACACAATATCGTTTTTGTTTGACAAATTTGCACTTTTTACCATTTTCAAGCACCAATAATTGTTAATTGGTGCCATTTTGAACACATTTTGAGCCATTTTGGACAAATTTCAAGTCAAAATAGCAAAAACTGGCTTGTTAAACTTTCCACACATCAGATTCTACTGATGTTAGAGCCTCAACAGTTGGAGAAATGTCAACCAAACATGGATCCATCCATTTATATACACTTACAGGAACTCACTGGGACCACTATGCCATCCTCAGTTGGAAATTTTGCACTTTTTTTCCATTTTTAGGAGCCAATAACTGAAAATGACTCCTGAGCTGGAGCCATTTGATCATTTAGATCTACTGGAAACTATTCTGTCTGTGTTCTCATCACATTTAATGTCTGTTGCAGTTTTATATTTTGGAGATTTTGAACGCTTAAATTGGACTGCCAGGTTTTTTGAGGGTGAAAATACAAACATTGGTTGGTCTGGAAACATGAATTCAGCCACAATATTTAACACAAATAACCGATAGAAGACCTCTGAACATGATCAGAGGTGATGGATCAGCATCTCCATCTACAACGACCCGACAGAGATCCATGTTTCTGCTGGGAACAATATGAAATATGTGGTGCGAGCGGCCGTCGGTTTCTCTGATTGTGGAAAAAACCTCGTGGGCTTTTCCAAATTTGAGAACTTGACAAATCCCAGAAATGTTTTCCTGGAATCGTCCCTTCAGCCTGTAATCTGCCTCAGCTGGAGGAGCTTTCTTCTGTTTCTTTCCACTGCAGCAGCTTTTAGTTTGGTTCCAGTTTGCATGCTGGTCCGTGATGATGGTGTGATCAGTTCTAGTCATTTTAATCTGCAGGATCTCCGACACCTGTGTGGCTGCAGGTCTGATCCTCCAGCTGCAGTCAGTCAGGCCTCGTCGGCGTTCGATGACCGTTTGGTTTACAGAGTGGTTTAAACAGCCTCACCGATGATGCTCCTGATTCTTTGGTTTGTTTCTGCTGCTTGTAGCTGGACGTGGATGAACCGAATCTCCGGAACAAGCAGCAACATGACAGTTTTTGCCACAAAATACCAGGTACGGAGAATTCTGACTTCTTTCTTTTTGCACTTTAGCAGCAGAAACGTGTCGATTGAAAATGCGTGAACATGGATGTTATTTCCAGACTGTTCTGATAAAATCACATTGAAAGGAAAATAAATACTCCACCACAATAAATGATACAGTTTTAAACTCACATGTTCTAAATACTGAGGGGATGCATCAATCCATCAGTCGACAGCATTTAGACCCTTGCACTGTAAAATATGAACATTTTTAATCGTCTTTAACTGTTTTTTTCTCTTTTATTCTACAGATTTTACCTGTTTTGTCAAAATAGGGTTTGGAAAATGGTAAACAATTTATATAGCTGCTATTTTAACTTGAAACTTTGCTAAGCTACAGTTAATTTGCAGCAAAATCAAAGAAAAAAGTATTAATTTACATGTTAACTGTCAAAGTCAGTGTGAAAAATCTGAATGTTTGCAAATAGAAATGTTCTCTTTTGCAATGTGCGACTGTAAAATTACATTTTTAATCTGTATTTGAATTGGTTAAAAAAATCTAATTATATTTTTAAAAAAATCTGTTTTTTAAAATGATTTTTACCATTTTTGAACATTAATAATAATAATTATAAATTTTATTCGAAAAACATTTTTCATTTTAAAAACAATCTGAAAGTGCTACAGATAAAAACAGTAAAAACAAAACAAACACTATTCCATCATTTTTACATATTTTTTCTGCACTGTAATTTTAAAAACAGTTTATTGTTTATTTTATAGATTTTTTCCTGTTTATAGATGATATTTAATAAATTAAAAAAAACAGACAAAAAGTATTAATTTACTTGTTAACTGTTAAAAACAGACCATAACTGCAAATGTCAACATGAAAAATGAATTTTTACAAATAGAAATTTGTTCTTTTGCAATGAGTGACTCTAAAATTACACTTTTTACTGTATTTAATTTGTAAAAATATAGTGTTTTTTTTAGAGAGATTTTTGATTTTATTTTCACAATTTGTTTTACAACTTTTCAACATTACAGTACTCCCTCACTGTAATTTTTAAAAAATATTTCTACCCAGATTTTATTTTAAAATGTTGGCTTCATTGTTCTTTAATAATAATAATAATTCCACATGTGATCCTTCAAACAGCTTACTGTTATTTTACAGATTTTTCCTCTTTATAGAAATTATTTAATAAAAATTACAGACAAAAGTTTTTACAAGTAGTAATTGTTTTTGTTTTTTTTACAATAAGTGACTTTAAAATTATATTAATTTTTACTGTATCTAAATCAGCAAAAAATATATTTTTTTGATATTTGCAGGGTTTTTTTCAATTTTTACAGTTTTTGAATTCCACCATTTTTAACATATATTTTCTGCACTGTAATTTTTCAAATACTTACCTGTTATTTCATAGATTGTTAATGCTTGTATACAATATTTAGTAAAATTACCGGGAAAAAAGTATTAATTTACACGTAAACTGTTAAAAAATAACAAAACAGATCACTACTGTAAATAATCCACATCAAAAATCTGTACAGTGTGTTTTACCATATTTCAGTCAACTTAAAATCTCATTATTTTCAAGATTTTTGCAGCTATTCTCACAATTTTTTCAATTTGTTATTTTCTTCTTTCTCAGATTTTTTTTACAGTGTATTTGCAGACAACATCAGGCTTATTTAAGTCTCTAAGGAAGGAATCTGGCAAAGCAGCTCGTATTTTCTAGTTTCACTGGTTGAAGCTGGTTTAATTGTTGATTCTGTATCTTGTCAGGACAAACTGAACCATCAGATTTATCTCCTCCCTCTGTGTTCGTTCAGCGATGTCTGCGCTCTGTTCCCTCTGAGCTCAAAGGGAGGAATTGGATTCCTCTTGTTAAAACAACACAGACTTCCACTGCTCCTCCTGTGAAACCTCGGACCTGCTTCGCTCTCTGGATGAACGTCTCCACACTCTGAGCAGGATCGGTTCTCAGACTGGATCCTGCTGCCCTCTGCGGCCTCCGGTGAAGCTTTCATGAGCCACATTTCTCAGCCATGTGAAGACTTGCGTTATCCGCAGCACCTCATTCTGGTTAAGTTTTATAGAGACGGGGAAAAGGCCTGATAGCTGAAGCCCTTCATCTCTGGGATGCACCTGAAGGGGGAACGGGACCGGAGCCAACGGGGAGGGATGAGGAGCAAATCAAGAGATCTGGAGATAAAAAAGAGACGGTGATAAAAGAAGAAACGAAGCAGGAGAGGGAGTGTCGGAGAGCAAGGAGTCGAAAGATGGCAGATAAAAGAAGCAGAGCTGAGCTTGTTTAGGGTCCTGGTTTGTTGAAGTCGGTCGACTCTTCTGGATTCTATCAGCTTGAAATCAGACTTTCACCTGCAGCTTACTTGAAGTATGATTGTAAAGTACAGAACAGCTTCTTCATCACCGGACTTTGGGGGGACCAGTCTAAAACCTTCATTCCAGCCTGATGGAACCATTTCTTTACGACTTTAATGTGTTTGGGTTCATTGTCTCATTGAAACATCCAACTGTGTCCCAGATCAACCTTCTGATGATGGTTTTAGGTTCTAATCCTCCTCCTTCATTGTTCCATTGACTTTGTGTGAAGCTCCAGTTCCACAGAGCATGATGCTGCCACCTCCATGCTGGATGGTAGGTCTGGTGTTGTTGGGGTTAAAAAGAGTCTAAGACCCGCCCAAGACAGTCTGAAACCAGTCCTGGAAAAGTCAGATACCAGTGCAAAATTGGGACCAAAACCAAACCTAAAATACTCCTAAAAAAAAGTCCAAGACCCCCCCCAAGACGGTCTGAAACCAGTCCTAAGCCAGGGCCAAATCCACTGTCAAATACATCCTAAACCAACTTTAAATCACATTCAGGACCAGGTCCCAAACCAGCCCAGAACCAAGACTGAAACCAAACAAGAACCTGTCCTAAGAAAGTCCAAAGCCAGTCCAGAATACAGTCTGAAATGAGGCCACAAGGACTTCTAGAAAGCCCCAGAGCATGATGCTGCCACCTCCATGCTGGATGGTAGGTCTGGTGTTGTTGGGGTTTAAAAGAGTCTAAGACCCCGAAAGACAGTCTGAAACCAGTCCTGAAAAAGTCAGATACCAGTGCAAAATTGGGACCAAAACCAAACCTAAAGTACTCGTAAAAAAAAGTCCAAGACCTCCCCCCCCCCAAGACGATCTGAAACCAGTCCTAAGCCAGGGCCAAAACCACTGTAAAATACATCCTAAACCAACTTTAAATCCCAAACCAGCCCAGAACCAAGACTGAAACCAAACAAGAAGCTGTCCCAAAAAAGTCCAAAGCCAGTCCAAGATACAGTCTGAAATGAGACCACAAGGACTTCTAGAAAGCCCCAGAGCATGATGCTGCCACCTCCATGCTGGATGGTAGGTCTGGTGTTGTTGGGGTTAAAAAGAGTCTAAGACCCGCCCAAGACAGTCTGAAACCAGTCCTTAAAAAGTCAAATACCAGTGCAAAACAGGGACCAAAACCAAACCTAAAATATTCCTAAAAAAAAGTCCAAGACCTCCCCCCCCCCAAGACAATCTGAAACCAGTCCTAAGCCAGGGCCAAATCCACTGTAAAATACATCCTAAACCGACTTTAAATCCCATTTAGACCAGGTCCCAAACCAGCCCCGAACCAAGACTGAGACCAAACAAGAACCTGTCCCAAGAAAGTCCAAAGGCAGTCCAGAATACAGTCTAAAATGAGGCCACAAGGACTTCTAGAAAGCCCCAGAGCATGATGCTGCCACCTCCATGCTGGATGGTAGGTCTGGTGTTGTTGGGGTAAAAAAGAGTCTAAGACCCGCCCAAGACAGTCTGAAACCAGTCCTGAAAAAGTCAGATACCAGTGCAAAATTGGGACCAAAACCAAACCTAAAATACTCCTAAAAAAAGTCCAAGACCTCCCCCCCCCAAGACAATCTGGAACCAGTCCTAAGCCAGGGCCAAAACCACTGTAAAATACATCCTAAACCAACTTTAAATCCCAAACCAGCCCAGAACCAAGACTGAAACCAAACAAGAAGCTGTCCCAAAAAAGTCCAAAGCCAGTCCAAGATACAGTCTGAAATGAGACCACAAGGACTTCTAGAAAGCCCCAGAGCATGATGCTGCCACCTCCATGCTGGATGGTAGGTCTGGTGTTGTTGGGGTTAAAAAGAGTCTAAGACCCGCCCAAGACAGTCTGAAACTAGTCCTGAAAAAGTCAGATACCAGTGCAAAATTGGGACCAAAACCAAACCTAAAGTACTCGTAAAAAAAGTCCAAGACCCCCCCAAAGACGGTCTGAAACCAGTCCTCAGCCAGGGCCAAAACCACTGTAAAATACATCCTAAACCGACTTTAAATCACATTTAGACCTGGTCCCAAACCAGCCCAGAACCAAGACTGAAACCAAACAAGAACCTGTCCCAAGAAAGTCCAAAGCCAGTCCAAGATACAGTCTGAAATGAGGCCACAAGGACTTCTAGAAAGCCCCAGAGCATGATGCTGCCACCTCCATGCTGGATGGTAGGTCTGGTGTTGTTGGGGTTGAACCTTCTTCAGGCCATTTCAGGGAGATAGAAGTACCAAGAGTTGCATCCTACATTGCAAATGAAACAGAGTAAAAGGGTCGCTTACGGGGTTTTTGCTTGAGCTTGCTCTGAGTTCTTGCAGTTATTGTGGCGACTCGTTTCCCATCATGTAAATCATTAGATCTCAGGGCGAGGACTCGCTGTAAGGTTGCGGTAGGAGCGGATGAATCAGTGGTGGAAACATGCATGTGTCTGAGCTCCTCTCTCCGGCCTTCTGGCAGCAGAACAAACCGGCGGAGTTTCTTTTTTAGCGGGTGTTCCCCTCTTTTACTGTCACACGGGGATCTGAATGATGAGGACACGCAGAGCTCGCACATGTTTGCAATATCTCTCTCCGACGCGAGCCCTCCGCCGCACCTGGCTCTGATTTGCCGTGAGATAGAGCATGTAGCGTGTGCACTTGACACGGGTTTTTATGTGTGCAGAAAGATACTTAGAGGAAGGAGAGGCGAGCTAAGTGAAAGCAGAGGAACTGTCGCTCACATGGATGATAATCAGGGCCTCGGCTGCTTTTGTACACGAGCGGCTTTGGTTTTGGGTGACAGCGCTGGCAGTGTTGTTTTACAGTCAGTCTGCAGCTGGAAATGGGAACCAGACGAGGGCGGCCAGAACCCGTCCCCCCGGTAATTAAAAGTGCCTGCTGAGAGCTCTTTACTACGCGAAGCCACATCGCTGATCATCGCCGGCCGATCACATCAAAAGGAAATGACACGGGACACAAGGCGAGCCATTAGAGAGTCCATCTAGCCAGAGAGATCACAGACAGTCGCTGGGTGGCTGATTGCCTGCAGACTGTCTGCTCTTTCTCCACCCTCCAAACAAAACTCTACTCTTAAAAGGTCAACTGTTTAACGCTCCGAAGATCTGATTTGATGCATTTCACCTTGCAATGTGAAATCACGTCATCTTTAGCAGGTTGTCATCTGCGTTAACCTTCTTCTGCAGCTCATTTTAGTGTCAAATCATGAAAAATCACCACCGGGCCTCCTCAGAATCAGCTCATCTTTTATCTATAGTAACTTCAGTATATTTAACGACGACACGCAAAGTTTTATCTTCACAGTATGAATATTTGCAGAGTTACAGGCCCTCAAAGTACAAAGAAAAGGGTCGAAAAATGTGTAATTCATGCTACTTGTTTCATCATTTCTGAGCCTCAGCTGCAGCCAAATCAGTTTTACATCTCCTCCAAGTGTCACAGTCTAGATAATAAATCTGTTTTTTGTTCCGAAATGAGACGAAACAACATGAACGAAATGCAAAACAACAAGAAAGGGAGAGACGTGAAGCACAAAAATGACCCAAACAAGACAAAAAATGGAAAATGGTCTGCACTTTACACAGCGCCTTTTTCTACCTCAGTGGTATCCAAGGCGCTTTAGGATGTGTTCCACTTTCACCCATTCACCAACCTGAGCTGCCATGCAAGGTGCTAATCTACCATTGGGAGCAACTTGGGGTTCAGTGTCTTGCCCAAGGACACTTCAACATGCGGAGGGACCGGGGATCCAACCCGCTCTACCACCTGAGCCACAGCCTCCACCAAGCAGCTTCAGTCCACCCCCAACACAATCTCCCAATTCACATATTTTCTATGGAACGTTACAGATACAGATGTAATTACATACAGTTCAAATGTCCTACCGACAATGCGGCCTTCACCCCATCCGACCTAATGAACAGGCGCGGCCTCTAGCGCGGCAGCTCCTAACAGCCTCCCAGCTTCTTAGACAACCGGAGATAAGAATGCCGGCCCAACCATGCGTATGTCGCTCAGGAAGGAAAGAGAACTCCGTCATTGTCGCCGTCTGTCGCGTGGAAACCCAAAATGTCATGTGGTCAGAGGGGGTTACCCCAAAACAAGAGTGCCCTCTGGTGGCTTTCAGAGTAAACCACATTTAATTGTCCACCTGGTTACACTTAGATTAAAAAAATCTGGATCCAGACGGTGATCCGGATCAGTCCCAAAATTTCATCATTATTCGAGTTAATTTGCACACAAACAAACAAACAAACAAACAAACCAACGCCTTGGCGGAGGTAATAAAAAAAACCAACTAATTTACTGATTTAGATAAAACTTTTAGGCTGCAGACTTTATTCTAATGAGCTGGTTTGATGTAATAATGTTGCATCAACTTAATATTTTCTGTAATTTAGACTCAGATTTCTGTATTAGTTGATTTTAAGCTAAATTCAATTATTTTTCTTCACTTTCAATTCATGATTTCAAGTCTCCGCCTCTACCTACTAAACAAAGGAGCAACTTAATTCTTAAATTTTGCCGACTTCTGTTCATAATTATCATAATTAAGCAGGTAACACTTCTTATTTTCCAGATATGTTTCATTCTGTGGCAAAATAATCTCCAAAACTTGACTAAATGTGTTTCGGTAGCGTCACAGCTCCGTTGTTGAAATGAAAACCTCCCATTTAAATGTGTTTTAATGAGTTTTAACGTCCAAGCCTTCCTCTGTTCTGTGTAGAAATCGGACTCCCGTGGATCCTCTGGTTGAGGATTTCTCCGAACACCTCGTCGAATGAGTTGCAGGTGAAATCGGCAACACGGCAGCGACTCTCGGAGCCACGGTACTGTAATTTATTCCCCCTTGAAGAGATGCAGGAGTTGGAGGGATGGAGGTGGGGTGGTGGGGGGGGGGGAGGCTGGGAGTCTTTGGGTCAATAAAAATCAAAAAAGCAGTTATTGACTTTGAAGCCCTTTTGCCGTTTGAGCGAAACCCAAAACCGGGCCGATTGCGTCGAGCCGGCCTGGTTGAGGCGGCGGAGGAAATGCAGGGTGACACTAACAGGCTGGAGGAGGAAGTGTTGATGGACTGAATTAAAGAAGGAGGGGGGGAGGAGGCCGAGGGGGCGGCGGCGGGGGGGCTCCTGAGGGCCACGACACTAATGTTTTCCATTGACAGGACGGAAAAGCCCCGCTGCCATACCACACACACTCGCACGGCCATAAATCCGTGCTTTCGCTCGCCGAAAACGTCCAATGTGAGCCGCGGCGAGGCAAGAAACGCAAACACTCGACTCCGAACCGGAAAAATCCAAACAGAAAACGAGGTTCGATTGAAAAAAAGTCAAGAAAATCAGGAGGATCCGGACGTATTTTGGAGCTACCGTGGCTCCACAGAGCTGCCTGTTTCCAATTACGGCCTTCGAGCGGTTTGAGGAAACGTGTGGGAACTTCAAGAGGAAATATTTTACATGTCACGGATGTAATAGAGGAGCATTGTACTTTGTATAAACTGCTGGAGCTGCGTTTTATCTCCGCATGCAGCAGCGAAAACATGTTGATGGGAAAAGCTGAAGACTGGAACAGAGTTTGGGTGTTTTAAATGAGGCTCAGGGATCCTAAAACACCAGACTAGTGTGAATATTCTAGCTACCTGCTGAGAGGAGGAACCAAAAGATGCATTCACGGTGGAATAAGTTAAATAATAACATGTGAAATCACAGTTTAATCAGTATTTGACGACTAGAATGTGCAGCAAAGCGAACACTTTACAGGCTGTAAGCAAAATATGAATCAGGCTGCAATCGACTGAGAAACATCAGAGGACATAATCGGAATCTGAAGGAAAAGGTTGTTTCATGGTGCTGCAGCAGAATAAGTTAAACTGAGCTTTTCTGAGCCTCATAACTTCGTCAGTACAGCAGATAGACACATGACGTTTTCAGGGATGGAAACACGTTTGAGTTCTGTTAAAAACTGCAGCCAGATCAGATTTACATCCATCCAGTCGAAAGAACTAGAAAAGCCCTCAGAGATCTCATACCTCCACCAAGGAGCTTCAGTCCACCCCCAACACAATTTCCCAGTTCACATATTTTGTATGGAACGTTACAGATACAAATGTAATTACATACAGTTCGAATGTCCTACCGACAATGCGGCCTTCACCCCATCCGACCTAATTAACAGGCGCGGCCTCTAGCGCGGCAGCTCCTAACAGCCTCCCAGCTTCTTAGACAACCGGAGATAAGAATGCCGGCCCAACCGTGCGTATGTCGCTCAGGAAGGAAAGAGAACTCCGTCACTGTCGCTGTCTGTCGCGTGGAGACCCAAAATGTCATGTGGTCAGAGGGGGTTACCCCAAAAACAAGAGTGCCCTCTGGTGGCTTTTACAGTAAACCGTATTTAATTGTCCACCCGGTTACACTTGCATTAAAAAACGTTCCTGGATCCAGACGGTGATCCGGATCAGTCCCAACATTTCATCATTTGTTCCTTGTCCCATTTCACACATTTCCTGAAAATTTCATCCAAATCCATCCATGAGTTTTCAAGATATTTTGCACACAAAAAAACAAACAAACAAACCAACGCCGGCAAAAACATAACCTCCTTGGTGGAGGTAATAAATCTGGTTTTTGTTCCAAAATGAGACAAAACAACACGAACAAGACTCAAAAAACAAGAAAGGAGACAAAAAAGAGACGCAAAGTGAGACACAAAACAACAAAAACAAGATGAACAACACAAGTGAGACAAGAAAGAGACAAAAATGACTATAAATTAAAACAATGAGACGCAAATGACAAGAAATGAGGCAAACGACATGAAAAAAGACAAAAACAAGAGACAGAACATCAAAAACGAGACACGAAATGATGAAAAAATGAGACACGAAACAACAAAAATAAAACAGACAACATAAATGAGACACATCAGACATAAAACGACAAACGTGACACAAAAAATGACAAAAATGAGGAAAACGACACGAAAAAAGACAAAAAAGAGACACAAAATCGGACGAACAAGACAAAAAATGACAAAAACTTAAACAAAAATCAGTTTTACATCCATCCAGGTGTCACAGTCTGAAGGATAAATCAGGTTTTTCCTTTCAAAATGAGACAAAACGACACAAACGAGACTCAAAACAACAAGAGAGGAGACAAAAAAAGTGAGACACAAAACAAAAACAAGACGAACAACACAAGTGAGAAAAGAACGAGACAAAAAATGATCAAAACAAGACAATAAACAGAAACAATGAGACATAAATGAAACTAAATGGCAAGAAATGAGACAAATGACATGAAAGACGACAAAAAAGAGACAAAATCGGACAAACTAGACACAAAACAACAAAAATGAGACACAAAACGACAAAAGTGAGACAAAAAAATGACAGAAATGAGGAAAAACGACAAAAAAGAGACAAAATTGGACAAACAAGACAAAAAAATGTTAAAAACTCAGCTAAAAATCAGTTTTACATCCATCCAGGTTTCACAGTCTGAAGGATAAATCTGGTTCTTGTTCATTTCCTCTGCAGCCGTCTTCTAGCATCAGTATTATGGGATGTATTTCCAGGGTCCACAGGCTGTAAATTTTGTCGTCCAGTCCAGTCCTGAGCTCCACTCGGACTCCTCTGCAGCTCAGGACCTGTGATTTCACAGACCGTCTGCCAGCTGAACACGAACCAGGGAATCAAACGGTGCATTAAGCAGCGGTTCTCAGTCTGGACCAGGTTTCCATCAGTGGAGCCCAGAACCAGTTAAATTCTCCAGATATCCTACTGAGAGATGACAAATAGCTCGGCTTAACTAGTTTTTCTGCATGTAAAACATAAAAAATACACCTTTTAAATGCAAAACTCTTCAATATTAGTCAATTATGATGCTTTAATGCAACTTTTCTGCTTGTCTGCTGTTAAATTTATTTAATTTAGTTGTATTTAGTTAATTTATCTAAGTTGTTTTCAATTATTTAGTGCATTCTTTGGCAGGTTGTTGCAAAAATCAAGCAAAAAAATTATTAAAAAAGAGTAAAATGTGATAATATGTCTGAAAGATGACAAATAACTTCTCTTAACTTGTTTTTTCTGCACATAAAAGACAAAAAAACATGAATTCTCTGCAAAAAAATGCCTTATTTCATAAGAAACTCTTAAATATAAGTCAAATATGATGCTTTAATGCAACTTTTCTGCTTGTCTACTGTTAAATTTACTTCATTTAGTTGTATTTAGTTAATTTATTTAAGTTTATTAAGTTGTTTTTGGTGCATTCTTTGGCAGGTTGTTGCTAAAATCAAACAAAAAAAAGGAACAAAATGTGATAGTATGTCTAAAAAATGACAAATAGCTCGGCTTAACTTGCTTTTTCTGCATTTAAAATACAAAGAATACACCGATTCCATGCAAAACTCCTCAATATGAGTAAATTATGATGCTTTAATGCAACTTTTCTGCTTGTCTACTGTTAAATTTACTTTATTTAGTTGTATTTAGTTAATTAATTTAAGTTGTTTTTAATCATTTAGTGCATTATTTTGCAGGTTGTTGCTAAAATCATGCAAAAAACCAAATAAAAACGAATAAAATGTAATAAGACGACTGAAAAATGACAAATAAGTTGTTTTTTTCTGCACGTAAATCATAAAAAATACACCTTTTCCATGCAAAACCCTTCAGTATGAGTCAATTATGATGCTTTAATGCAACTTTTCTGCTTGTCTTCTGTTCATTTAGTTGTATTTAGTTAATTTATTTAAGTTGTTTTTAATCATTTAGTGCATTCTTTGCCAGGTTGTTGCTAAAATCATGCAAAAAAACAAATAAAATGTGATAAGACGACTGAAAAATGACAAATAACTTGTTTTTTCTGAATATAAAACATAAAAAATACACCTTTTCCATGCAAAACTCTTCAATATTAGTCAAATATGATGCTTTAATGCAACTTTTCTGCTTGTCTGCTGTTAAATTTACTTCATTTAGTTGTATTTAGTTAATTTATTTAAGTTGTTTTTAATCATTTAGTGCATTCTTTGCCAGGTTGTTGCTAAAATCAAGCAAAAAATATTATTAAAGAGTAAAATGTGATGATATGTCTGAAAGATGACAAATAACTTATTTTTTCTGGATGTAAATCATAAAAAATACACATTTTTCTTTAGAAACTCTAAAATATGAGTAAATTATGATGCTTTAATGCAACTTTTCTGCTCGTCTGCTGTTAAATTTACTTCATTTAGTTGTATTTTGTTAATTAATTTAAGTTGTTTTTAATCATTAAGTGCATTATTTTGCAGGTTGTTGCTAAAATCAGGCAAAGAAAAACAAATAAAAAGGAATAAAATGTGATAAGACGACTGAAAAATGACAAATAACTTGTTTTTTCTGCATGTAAATCATAAAAATACACCTTTTCCATGCTGAACCCTTCAGTATGAGTCAGTTATGATGCTTTACTGCAGCTCTTGTTCTGTTCAGTGATAAATATCAGCCTCCAGGTTTAACTGCAGCTCTTCGACCCGTCGGTGGATCCGGGCCTTGTTTTCCTGACGGAGGTGGATCTGAGCTCCGGCGGCAGCGACCTCGGCTCCCCTCCTTCACCTTTAGGTGTTGATTGCTTTTAGGGCCCGGAGTCTCGGCCGAGGCCTTTTCCCATGGAGATTAGCGGCTCGGCTTTAGAGCTGTGTCGGCGGGTCACAGGTCAATTACAGAGTCGGGCCTAATGGTAGCAAATAACGTCAATCACCTTAAACGGGCCGCCGGCGGGACTTGTGCCTGACTTTGGGCTGGAATGTGAAGAATTCAGGGGGTTAAGCTGGCGGCATGGAGAGGCTGAGCACACACACATATAAACACACACAAACACACACAAACACACATAAACACACACACTTTAACACACACTCAGCATCACCGAGCAGCCATCAGTCCTGGATCCTGTAAAAATGCAGAAATTACATCCGTGGAAGCAAAAAAAAACTAAAAATACTTTAAATTTAATAAGTAAACAAACACTGGAGCTGCTTCTGGTTTGATTTCTCAATATTTGCAGCTGGTTTTGATCATAAGCTCTTAAAAAACAAAGAATAAAGGCGTTATTTACTGTTTTAAGGGTTTCTGGTGAGCCTGTGTTTTAAGTCGTGCTGTTAATCGAAACCATAAACCAAATCAAATCAAATCAACTCAAATTCAGTTTTTCACATTTTCATTACTACAGTTTATTTTTCGATGGGTTTTCATGTAGTGGTTTTAATATTTTAGCGTTTACATACTTATTTATATTAATTTTAGGAATTTATCTGATAAATTATCCTGTTTTTTTCTTGTTTTGTCAATATTGTTTTATAAATTTCAATAATTTTAAAGATTTTTTGCATTTTTTTTTGTCTGTCTTATAACTTGAGCAGCATTTCTGGTCGACTGACTTGATTTAAAATGTTCTTTATTAATGAACTTTATATGGTTTGTTTAATTCTTGATATTTTGTTCATTTTGTGAAATGTTGTAAATGTGTTAAATCAAATAATCCAAGAAGAAGAAGAATTTATTTATTTATTTTCATTTTCATTTTAATTTTTATCTTTATTTTAAAATTTTGTCTCTTTTTTATCTTTATTTTATTTCTATTTTTATTTGTATTTATATTTTTATCTTAGTTTTTATTCTTATTTTTCATTTTTATTTTCATTTTTATTTATATTTTATTTTTTCTCTTTATTTTTATTTATCTTTATTTTCACTTTTATCTTTATTTTTTATTTTTGTCTGTATTTCTATTTCTATTTTTTTATTTGTGCTTTTGTTTTCATTTTTATTTTCATTTTTATTTTTATCTGTATTTTTTATTTTCATTTTTATTTTCAATTTTATTTTATCTTAATTTTTATTTATTTGTATTTTTATTTTTGTGTTTTTATTTGTATTTGTATTTTCATTTTTATTTTTATTTAATTTTATTTGCATTTTTAGTTTCATTTTGATTTTTAATTTTTATTTCTATTTTTAATTTTCATTTTTATTTTCAATTTTATTTTTACTTGTATTTTTATTTTTATCTTTTTTATTTGTATTTGTATTTTCATCTTTATTTAATTTTATTTGTATTTTTATTTTTTTTAGTAACTTGTGAACACTTAAAGCTAGAAAACTTAATTTGAGGTTTTCAATCTTTGTGTGGTTAATTTAACCTTTTTTCTCAAATCACTTTGTAGCTTACGCTTTGCACAGGGCTCTTTTTGTTTTTATTATTGTTGTTTTTCTTCTCGTTCTTCTTGTTGTTATTTTATTTTATTTATTTATCTTTTGTCCATTAATAAAAGCCACATTTGGGTTAAAGGAGCATAAAATCATTGGAATCCTCGTGTAAAATTCTCCCCATGTTTGTTTTCTGTTTGTTTATTTGACTCCATAAATCCCCTCGGAGGACGTGACCTCGTGTCTTCAGAGCGTTGTTTCTGTTTTCTATCATTGTTCTCTAATTTCATCCATCTGTGCTGCTTCGGCTCTCGGCAGAAGCTCGGCTGCTTCGGCGCTGACTGCAGGAGGGATGATGGATTCCCGCGGTGCGTCCGCCTCCGTCCCACACACGCTGTTTGTATCCGCGGCCTCGTTTCCATGCCTCCCTCCCTCCGCTGGGATCCGGGCCCTGCAATCAGCCGCTTTATGGCCGCCAGGCTGCAGCTCGCTGCCCGACATGAACCGCACACTCGTAAAACTCAGACAAACAAGGAAACTGTCTGCAAACTCCTCAGAGATCCGATGTTGGACGAGAGAAATCAGCCCGATCAAACTGTTTTATTCCCACCAGCTGCCGACCTTCTGACCTCTGGGCGATGCTGAGCTGATATCAGACATGCTGGTGGAATATTAGACCAGAAACATGAGACCAAGGTGAAATATTCCACAAATAATCATAAACAAGTGTGACCTGATACATGGAGCGACATTAAAACATCCCATCAGGATTTAACTCCTGAGGTTCTTAAAAATTAAGGTGGAATTTCCTGAATTACCTGTTTAATATGTGTTGAAATGATAAAAATCTAAAGTAAAAATCATTAAAACTGATTCTGAGGGAACTTTTAATGTTTAACTTACAGATAAAATATAGATTTTACTATTAATTATCTGTAATTATGTAAAATAACAGTTTGAAATGTCATTTAAACTGATCAGTCCTTAATATGCATCATTTTTTCTTTCAAATAACAGCAAATTTAAAATAACAGTATTTTTGCAGATTTAAATACAGTTTTAAAAATGAATAGTAATTTTCTTTTACAGTTTGAATGTAAATTAATACTTCTTTGTGATTACACTATATTTTTATGTGTAATATAACAAAACAGGAATTTTAAAAAAATAACAGTTAAAAAAGTTACTTATCTTTTCTAATCCTTAATGAACTTTTCCTTTCACTTAACAGCAAATATATGTAAAATAATATGTTTTTTTTTTACATCCAGTGTAAAATACAGTAAAAAATAAAATAAATGTTGTGGTCAAATGGTGTTAAAATTCATAAAAATATAGATTTTTAATGAGGACATCATTTATGTTGTGTTTATTAAAGGCTGAAAAATGATTTTATTGTTGTAGTTTTGTTAAATTATAAGAATTATTTCGTTAAATTGCAGAAAACGTTCAGCAATTAAATTGATTAAATTTATCAAAATTAGCAAGCAAAGACGTTATTATTCTACAGATATTTGTTATTTAAAAGAAAATCATACAAAATTAAAGACTGAAAAATGGTAAATACTTTTCCTACTTTTGTTAAATTCTCAAAAATATCTTTTGGTAAATTAGGAAAAATATTGTTAAATGAATTAAAAGTATTTATTAATTATAGCAAGCAAGGAATATTATTTTACAGATATTTGCTATTATTTAAATAAAAATAATTATTTATATCAAAGACAAAAAAAGGTAAATAATTTTCATAGTTTTGTTAAATCAGAAGTTTTTTTGTCAAATTAAAATAAAAAAATAAAAATAATTAAAAATATTTATTAATATTAGCAAGCAAGAGATATTATTTTATAGATATTTGCTATTATTCTATTAAAAGAATTATATGTATTAAAAATTTAAAAATGGTAAATAATTTTCCTAGTTTTCTTAAATTACAAAACATATTTTGTTAAAGCTCAGAAAACAAGAGATGAATTAAATTAATTAAATATTATTAATAATATATTTATTAATAAAAAATAATTCATGCTTTTTTTCCCAAATGTGACTACTTTTAATGACCTCAAAATAATTAATAATATTAAGAAGAAAAATAAGAACAAGAACAAGAAATAATAATAATAATAATGATAATAATAATAATAAACTGTAATAATAGAGCACTTTTCAAAATAAAAGTTTTATTAAAAACAGGAAGTGTGTCCATAAATTCTTGGGACATCTGATTCTGGATGATCAAACTGTTTTATTCCCTCCAGCTGGAATCTCCTGACCTTCTCACCCTCTGACCAGACTCCTCCATGAACACAGTGTCTCCTCCATGAATGCAGCTTTAACCACTGACACCAGGCGGAAGCATTTTTACGGCCTCCAAGCTCCGCTGAACACGTTTAAAGCAGCCTAATTGTGGCTGTGAGCGTCTGAATGTGTTGGTGGTGACGACTGTAAAGGGCAGCGAGGTGCTGAGAAGAAAAGGAAGGTTAATGAGCAGCTTTCAAGTCGGGATTCGTTTCTGTGTACAGACCAATAAACGTGTCTGAGGAGGAACTACGGTGGCTGGGAGGAGCCAAACAAGGAGGAGACGCTTTGACCAAGTTAGTGTTTCTTCAAGGTTTGAGCAACAATATTAAGTAGAATTCTAGTTTGACTTGTTATTATCAGATCCACGACTGAATCTGAGCATAAGTCCAATAAGTTGAGTAAGTACCAGGATGTAGGAGGCAACACTGTAAAAAATAAATTCTGTAAAACGATGGGGAGACAAAAAAATAAGTTAGGAAACACTGTAATGTTCAAAAACTGTAAAAACAAAAGATTATAACAATGAATATCTCTAAATTAATAACATTTCAGCAGGTTTAAAGGCAGCAAATCAGTGTAATTTTACAGTCACACACTGTAAAAGAAAAAGTACAATAAAAATAAAGATGGTTCTTTTGTTCGCTGCTTTTGTTGACTTTTTTTTACAATCAACATGTAAATTAAAATTTTACAGGAAAAATCTGTAAAATAACAATTAAATTTGCTAATTTAAATGCTGCAAATATGTGTATTTTTTATTATTTACCATTTTTCCAGTACTTAATATACATGTTTTCTTTTTTTTTCAAATATCATTAAGTATTTGCAATATTTGGCAATATTTTTTGCTGATTTAAATATGGTAAAAATAGTTAAATTTTATTGTCAAATGTTTTAAAAGGACAAATTATCACTGATAAAAATATAGATTTGAGATGTGGACATATTTACACTTTATCCTGTAATTACATATTTATTTTAGAGTTTTTACACAATAGATTTGCTCATTTAAATGCAGCAAAAATTGTATATTTTCCAATGGTTGTGAAGGAACGAAATTATCTTTTGTTTTTCTTTTAAAAACATTTTTGATGTGGACGTTATTTTTATTTTACAAGATATTTTCTGTAATTTAACACGGAATAATTTAAAGTAAAAATCTGTAAAAACATTTTTTTTTTAATTTTCCAATCCTTAATATACATATTTTTTCTTAAATTAATATTAATAATATTATAATTATATAATATAATTATTGTATAATTATTATAAGATAAAAAAATTTAAGAAATTTAAAAATAAAGAAACTAAAATATTTTTGCTGATTTAAATACAGTAGAAAATCGTGTAATTTTAATTTTGGTAAATTTTGTAAAAGAATGAATTTTTATTTGGAAAACCACAGATTCAATGTGATATTATTAATTACAGTTATTTTAATCAGCATCGAGTAAATTAATATTTTTCCTCTAATTATCTGTAATTCAACAAAACAGGAAAAAATAATGTAAAATAACCATAAATAGTTTGAAAAAAATACAGTTAAAATGTTTTTTACAGTGTATATTTTCTATTTTCTTGATATATTAATATTGAACAGTGTTGTTATTGTGTTCAACACCTTCAAACCCCCAGTCACAGCTGATTTCTTCCACAGAAACATAAACTCAACCCGTCTTTTATTCACAGGTTTCATTCCTCGTTCTCCAGCCTTCAGTCTGATGCTCAGACGTTCGTTTCTGGTACAGTAGCAGCAGGAAGTTGCTGATGAGGCCTCAGTGGGCGACCGGAGCGTCGACCCGTGAAGACCCGCTCAGCTCCACTGAACTTTAAAGGTGAATCGGATCAGAGCTGCTGCCTGACGAGGGTTTAACTGCTGCTCCGGAGGAAACCTAATGAGTGACCAGTAATCAACACTACGACCGTGAGAGGAGAGAAAGGCTCTGATTAATGAGCTGAGGTGGATTCCTGGTCCGGAACCATCTGGGCCTCCATCTAAACCAATGACCTCACTGCAGTTCTCTGGCTGCCGTCCACGATGCAACGATCCCACAGCAGCCAGAGCAAAGACCAAACCAAGACGCTGAGACGCTGATGGCATGGTGTGTTTTTATTGTCGTTGTCATGGAACAAGAAGGTTTTCTAATGTTCCACATGCTGCAAACATGACGGTTATTCATTTGATGCTGAAATAATGCACAGAGACGAAATGCACACACTTTTAAATGGAAAGCTACCAATTATAACACTTCAAAATGTTGTTTTTTGGCCACCAGGGGGCAGAAAAACTCCAAAATAAACCACAACACTGACATATTCTCTCTTTACAAAGCTGCCACGGCTCACTTTACAATCAAATGCTTATGTGTGCATTTGAGTCCTGAAGCAAGACTAAAATCTAAAAGGCCACAGAGACGTGTGACAGTTTGTGTTTTTATTATTGTTGTGGCCACTGGTGTCACTGTGTCCGGACGGCCTGTGTGAGTCCAGCTGTGGCCGCCTTGAGAGCCGCTCCTGGAACCAGCTGGGCGTCGTCTCGGCTGATTAACCTGGAGCTGAGGACCTGCCTCCGGACCTGCCGGATTGGGCCACCACTCCACTCCCTCCACCTCCAGCCAATCCACCGCAGCCAGCTCACACCTGAGGGACATAAAACCTGCAACCAAGCTCTCAGCTGGGGCGACGGGGATCTAATGTGGCCTGTTTGCCCTGGTGCCTCTTTAGCTGTGTCCCAATTCAGGGGCTGCATCCTTCAAAGGACCCAGCCTACCCGTCCTTCGAAGGCTGGGTCTTTCTTAGGACGTGTCGGCTGCATGAGAAGGCTGCATGAGCGTTTGTTAAATGAGACGGTCCAGCCTACGATGAACTTCCTGCTTACATCATGACGTCTCGTAGCGCCGCTCCTTGTTGCCTAGCAACCCTGACAAACAAATTTTCATCCCGATGTTCAGGATAAGACGACGGTGTAATTTTACCTAATTTTTGACTAGATTTGATCCCGAAACTGTAATTTTTGTTTATTTAATATTAGTGCTGTCAAAAATATCGCGTTATTAACGCGTTAACGCAAATCAATTTTAACGGCGTCAATTTTTTTATCGCGAGATTAACGCGGGCGGGGGTGGGTGAGGCGGGGGCATGGTTGGCGAAGTCGAGGGCGAGGTGGTCGCCGTCGGAGTCCGACAGGATCTCCTGCTGGTGGTGGTACAGTAGCAATATTCTCGCTCGCCTTTCTGTCGGCTCCTTTTCCGCGTGCCGAACCGCGTGCCGCTGATGCAGATGCTCCGCCAGGTGACGGCGGCCTGGGGTGAACGCATGACGATTGACAAGACCAGAGTTATGTGTATGTTGTCAGTATGAACTGAGTTCTCATCGTAGCATATCTAGTCTGTAATACCACTTGATGACTAAACACAGCTGACGCGAATTCTCCGCCTCCTCCTCGTATAAAATGATAATTCAAGGGACATTTAGAATAGATAAAAAATGTGCGATTAATTTGCGATTAATCGCGAGTTAACTATGACATTCATGCGATTAATCGCGATTAAAAATTTTAATCGATTGACAGCACTATTTAATATGTTTTATATACTTGAAGACTTGAGGGTCTTGTTCTGTCCGGTGGTTCGGGACTAAACTGTCTGAGAAACAAGAAGCTGGTTTAAATCTGTTGACATCCACTGATACGAACTTCAAATATTATAAACCTCCACAGTCTCTGGGCTGAGTGTTTCTGATGAGGATCACTAAATACCTGCTGTCTGAACAGAAACCAGATATAATGTATGTTAAACATGTGATCAGATAACTTGGTGGAGCTAAACTAAGAACAGTGAGGAGAGTCATGTTTTCACTGGTCTACAGAGAATCACCACCAATAGAAGCTCCAGCAGGATTTACGTCCATTTTACTTCTTCTCCATATAATAACTTAAATAAGGATTAAATTAGTGCTGTCAAAAATATCGCGTTATTAACGCGTTAACGCAAATCAATTTTAACGGCGTCAATTTTCTTATCGCGAGATTAACGCGGGCGGGGGTGGATGGGGCGGGGGCATGGTTGGCGAGGTCGAGGGCGAGGTGTTCGCCGTCGGAGTCAGACAGGATCTCCTGCTGGTGGTGGTACAGCAGCAATATTCTCGCTCGCCTTTCTATTGGCTCTTTTTCCGCGTCCCGAACCGCGTGCTGCTGGTCCAGATGCTCCGCCAGGTGACGGTGGCCTGGGGTGCACGAATGACGATTGACAAGACCAAAGTTATCTGTGTGTATTATCAGAGTGAACTGAGTTATCATCATAGCATATCTAATCTGAAATACCACTGTGACCAAACACAGCTGACGCGAATTCTCCACCTCCTCCTCCTATAAAATGATAATTCAAGGGACATTTAGTATAGATAAAAAATGTGCGATTAATTTGCGATTAATCGCGAGTTAACTATGACATTCATGCGATTAATCGCGATTAAAAATTTTAATCGATTGACAGCACTAGATTAAATAGATGAATATTTATGACTGAATAAGTCGTTTTTGTGGTGGCCGCGGTCAGAAAGAATTTTGCCACAGTCTCAGTAAAATATAACTTAAAACTGGACAGTAAACGTTTTAAACTGCAGCGGCTCACATCAATAACATAACTTAATTGGTTTTTAGAACAAACTTTAACGTCGTCAACATTTGTATCGTAGCTATCAGAGTGAGCTGTAACATAATACTAATATTTAAAACTAGAATCCTCCACCGCTGATGAATCCATCTTCTCCGTCAGCAGTTAAAACTCCAGCTGTTGATCCAACTGTCAGCGGCCCGCAATGAATCTTGGGATATTTGGGGCTACGAAGGATACATCGATGCATCCTTTAAATCCGTGGAAAAGAAGGACGCATTCGTCGGCCGCATTTGAAGGAGTCTTGAAGTTTTAATGAAATGGGACGGCCTTAGTCGCACTGCTGTGACGTATGCGGCCTGGAAGGATGCAGCCCCTGAATTGAGACACAGCTTTTGTCTCTGTGATTTTGTGTGCATATTTCATCACAAACTCCTCTTACTGTTTGTTTTTCCTTCATATCGAGCTTCAATGGAGCAAAACAAACCTTTAAACAGCCTCTAAACGTTCGTGTTCCGTCTGCTTCGGGTACCGTCGGCACCAAACCGGGTTCAAAAGTTTAAACTCTTGTTGTCGGGACTCTTTGAGCAACTTACGGACTTACTCGGCCGTAATCCTCCTGTGTGTAACTGATTTAATGAACAGAGCGAAAACAGAGCTGCTAATCCGGCTAATGCTACCAGCTCCTCCAGAACTCTCCTCCTTGATGTTCATCGGCCCGTGAACCCTCAAGTCTGGAGCAAGAAGCCAAACCGTTGGAGGAGGATCTGCACCGTGTCGGAGTCTCTGGTAAATTCTGCGGCATGTGAGAGAGATTTTGAGTTTCGTAAGCAGATCTGGGCGTTAATTCTCCCCGTTTAGAGCTCTGGGCTGGATTTCAGTGTAATAAATAGTTCTCTGCTTTGCCAAATACCTTTCAGTCAATAAAACACCCGAATCTGCAGGTTTACCAGCCGAATGCATCATCCGTCAAACTTTAATCCACGTTCATGCCTTATTTAAAGTTTCACGAGGCTCTGAGGCACTTTGTCAGATTTAGAATAAGACTCTGGATCATCAGGATGCTCTGCCAAACGTCAAACTCTCCTCACACCGCTTCATTTTGAGTGTTGCAGCCTGGAAATCATCGCTGCTGCAAAAAAAAAAAGAAGGTTTAGCTTGTTTATTTCTGTAGTTTTTACACGACAGAACATCTCAGCAGTCAGAGGCATGAATCTGCAGGAAGCTACAAGCCTGTAGCGCCACCTGGTGGAGGATCTCTGCAGCTTGAAAACACTCGCACACCGATCAGCCACAACATTAAAACCACTGACAGGTGAAGTGAATAACATTGATCTTATTGGTACTATGTGGTGTTCTGATGGAAAACCTTGATCAGACTTAGACACCCAAATAAACATTGTCCCACAACAAACACACTCCCTCATGCTGATGGAAATCCCAAATGTCACTGGATGAAAATGCACCCCACCACATGGAAACAACACCAACCAATCAGGAACATGTGGAGGAACATGACAATGGTCCAACATGTTGATTTGACCTCCAAACTTCCTACAGCCCATTCTGATCAAACATCAACAGGATGCAGTGGAACAAGTTGGATTGACAGAGGCCCCACTGGACAAGGCAGAGTACCCAAAGGATCCAGTGGTTCCAGACCCCATAGGACACCCTGAGAGGTCCTTTAGTCCCAGTGGTTCAGAGCATTAAGGGGGACCAGCACAATATTAGGTGGTCAGAATTTTATGCCTGATCGGTGTAAATGGAAGAAAAGCTCATTATCAGGCAAAAGTATGTGGACAGATCACAGCTGCAAGGATTAACAGATTAGATGTCGACTGTTTAACTAAACAGCAGGTTCTTGGTTGTTGTTCTTCTACTTTGTCTTTGTGAGTTGTTTGGTGAAAACAGCTGCTGGAAATGAAGCTGATAAGAAAGACAATAAAAGCGCCGTAAAAACTATTTGCACTTCCAAAAAACAGCTTTACCATTCATCTGCATGGTACGTGCTAAGTGCGATATTTATTCCTGTTTTAGCTCCGTTTTGGTCTCCACCAGCTCCTGAGGAACTGATGTGGCTCTTTAGCAGCTAAATGTCAAAACGTTCTTCACCAGATATTTGCCCACGTTGACTTTTATGAGTTGTTTGGTGAAGACAGCTGCTGGAAATGAAGCTGATAAGAGTAATAAAGGCTAATAAATGAGCCGTAAACCTAAAACAATGAGATTAAAGAGCTTGAATTGGAGCAGTTTTACAGATATATATATATATATATGATAGGGGTATTTGTGTATGATACTACACTCTACATTAAAGCAATAAGCCCTTTAATCCATAAATTACTGACTCACTCTATGATGTAATACAATTATTACACTACTACGGCCCCATAATGTAATAAGGGACCCAAAATGTGGCAACTTGTTCCATTTTTGGTAAAACCTTTTTACGTTTCAGGCTCAGCATCTTGTTACTTTATTGACCAGTTATTACACTTTTTTAAATAGCAATTTGGGTCGTCGTTCCATATCGGACTTTAACAAGCCAATAGCATGCCGACGAGCAGCGTTAAGCTCCGCCCCGAACGGTTGGATTCAGCCAATAGCATAACAACGAGTAGCGTTAAGCTCCGCCCCGAACGGTTGGATTCAGCCAATAGCATAACAACGAGCAGCGTTAAGCTCCGCCCCGAACGGTTGGATTCAGCCAATAGCATAACAACGAGCAGCGTTAAGCTCCGCCCCGAATGGTTGGATTCAGCCAATAGCATGCCAACGAGTAGCGTTAAGCTCCGCCCCAAATGTGTATATAATAATTTAAATAATCATTTTGAATAATCCTTAAATGTATTATTTTGTAAAACCCCTCTTTGTTTTGAGTGTTAATTACTTTTTTGTATTCTTAATTTCAATTCTGTATTCTTTCTTTTCAATGATGTTGTGTTTTCAATGCATTGTT
The DNA here is from genome assembly GCA_024666655.1 of Dascyllus trimaculatus. Lineage (NCBI taxonomy): Eukaryota > Metazoa > Chordata > Actinopteri > Pomacentridae > Dascyllus > Dascyllus trimaculatus. The sequence continues at coordinate 4,652,930 of CM045461.1, forward strand.
TTAATATTCATTGTCTTCTTTGTCTCCGCCCCGAGCTGTTGGATTCAGCCAATAGCATGCCAACGAGCAGCGCTAAGCTCCGCCCCGAACGGTTGGATTCAGCCAATAGCATGCCGACGTTGAGCAGCGTTGATCTCCCGCCCGGAACTGCAAACTGCAATCGGGATACTTGACAGCAGGAGAGACAGGAAAGACGGCTGAGCTCCTCCTTTTCCTCACTGTAAACTGAAACTAACTCAGGAGAAAACACGGTCTCAGTCAGCTGCAGTCGCTCGTCTGCTCCAGCAGCGAACACGCCCGGTGTTTACGTCTCGTGCTGACGTCGCTCTTCTTGTTTTGTTCAGAGGTAAGTTTTTACGTGTTCCAGGTCGTCTTCGGGGTTGACAGGAGGAGGGTGGAGGCTCTGTAGCTGCTTTGCTCCAAAAACAACAAAACTACTGTTGTGTCATGGCGTTTATCCTCTTACATAGCTGCCTGGTAATTATACTCCCAGTTAGAGCATTTGTAGGGAAGTCATCCATTTGTTGTGGATGGACGGCCAGGGGAGGGCTGTCTGACCGGTGCAGGCATGTCTGAACTTGCCCAGGGATCTTGGCAGGACACCAACATTGCCGAGTTTCTGTGCAGGCCTCCCACTCAGCAACATGCCACCAAAGAGACGAGCTGCATCTGCTGCCAAGGCTGGAGGGAAGAAGGTGAAGGAGGAGGCTCCCGACACGCCGAAGCCCAAAGATGCCTTCACCTCTGCTAAGGAGGCCCTTCTGGCTGCAGGGCCACAAGTTAAAGGCAAGAGGAAGGTGGATGAGAACTGCTATCTGTCATCCTCTGGAGAGGTAGGAGAACACACACCACTGGGTTTATTCCTCTGTGTATCATACATAGAGAGGAGAACCAGATTTTGATAGATGTTCTGTTTTATTTCCAACAGATATACGAGGACTATGACTGCATGCTCAACCAGACAAACATCGGACATAATAATAATAAGTTTTATGTCATCCAAGTCATTAAAGTAAAGAACAAGTACTACTCATGGAACAGATGGGGTAGAGTGGTAAGTTTGTCCTTTTTGTTCATGTTTTTTGGATAATTGTTAAATATTAGGAATCACATCTGCATCAACATGTGTTTAAGATGTATTTTCCTGTACACACACACGCATACGTAGTGGTGGGTGATCGAGGCTTTGCTGAAGCTTCGACACTTTTTTTCAAAACATGGTTCATTGCTCGAGGCTTCAGTGACCCACAGTCCTCCAGCAGGACATCTAGTGGTCGGTAAAATGAAGTGCAATCGAGACGTGGTATTGACAGGTTCATGGATTGTTTTGGATTTGATTAGCCATGAACATTCCTGTTCGACTACACTAGATGACTGTATGGTTTCCATAGTGCAGTGGTTCTCAGCTGGTCCAGCCTCAGGACCCACTATGTCTCTATTAATAACAGTCACGACCCAAATTGTTGAAGTTTGCTGTTCCTGTTAACAAATTAAGGTTTATTTGGGTGTAGTCTCAACACGTTTTGATACAAATTAGGAAAATTTTGGCTTATTTTTTGCTCATTTTGTTATATTTGGATGCTTTTGCCACATTCTGGGCATATTTTGGCCCATTTTGACAGATTCTGAGCACATTTTGGTTCATTTTTGGGACGTTTCAGCATAAATTTCTCCAATTAGCTGGCAGAGCCAAATCTGGAGGTTAATAGTGGGCTGCTACTGGTGTCACCACCACTAAATATCCTGCTACTGAAAGCAAACTGTGTCATAAGAAGCACGTCCTTCAAAATAAAAGACTTTGTACCACGACTTCTTTGGAAGGGGGCATCCTTCTGCGACCCTCTAAAAATGGTTTCGCGACCCACTTTTGGGTCCCGACCCACCAGTTGAGAACCACTGCCATAGTGGATACAATAATAATAATACTAGTAATAATAATGACAACAACTATTGAAGACCATGTTTCGTATTTGGCATGTCTGATTGTAACCCTATATGCTCTTCACTGATATTTTGTGTTATGAAACATTTAAATGGTGCTGCTACATTCATGAGATGAGCTCTGCAAATACAGACGGATGTCGTTTTCACATGGGGCTGGTGCAACTATAGATTATATTATGGATTTTGGCAAAGTATGCTTTGGAGTTCATTGGTAAAGAGGTTTATGTGGGGGTGTGGATGAAGTGGCTGTGCTTGTGTAAGTGGCTATGAGTTTTTATTAAGAGACAACAGTTTATCCGCAGACTCAAGTGGTTTCTTCTTTTTACGGCTGGTCTGAATAGCAATATCTGCTATATATTCATCGTCGGAATCCAACGGCATTAGCATGGATATCGGATAGTGGTGGCTCAGCCAGGCGGCGGTGGGCACGAGTATTCAGATCTCAAAATTATTATTTGGATACCACAACGACCGAATATTATATTATAATATTCGGATCCAGCCCTAGTTCTTTTAGAGACTATTTCCCCAGCCTTGGAAAAAAACCAGTTCACAGCATAGACATATATACCGTATTTTCCGCACTATAAGGCCACTTAAAAGCCTTTAATTTTCTCAAAAATTGACGGTGTGCCCTTTAATCCGGTGCGCCTTATGTGTGCGCTGAGTTCCAAGCGCTCCGCTTCATTGACTGTCGGACCATTTTCCGCCGACATCGTTACGTAAAGTACGTACACTAAGTACGCCGGCAGCGTTGAACCAATTGGAGGATATTACGTAAAGGTACGTAAAGTACGTACGGTACGCTGACCTCTGCTACGCCTCCGGTAGGTAGGTATATACTGTACTACCTGTATGCTGAAAACATGCCTGGGCTAAGGTATCTGCTTTGACTGTTGTACAAGCTTTTGCGAAAGCCGGCATCATTACTGAACAGGCAACGAGACTGACTCTGACAATGACGAGAGGGAACCTGTCATGCTAGATGGCGAAATTGCCCAGCTGTTCAATTCAGATACAGAGGATGAAGACTTTGAAGGGTTTGAGACAGAAGATTAATCAAAAAATAATGTGAGTGTATTTGTAAATACGGTACGTTGTAAAATAAAGTTCAGAAAATTCACTGTTTTACTTCCGTTTCCTTATTATAGCATGCGCCTTTTAACCCGGTGCGCCTTATGTATGGCGTAAATCCAGAAATAGACCCCGTAATTGAGACTGCGCCTTATAATCCGGTGCGCCTTAAGGTGCGAAAAATACGGTACGTAGACGCCGCATTGACTGTGGAGGGACATGCCTAAAGCTCCGCCATCTTGGTACAGGGCTAGCAGAGGGGGGAGTGAATGTAAGTCTATGGAGGTAAGAGGTACTCCACAATCTTAAAGTAGAATTATTCACTGAATTTTTGACCGATTTCCAAACAGTTTGGTTTGTTAAAAACGTCACACATGTAGCTTTGACACAGGATGCTTGGATGCTTTTGTTCTATTTATGTCTGCCTGTCCGTCCTCCATGTCTGACGCTTGTAACAAACAATATATGTTGACAACTGATGGATTTATGATCACTTTTATAGTGCAGACATGTCATTCCTCTATAGACGTAATGCACTGTAGGGGCGAGTGGCACTGTACCAAGATGGCCGCCGCGTAGGCACGTCGGCTCCAATCGGAAGCGGCAGTCAACGCGGTGTCTACATATATATGTCTACGGTTCACACGGCACAGATGAGTTGGGGACACAGGAAGTGTTTGGCTACTTTATGGTAAATGTCTGCATTATATAGTGCTTTTCTCTACCTTAGTGGTTCCAAAGCGCTTTATAATGTGTTTCACATTCACCCATTCACACACCAGTGGCGACTAATCTGCCATTGGGAGCAACTTGGGGTTCAGTGTCTTGCCCAAGGACACTTCGGCATGTGGAGGGACCGGGGATCAAACCGCCAACCTTGCAATCAGTGGACAACCAGCTCTACCACCTGAGCCACAGCCGCCCTTTATTACTTTATGTCTATCTACACTGATTCTCTACAAAATATGCAATCTGACACAACACTACTGACTCTCAGAGCAATGAACAGCACTAAATAGGGATCTCCTGTCCCGGAGCGTACTCGATCCAGCCAAGTGATTCACATGTCAAACCAAACCCATCAGGTTTAGCTGCTTCGAACGTCATAAGCCACGTGACCAGAGCACGCCTCGGCACACCGGTTTGATACGTTTGCTTCATGAGCTACCGCGCATGTGTCGGCGCCTCGGGTGTCAGAGTACCATCACTATACATACATATATAGGTGTGTGTTTGTATTTTAATTGCATGTTCTAAATGACTTGAAAGCACCATCCTTAATTGATTATTATTGATTGCCTATTGCATGCAGTGTGTTAAGATAAGTGTGCTGACGGATTTCCTGATAAATATATTTATTATTTTAATTAATGGCACCGGCTCATGCTGCTGATGTCGATGCGATTCCTTTTGGTGCATTAATCAAATTGCTGCTAATTGCTTCATCTCTAATCTAAACTCAGGGGGAAGAGGGGCAAAGCAAACTTAGCCCTTTCGATAAAGCTGAGAGTGCTGTGAAGGACTTTGAGAAGAAGTTCAAGGACAAGACGAAGAACAACTGGAGCAACCGGGCGGATTTTGTGACTCACGCGGGGAAGTACACCTTGATCGAGGTGGACGGAGAGCAGGACGCTGAGGTCAAGGTAATGTGAATGCATCTCGGATATGAAGCCCAGGATCATTATAAACTAATAGTTACCATTATCATTATCATTAGTCAGTCCCTCCAGGAATTCACGATCGCAACAAATCCAACCAATCTCCATGAATTCTGCGCGACCTTGCAATTTTGTCCAATCACTGAGACTTTTCCGCTATTTTGTCCCGCCTCCTGTGAGTTCCACCAATCACAGCAGTCCCCAGTAATGCACGTACGTCACCGGATTCTCTTCCTTGTTTATGGTTTGAAGATGCAGACATGTGCCATAGTAACGTCTCTCACTTACAAACAAAAACTACTGCAGAACAATTCCCTGATGTTCTTCACCAAAGCGGAGCTAAACTGTTTTCACCCCGTGGAATATTGAGGTGGAACACAAACCAAAACCATCCACTGACAAACACTTTTCTACCGTAAACATATCAGGAGAATGGGTGAAACCAGCGGACCACAGACCAGACAAACCACCGTGATGAAGCTGTTGCATCCAGATCTGTGGCAGCACTGAAACAGTGAAGGTCAGTTAGATTCATTAACTGACGTGACGAGCTGTGAGCGTGTGTGTGAGAACACGCGTGTGCCAGGATGTGAAGTAAACTGTTTAAACTTTAAAATTTTTTAATGAATTATACAAAACAAAGAAAAAAAATGCAACTTTTTAGCAATTTTTTACAGTCTCCTGCAATTTCATCACAACAAAAACGCTTAAAACATCGCAATTTTTTAGAAAAGCTGCCGCGAATTCAGACATTTTAGGAGCAACAATCTGGAAAAACGCCCAAGAAATCCTGGAGGGACTGAATATTACTATAATATATGAAGGTGCTTGTGTGAACAGCACTATCTCGGGCACAAGTTCCGAACTAAACTGAGAGCAGCAAGCCGTTCTTTGTGACTCCAGCTCCCTGTGGATGCCTGCTGGGCTAACCTGCTACAAGCTAAATGCTAGCAAAACAACTTGCAGGAATCCAGCCGCCCTTCTGTGAGACTCGTCTGATAGCGCCTGAATCAGTGGTAGCAATAGATCAGACGTTTCATATTTTGTGCACACTTCTGCCAAAATCTGTACTCTTCGGCGTTACAGGTGGACACTGTCGATGGGAAGACGGCTAGAGGTTCAAAAAACGTCCTGCCTTGCACCCTCGATGGAGCTACGCAGGACCTCATCTCTCTCATTTTCAGCACTGACATGTTCAACGAGGCCATGGAATGTATGAACTTAGGTGGGTGTGTCTCTGTGCAAACAGGTTCATGTAGTTCTCAATGCTCAGTGTGCATAAAATACCTGTTGTGTGAGCCGCCTGTTTGGCTGGAATGCAAATTGTACTAAACTGGGTGCAGATTTAAAAAATAATCTCTGAGCTTTTGTATGTTTTCCTCAACTTCCAGTATTGCTCAGGAAACCAAAGAGTTGGGAATGTGACGTGAATGATTAACTATCGCTACGAGCAAAGGCTGAAGTCTGCGTTTATACATCTTATCTCAGCATTTGATGTCAGATGATTGTTTGTTGTGGTCATTGTGTGGTTTTTCTAACATTTAGAAGTATTTGAGAACAGTTTGCACCTTCAAATAGACTAAATACACCGTTCAAGATGCCTTTCCTGAGCAGCAGCAACAATCATCTCGGTGTGGTTTGTGTTTTTCTGTGTGTGCTGATTACACAGACATCAAAAAGATGCCTTTGGGCAAGCTCAGTAAGGTGCAGATTGCAAAGGGCTTTGAAGTTTTGGAGGAGATTGAAGCGGCTATGAACCAAAAAGACGAAAGCCGATGTCTGGAGGAGCTGTCGTCTAAGTTCTTCACCACAGTCCCGCACAACTTTGGCAGGAACAAACTGCCGACCATCGACAACAACGAGATTATCGAAGAGAAGAAGGAGATGCTTATGGTAAGATTTTAGCTGACATGTATTGGAATGAAGTGTCTCTCTGTGAGGCTTTCCCAGTCCTGAATGCACTTTCCTTTTTATATGCTCTACAAAGGTGCTGGCTGACATTGAGCTTGCCCAGACTCTGAAGTCAGAGACTGAGAAGGCTCAGGAGGAGATGATAGAGACAGTTCCTCATCCTATTGACCAAGACTACGCTTCTCTCAAATGCAGACTCACTCTAATGGACAAGCGTACAAAAATGTTCAAGGTACTGTGTCTTAAGTGATGAGGTGAATACAGAGCGCTTGCATTGTTATAACTGATCTGAGGTCTCCCGCGCATCTTCCAGTCTCTGTAGCAGTATTTGTTGTTTTATTTATTTGATTTTTCTTTTTTTTTTTACATTCAAAGATCATACAAAAATACGTGAGTGCGACTGCATGGGACCATCATAAACCGAAAATTGTCAACGTTTGGGAAGTTGATCGAGAAACAGAGGTAGGGATCCACTTCTGGTGAATTTGGTGAGGCCAGGGTTCTTGGATCGATCTAACGCACGTGTTGCACATCGCAGGGAACACGCTTCAGCGAAAACGACAACCTGGACAACCGCCGTCTGCTGTGGCACGGCACAAACATAGCGGTGGTGGCTGCTATCCTGAAGAGCGGCCTGAGGATCATGCCCCATTCAGGCGGCCGAGTCGGTTGTGGAATCTATTTTGCATCCGAAAACGGCACGTCTGCATGTTACGGTAAGGTTAAAAAAATATAGTACAGACATTTATTGCAGTCATAAACATCACGTTGTATGCGAATCACACTTTTTTGTTCTGCATTTTTAGTACGCACTTGTAAAAATACTGGAGTGATGTTTCTTAACGAGGTGGCCCTTGGCAGAGAGCATACCATTACCAGAGACAACTATTCCTTGAGGAAGGCTCCTGCAGGCTATGATAGTGTGGTGGCACGAGGCATCGTGGAACCAGGTACATTACTTCCTAAGTTAATTTCTTTATTACTTCTGCCAAGGAGGTTATGTGATGGCCGGCGTTGGTTTGTTTGTTTGTTATTTTGTTAGTTTGTGTTCAAAATAACCCGAAAACTCAAGGAGGGATTTGGATGAGGCAGGGTCTCCCGTGCCCCAAGTGGAGGAGTTCAAGTATCTCGGGGTCTTGTTCACGAGTGAGGGGAGGATGGAGCGCAAGATTGACAGGTGGATCGGTGCAGCGTCTGCAGTCATGCGGTCGCTGTACCGGTCCATCGTGGTGAAGAAGGAGCTAAGCCAAAAGGTGAGGCTCTGTATTTACCGGTCAATCTACGTTCCGACTCTCACCTATGGTCATGAACTTTGGGTCATGACCGAAAGAACAACATCCCGGATACAAGCGGCTGAAATGAGTTTCCTCCTCAGGGTGGCTGGGCGCACCCTTAGAGATCAGGTGAGGAGCTCAGTCACCAGGGAGGAGCTCGGAGTAGAGCCGCTACTTCTCCACATTGAGAGGAGTCAGTTGAGGTGGCTTGGACATCTGTTCCGGATGCCTTTGGGGCGCCTCCCTGGGGAGGTGTTCCGGGCATGTCCCACAGGGAGGAGGCCTCGGGGTAGACCCAGGACACGCTGGAGGGACTATGTCTCTCAGCTGGCCTGGGAACGCCTCGGGGTCCCACTGGAAGAGCTGGTGGAGGTGTCTCGGGCGAGGGAAGTCTGGGCCTCTCTGCTTAGACTGCTGCCTCCACGACCCGGCCCCGGATAAATGGAAGATAATGGATGGATTTGTATGAAATTTTCAGGAAATGTGTGAAATGGGACAAGGAACAAATGATGACATTTTGGGACTGATCCGGATCACCGTCTGGATCCAGGAATTTTTTTTAATCTAAGTGTAACCAGGTGTACAATTAAATGCGGTTTACTCCAAAAGCCACCAGAGGGCACTCTTGTTTTTGGGGTAACTCCCTGTGACCACATGAGCTTTTGGGGCTCCACGCGACAGACAGCGAGAGCAGAGTCGGCACCAGACAAAATTCACTGGGGTGACATAAAGAAAACTGCAGGGGGCACAAATTCGGGGGGTGGGGGTGCGGGAACGTTCATCGTTGGAGTCTGGCGGTATTAGCATGGATATCTCCTGCTGGTGGTGGCACAGTAGCTGTGTCCTCGCTCGCCATGCCTTTCCGTCGGCTCCTTTCCTTTTCCGCCTCCCGAACTGTGTTCCGCTGGTGCAGATGCTCAGAGTAGGGTGGGGGGGCACGGCCCTCGAATGCCCCCCCCATGACGCCAACGGCAAGCAACAATGACGGACTTCTCTTTCCTTCTTGAGCGACATACGCACGGTTGGGCCGGCATTCTTATCTCCGGTTGTCTAAGAAGCTGGGAGGCTGTTAGGAGCTGCCGTGCTAGAGGCCGCGCCTGTTCATTAGGTCGGATGGGGTGAAGGCCGCATTGTTGGTAGGACATTTGAACTGTATGTAATTACATCTGTATCTGTAACGTTCCATAGAAAATATGTGAATTGGGAGATTGTGTTGGGGGTGGACTGAAGCTCCTTGGTGGAGGTATGAGCTCTCTGAGGGCCTTTGTAGTTCATCCAGTAATAGTTTGTTCTCTAGTTCTCTGTAAGTATAATGTTTTAAACACACATCTTCAGTGTCTGAAAGTCTCTCACAGTTTGAACAAAGTTTAGGTTGGCAAAGGTAAACTAAGGTTTAGACCTGCAGTTTACGTTCAAAATCGTATCAGTTCATTTAGGTTCTTCTTCCTTATTTTATTAGTTTCTGACTAAAAAAAAAGAAAAGCTTTTGAGAACCAACCTGTGAGTATTTTGTTTGTTAAAGTTGGTAATTTCTGTTTTTAGATCCCTCCAAGGACATCTTCATCACCCTGGAGGGAAAGAAGGTTGCTGTGCCGCAGGGTAAGGCCATAAATCAGCCCCAGTTCTTAGACAGCTACTTCACCAACAGTGAATATCTCATCTACAAAGAGAGCCAGTGTCGCATTCGCTACTTGCTGGAACTGATCATGTATTGATCATTCAAATCAAAGAAAGAAGCAGATCCTTTGAAAACGAAAAGTTCCTCGTTGCTTCTTTGCAATGGGCTTCCTACTGCACTTGGATATGCGGTTTTCTTATCTAAAATGGCTACTGTCTTTATTATTACAATGAGAGTGTAGATGTCTCTACAATGACTAATTCTTTTCTGTGCCTTATTCTTAATGCATTTGTGATAAACTGCACTTCTTTTGCACATACTAACAAACTGTAATGATTATTTCCTCTACCATGAAGAAATGGTAGTTTGCACTAGCTGCCACTGATTGCTGAAGGCATTTTATTTGCACACTTTTGCTTTTAAATTGCACACTGCACCTTGTGCTCTGTTTGGAATTTTTACCTCTGCCATGGTTTGTTTGTTTGTCTGTGCGCAAAGTAACTTGAAAAGTTATGGACGGATTTGGATGAAATTTTCAGGAAATGTGTATTCTTTTTTTTGTGCTACTTATTTTATCCATTCACTGTCGTCCAATTAATTTGTTCACAATAAAGAACCAACATATATTTCTGTGTCCTGTTGATTTCGCCAGACGACGCAATGATACTTTGTCACTGGGAGATTGTGTTGGGGTGGACTGAAGCTGCTTGACGGTGGTCTGCGCTCTATGAGGGCTTTTCTAGTTTGTTTGTGTTCAAAATAACTCAAAAACTCATGGACGGATTTGGATGAAATTTTCAGGAAATGTGTGAAATGGGACAAAAAAGAAATGATGACATGTTGGGACTGATCCGGATCACCATCTGGATCCAGGATTTATTTTAATCTAAGTGTAACCAGGTGGACAATTAAATGCGGTTTACTCTAAAAGCCACCAGAGGGCACTCTTGTTTTTGGGGTAACCCCCTCTGACCACATGACATTTTGGGGCTCCACGCGACAGACAGCGACAGTGACGGAGTTCTCTTTCCTTCCTGAGCGACATACGCACGGTTGGGCCGGCATTCTTATCTCCGGTTGTCTAAGAAGCTGGGAGGCTGTTAGGAGCTGCCGCGCTAGAGGCCGCGCCTGTTCATTAGGTCGGATGGGGTGAAGGCCGCATTGTTGGTAGGACATTTGAACTGTCTGTAATTACATTTGTATCTGTAACGTTCCATACAAAATATGTGAATTGGGAGATTGTGTTGGGGGTGGACTGAAGCTGCTTGGTGGAGGTATGAGCTCTCTGAGGGCTTTTCTAGTTAGATTAGTGTCGACTATTAAATTAATCATCAACTATTTGGAGTCACTTAAAAGCTAAATTCTCCTATTTCAGCTTCTTAAATGTAAATATTCTCTGGTTTCTTTCCTCCTCCTTGACAATAAACTGAAATGATGATAAAACACTCATAAAGCACTCAGTTTAGCTTTTATTTATCTTTTTTTCTGTTAAGAATGTGACTAGTAAGAAAATAGAAGGAAATAATCTGCTGAAAGGGGATTAAGTTTGTTCTTCTGTTTGCTTTATGGGGACTTACATCAACAAAGTTAGCTTGTTTTGAGTGAAATTAATGATCTCCTACCACCACGCTGAGGTGACAACAGCAAGAACATCGTGAGCTACAGTGTTCGTCTTTATTAAAGGGAACAAGTGATGATTTATACATTAATAACAGCCTGACTTTACACCTGAGCTATGATTGTGAAAGTGCAAGAAAACAGAAATGAACAGCAGACTGTCAACATTTTAAAGGAAATTTCACAATTTTATCCCAAATATTATTAAAAGGAGTCGAACGCAGCTGAAAGTAAGGAGTGTTTTTAAAAGCTCGGCTCCCGGAGGCTCGGACAAGATGAATTTCGATGCACACAATGAGCAAAATCCGACATTAATCTTTCCACAGCGGCTAAATTTACTTGTCATCTGTCTCCAGGGTTTGGGAGGTGGGTTTTGCAGCCAAATCTCAATGAAATCTGAGCTTCCAGAAGAGCTCACAAGTGGACGGATCACCAGTTTGTTCACTGTGATGGATCAACTGCAGCAGGTTGAACCAATTCCTAACAGCTGTGCATTAAACCTGTATTATTGAGCTTCTCAGGAATCAATTATTTAGTAAATAGTAGATTAAAAGTCAGTCAGATGTGGCTGAAAAGACGTATAACTCTTAGCAAACGCTGTTAAAACAACATTTAGATGCTAGTTTTAACCTCATTAAAGCTTTTCTCATTAATTAATTAGGTTAAAAATATGAAGTTTGATCTTTCAGTTCATGTTTCCTTCCTTCAGTCTTCGTCTCGGTGACCTGAAGTAACCTCTCCTGTTTGCTGTGAGGAGTCGATGTCATCGTCATCATCATCATCCTCAGATGAAGGCTTCAGTCGGGACTCACAGGAGAATAAAGGTCTTCATCTAATCATCAGACAGTGATAAAAATCAGCAAATGTGGCAGATTTTTTACAGATTTTCTACGGGTGTGTTTAGTGTCGTCTACCTGAACTCTGCTGGTTCGTTTTCGCTCTTGAATAAAGAGGATTGAAGAGGCCAGAAGACGACTGACCGGGTTCAGGGTCTGTAATATGAGAGAGCAAAACAACCGTTAGACTTTATAGAATTTATATTAATAAAATAAAATTAAATAAAATAAAACTAAATAAAATACAATATAATACAATACAATAAAATTAAATAAAACTAAATCAAATTAAATTAACTAAATTGAGTTAAATTAAATTAAATTCAAAAATTTAATTAAATTAAGCAAAACTTGTCTAATAGTTCCCATAAAATTACAATGAAGCACCAAACTTAATTAAATGATAAATACCAGTTAAAATTGTACACAAAAAATTGTAATTTCAAAATTTAAATACAAATTTTCACCATCAAAAGAAATATAAAATCAAGAATATACAGTCTAATTAGCCACAATTTGGTTGTTGTTTCTTGTAAATATTTTTTTTGCATGTTTTATTATTGTTTGTTTGTTTTTTTTACAGTCAACACATATATTAAGTTATATATTTTTTCTGTATATTATATTATCTATAATTTACCAAAACAGAGATGATCTATAAAATAACAATTAAACAATTTATTACTATTTTTATTAGATTTTTTTCTTTCAAATATCTGTAAAATAATAATAATTAAATACAGTAGAAATAGTTAAATTTTATGGTCAAATTCTGTAAAAAAAAAAAAATTAAATTGTTTCTTTTTTCTGTTATGTAAAAAAAAAGAAATTACTGTTTAAAAAATTACAGTAAATTGTTAAAATAAAATTACAATTAAACTGTTAAAAAATAATAACAGCGTTGCACTAAAAAACCACCTGATCCCCTGTTTGAAGGGGTTTTCCTTTAATTCGTCACCCCTCTGTTTAAGTAAATGGGGAAACAATCGGGCTGCATCTGCTGCTGCAGCTTCACATTAACAGACATGAGAGAAGTATTGATCTAAATTCATCAATAAGTTGAACTATTCCTTCAGATTCTGAGCAGAAAACAGCCGTAAACAGCCGTAAACAGCCGGTCAGAGAGCAGACAGCGAGCTGGACTGACTGGGGATGACGTTGGTGTAGCCGCTGCTGATGTTCTCGTAGCATTCTCCAGACGAGGTGCTCGAGGTGTCGAAGGAGTCGACGGAGATCTTGGACACTCTGGCGTACTGAGGATCTGCTGGGACGCCGTTGTAGCCAGTAAACGCTGCCGCCGGCTCAGCTGTGGGTTCAGGGCCTGGAAGTAAAATCAGAAATATGAAAATAAAGACAAAAAAAATATTAAAAACTGGAAAAATAAAATGTGGAAATTTAAAATTAAAGGAAAAAATATTAAAAACTGGAAAAATAAAATGTGGAAATTTAAAATTAAAGGAAAAAATATTAAAAACTGGAAAAATAAAATGTAGAAATATAAAATTAAAGGAAAAAATATTAAAAACTGGAAATATAAAATGTAGAAATAAAAAATTAATGACAAATAATTACTTTAAAAAATGAAAAATTAATGTAGAAATATGAATTTAAAAACTTAAAATATTAAAACAAAAAACAAAATTTAGATATATAAAATTAATGACAAATAATGATTAAAAACAAGATAATAAAATTAGAAATATGTAAATAAAGAAAAAATATTAAAACAGGGAAAATAAAAAGAAGAAATAAGAAATTAAAGACAAAGAATTAAAAAAAAACCCTGAAAAATAAAATCTCGAAATATAAAATTAAATGTAGAAGTTATTAAAAAATAATGGAAAAATAAAGTGTAGAAATATGAAATGAAGGACAAAAAAGATTTGACAAAAACAAGAAAAACTAAATGTTTTACATTTTATTTGGATTTGATTTGATTTGATTTATTTTTCTTGTTTTTTAAAATCTTTTTAAAATTATATTAATTTAAATCCCCAAAAAAATTAGAAATAATAAATTAAAGACAAAAAATTAATAAAAACTAGAAAAACAAAATGTATAAATAAAAAAATTAAAGCGAAATAATTATTTAAGAACAGGAAAAAGCAAAGATATGAAATTAAAAATGAAGAAATAATAAATTAAAGACAAAAATAAAATATGGAGATATGAAATCAAAGACAAAATAAATTATTTAAAACAGGAAAAAATATAGAAATATAAAAATAAAGAATAAAAAATATTAAAAACTGAAAAAAATCGAAGAAATGATGTCTGGGTTAGATTCCTGCTAAATGTTTAAAAAGAAAAATAAAATACTGGTGATGTATCGATAAAACAGAATAACAAACTGACTGTGAATAAAATATCGTGCTTAATTTGAAACCAAACTAAAGCAGTTTTAAATTATTTAATTATTATTTATTTAGCAGCAAGTCCTGCATAAATGTATAAATGTCTAATAATATCATTATTTTATGGATGTGGTGCTTTTACATGTAAATTCTTTTAATAAACCGGAGATCAGATTAGATTCTAGACGTTAAACAGACTGTTGGAGTCTTATTTAAATCACAAACCAGTGGAAAAGCTTTTTATTTATTTTATTTTGGTATTTATGTCGCAAAATTACATTTATTCACCAAGTTCTCCTTTGCTGTTTGACCTCCAAATAAATGTAAAAATTAATTTTAAAAAAATGAATGGAACAGTTTGAATCAGTCTTTTTGAGTTCTGACAACGTTTAATGAGGTTATGTTGAACAAACAAACCTGAGATTGACGATTTAGCGAAACTAACTGTTAAAAACTCCGTCCTGAAGTGGAAAAATAAAGAAGGAAAGTTGAAAATCTGAAGAAAAATCAAGTTTTCAAAAAGATTTTATTAAATTAACTCGACTTAAATTTAGTTTTAATCAACTGGGGCAGAAATTGGACTTTAAATGACAGAACTAACTAGCAGCTTTATAATGTTGTTTTTTCTCCTTAAATCGATAAATTAGATGTTTTATCTTCCAGCCCTGCACTTAGTGAAGTTGTGGGAAAAAGTTTAGATGATTTTATTGATTCTTTTTGTCTTTTCTGTCCGCTCAGGTTTGGATTGGCGTCTGTAGTTTGCCTGTGCAGGTTGTTTACGACCGATTAAAACCAGTGAAACTCAGAGTTCCTCCTCCTGCTGCTGCTGCTGAGGTCGTCTGCGTTTGTGTTTCAGATCTGCAAAAACCAAACAGTGACTCACCTTCCTCGCAGAGCCTGTCGAGACCCGGAGGCCTCACCGAAGGGTTGCCGTCGGTCCTGTAGCGCTGAGAATCTGGGTGCAGCAAAAAAAAGAAAAACGACACGGCGGTTTTTACCGACGGTGCAGAAACACCCTGCAGACGGCCTCCATCGGCAACATGCAAAGAAGCAAAAGGCTGAACTGAGGAGGAGTAAAAGAAGGTGTCTCACTGCGGAAGGTGGATAAACCGACAGACGGCTCATTGCTCGGGTCATACTGCTCATAGTCTGTATCTACTGACGTGCTGTCGACGCTACTAAGCTGCGTCCACAGAGGCCGAGGGTTGGAGGCCACTTTTTGGGGCAAACACACAGAGAAATCAGTGACGACAGGCTTTTTTTCACCGCTGGGCAGGTGAACAAACACAGTTAAATGCAGGACGTGAAGGAAGAAAAGGGCAGGAATCATCAGAACACGAGGCGTGGAGGCGTGGAGGCCACTGACCGTCTGGCTGCGGGGGGTTCGGGGTGACTTTGACCAGGCTGACGGCCTCCTGGTAGCTGTTGTGGTGGTTCTCAGAGGAAGGCGTCCGAGGGTTGGAGCGGGTCTGCTGCACCAGGAACGCTGAGAACAAGAAAACACAGCGTGAAACGAGAAGCAGCGGCTTTCTGTGTGGTTCGGGCTGCAGAAAACCAGGCTGCTGCTGCTGGTTCGAGTCCAGCAGTGAAGGAATCTCAGGTCACAAAGCTGCGTTCTCACAGCGTCTACAAGCGTCGTCTCCCTGATTCACAGCAAAAAACTCCTTAAACATATTAAATTACTGCAAAAATACAGCCAGACTCCAACTGTTTTCACAAAACACATTTAAATGCTGTAAAATTTGATGCTTTTTGGAGCAGAAAACCCAAGAATGACACTAAAATCAAGGTGTGAACAGATGATTATTACATTATTGATTTTCACAACAAGTTAAAATGTTTACTCTTGATTTCTACAATATATTTAATATATTTAAAATTTGTCGAATTTTTCTGCTTTTTCAGAAATGTTTCCGATCCATAAAAAATATAATCTTATTAAAAAAAACTCTTAAAAACATGTTTAAAAATAAATTATTTAATATGCATAATGCATCTTTAAAATGACAGCAATTATATTTAAATTATTTTTTAATATTTTTGATGATTTAAATGCAGTAAAAATAATGTCATTGTTGTAAAATGTTGTAAATATAATATTATAATAATAGAGATTTTTGATGTTGACGTTATATTTTGGGTTGTTTTTTGTGGTTAAAATGTAAATAAATATTTATATTTTTAATATTAATATTTTTTCTGTGATTTTACTAGTTATTATCTGTAATTTGACATAACAGGGAAAATCTAAAATAACAGTACATCGTTTTAAAAATTACAGATAAAAGCTTTGTTACTTAAAAAACTAATTACAGTGTGAATATTAGTAATCAATCAGACCGATAATTGATATTTGGAATATGTTAGATATACATTTACATCTTCACAATTTTTTTTAAACAGAGAAAATCTGAAAACACTTTTTAAATTATCTACCATGTTTTTAATAATAATAATGATAATAATAATAATAATAAAATAATAATAGTAGTAGTAATAATAATAATAATAATAATAATATTAATATAACAACAATAATAATAATAATAAAAATAATAATAAACTTGCTTCTTTTCAAATATTAGCAAATATCTTTAAAATTACAATTTTTAAAAATAATTTAAATACAGTAAAAATCATGTAGTTGTTGTAAAATGTTGACATTATATTTTCGGTTGTCTGTTTTATGCTTAAAATGTAAATTAATATGTAGATTAATATTTTGCTTTTATTAGTTATTATCTGTAATTTAGCAAAACAGTAACAAGTACATTTTTAAATTATTCCCCATATTTCAAACCTTAATATTCACATTACTTTTCAATTTCTTTGGCAAACGTTTTTAAATGATCAGTGTTCAGATCCAGGTAAACTGACCGTGTCTCCGTCTGTAGTGGCAGCACAGGACGGTGTTGGTGATGAGAAACACCAGCAGCAGCAGAGACACCGAGATGCTGCCGAGGAGCTCTGGAGACGAGAAGAACGGATCCACAGCTGCAGAGACGGAGGTGGGACCTGCAGGAACATCAGGACGGACACTTCAGATCCACCAGGGAGGCTGTTAATAACACTCAGAGACAGAAGAACATTTACCAGCTGGAACATTTACCAGCTGGAACATTTACCTGAGGTCCAGGTGGGAACGACAGACGCTGAGTCTGTGGTGGCTGAAGGGAAACCCAGAGAGCCTGCAGACAAAACACCAGCTGTAAACATCGATACACCAATATATTGATCCTCTAACAGGAGAGGCTTCAACAATCTACACATCATGAGGTACACTGTTAAAAAACTTTTTTTAAATTTCATTTTTTAAACAATTTACTGGGATTTTACAGAATTTCTGTTTTGTCACGTTAAAAGTAAAAACTAGTAAAATCACAGAAAATGAATGAATAATTATAAATAATGTCCAAAGAAAAGTCTTCTTTTTTTACTGCTTTTAAATCAGCAAAAAATATTACTGTAATGATGTTTTCTATTATTTGAAAGACAAATTATGTATCATAACATAACACATATATATGTGTGTGTATGTATAAATTTAACTGTTATTTTTACAGATTTTCTCTGTTTTGTCACGTTACAGGTATTAACTAGTAAAATCACAGAAAAAATATTAATTAATGTGCATATTAACTGCAAAAAGCACACCCTAACTGTAAATAACGTCCAAATTAAAAATCTATTTTTTCAAATGGTAATTTGTTCTTTTATTGCGTTGAACCATAAAATCACATTTTTTATTATATTTAAATCAGCAAAAAGTATCAGTTTAATGATGTTTCCCATTGTTTGAAAAAAAAATATGTATGCATAATTAAAAATGGTAAATATGTGTACATACATAGATACACACTGTTGTCTATGAAGTTGGAATAAAACATTTTTTACTTCTGTGTTTTCTCCACAAACGATGAAGGCAGCTCATTGACATTTTCCGATTTCTACTGTACAGATTAAACAGCTGCCGATCATCTCGTCCGGTAGTTAGTCGTGGTCGTCCTGGAGATTTTGTGGCCTCTAATGACCCTCCTCTCCATGATGTCTGAGGATTTTACAGACCACACTCTGCGATATTCTAGGGAAATCAGCAATGTTGGCTTGTTTGTGTCCGTCCTGTCGGAGTGGAGCCACTCTTTGGTGTATTGTCAGTTGGCATATAGCCTGGGGAACTTCTGCGTTAAATTTGGTTGAAAAATATGTAGCCAATTCTGAAAAAGTCGACTTACTGCTACAGATTTTAAGCAGGAAAAGGACGACACAGCCATGGACCCAGTATGTATTCAATGAACCTGGTCAAAGTGATACTGATGTGTAGAAATAGGAATAAAAGACGAATGTGTCTGAAAAATAAATGATTCCAACTTTATGGACAACAATTTATCTATTTATCCATCTATCTATCTATCTGCCTATCTATCCATCTATAATTAGAAAAATCACAGTGGAACAAACAAATAATAATAATGTGCATGTTGACTCTAAAAAAGGGCCAAAACTGTGGACTGTTGATTTCCACATCAAATATCTGTATTTTTACGTGACAATAATTCAGTAATTGCTCTTTTACAGTGTGTGATCGTAGAATTAAAACCCCTTTACTGCATTAAAATCAAAGACAAACATCACTATTTCAGAGTTTAACAGGTTTTTTTTAATTATGTGTGATAAATGGATAAAGTATATTTCTAATTTCCATTTTCATTAAAGTCTCTCAGCCCAATACGATACTTTCTTCAATCCAAATCACAGTTTTCCTTCATTCAGAACCTCAAACAGAGAAACTCACCGTTGCAGACGACCCCTGAGGCCTTCGAGTCCACACACAGGTGAGGTCTGTTGAAGATCTCCCTGCACTGCCACAGACTGTCGTAGGTAAAACACATGTAGAAGTACTTGGGCCCGCTGTTGTGTCTCAGAGGAGGGACAAACTGGGAGAACTGGGCCGGCTGGGATCCACACTGCAGCATGGAGCACACCATGGCGGCCATGTCTCTGTTCCAGCAGTGGTCACAGACGGTTCCCCAGCTGCCGTTACGATGCACCTCCACCTTACCAGAACACCGATCCAACCCTCCAGACAGCCGGACGCCTCGCATCTCTGGACACAATCACACAGTCTGAGAGTGTAGAGGCAAAATAACAACACTGTCCTTCTTCCTACATCGTTTTAAGTCTCTTTGTGGTCATTTTGTGTCTCTTTGTGGTCATTTTGAATCTCACTGTGGTCATTTTGTATCTATTTATAGTCATTTTGTATCTCTGTGGTCATTTTGTGTGTCTCTTTGTGGTCGTTTTAAGTCTTTTTGTGGTCGTTTTGCATCTATTTGTGGTCGTTTTAAGTCTCTTTGTGGTCATTTAGTGTGTCTTTCTGGTCGTTTTAAGTCTCTTTGTGGTCATTTTGTGTCACTTTGTGGTCATTTTAAGTCTCTTTATAGTCATTTTGTATCACTTTGTGGTCATTTTGTGTCACTTTGTGGTCATTTTGTGTCACTTTGTGGTCATTTTGTGTCATTTTGTGGCCATTTTGTGTCATTTTGTGGCCATTTTGTGTCACTTTGTGGTCATTTAGTGTCTCTTTGTGGTCATTTAGTGTCTCTTTGTGGTCATTTTGTGTCTCTTTGTGGCCATTTAGTGTCTCTTTGTAGCCTTTTTTTGTCTCTTTGTGGTCATTTTGTGTCATTTTGTGGCCATTTTGTGTCACTTTGTGGTCATTTAGTGTCTCTTTGTGGTCATTTAGTGTCTCTTTGTGGTCATTTAGTGTCTCTTTGTGGCCATTTTGTGTCTCTTTGTGGTCATTTTGTGTCTCTTTGTGGTCATTTTGTGTCTCTTTGTGGTCATTTTGTGTCTCTTTGTGGTCATTTTGTGTCTCTTTGTGGTCATTTTGTGTCTCTTTGTGGCCATTTTGTGTCTCTTTGTGGCCATTTTGTGTCTCTTTGTGGTCATTTTGTGTCTCTTTGTGGTCGTTTTGTGTCACTTTGTGGTCATTTGTGTCTCTTTGTGGTCATTTTGAGTCTCTTTGTGGTTGTTTTGTGTCTCTTTGTAGTCATTTTGAGTCTCTTTGTGGTTGTTTTGTGTCTCTTTGTGGTCATTTTGTGTCTCTTTGTGGCCATTTTGTGTCTCTTTGTGGTTGTTTTGTGTCTCTTTGCGGTCATTTTGTGTCACTTTGTGGTTGTTTTGTGTCTCTTTGTAGTCATTTTGTGTCTCTTTGTGGCCATTTTGTGTCTCTTTGTAGTCATTTTGTGTCACTTTGTGGCCATTTTAAGCGTCTATGTGTTCATTTTGTGTGTCTTTGTGGTAGTTTTAAGTCTCTTTCTGGTCATTTAGTGTCTCTTTGTGGTCATTTAGTGTGTCTTTCTGGTCATTTTAAGTCTCTTTGTGGTCATTTTGTGTCTCTTTGTGGTCATTTTAAGTCTCTTTGTGGTCGTTTTGTGTCTCTTTGTGGTCATTTTAAGTCTCTTTGTGGTCGTTTTGTGTCTCTTTGTGGTCATTTTAAGTCTCTTTGTGGTCATTTTGTGTCTCTTTATGGTTATTTTGAATCTATTTATGGTTGTTTTTGTCCCTTTTTGATAACTTTGTGACTAATTTTAATAATTTTCCATCTCCTTGTACCAGTTCTACGTCCTTTTGTGGTCATTTGGTGTTTCATTAAGGTTGTTTTGTACCTCATCTTGGTCACTTTGTGTCTGTCTGTGGTCATTTTGTGTCATTTTGTGTTTTTACATGTCTTTTACGCAACATTTGGTCAATTTTATTTCTCATTTTAGTCAATTTACATCTCCTTGCAGCCATTTTGCGTCTCTTTGTCGTCATTTTGTGTCTCTTTATGGTCATTTTGTGTCTCTTTATGGTTGTATTTATTCATTTTTCAAAATTTTGTGAGTCATTTTGCATGTTACATTTAATTTTGATCATTCTGTGTCTCATTTTAGTCATTTTGCATCGCTTTGCAGCCACTCTGGGCTGCTTCATGGTTGTTTCTAACTGATTTTGGTCACCTTGTATCTTTTTAAAAGCAATTCTGTGTCTCTGCATGTGTCTTTGTAGCTACTAACCAGTGTCATTTTGATCATTTTGCATCTCTTAGTGCTATTTTTTCTCACTTTGTGGTGATTTTGTGTCTCTTTATGGTTGTTTGAATCTCTTTAAAGCCATTCTGTGTCTCTCCTAGCAATTGTGTCTGTCTTTACAGCCATTTTTTGTCTCTTTATGGTTGTTTTTTGTTACTTTTTGGTCATGTTGTGACTCATTCTAGTCATTTTGCATGTCTTTGCACCAACTCTTCGTCACTTTGTGGTTACCTGGATCTCTCTATGGTTGTTTTGTACCTCACTTTAGTCAATTTGTGACTCATTTTGCTCATTCAGTCTCGCTTTATGGTCTCACTATGTCGTCATTTCTTGTTGCATTTTGGTTGTTTTACATCACTCCGTAGCCACTCTCTGTTTCTGCACTGATTTTTTGTCACACTTGTGAAATTTCACGTCTCTCTGGTGTCATTTGTGTCTGTTTGTGGTCATTTCACATCTTTTTATTCACATCTCTCTAAGTTTGTCTCATTTCGCCTCATTGTTGTTGTTTTGTGTCTCATTCTGGGATAAGAAAAGTGGCCCCAGACTCCTTTGGCTCCTCGGTCTACGCCTGTTAAGACTTTTTAGTAATTTTTCAGTGTTTCTTCTGTACGTTTGAATAGAGTTTTGTGAATTGAACCTGAGCAGACGACCCCAGCGTCCTCCTTGTGTCCACAGTCAGACTCTCCCTCTGCAGCCGGGCAGCTCCACAGGTTCTGCTCCCGGCCCGTACAGTTCACCTCGTCCAGGAGAACCGGTCCTGTTCCGGGGGGGAAGGACCCTCCCTGACCCGACACGCTGAGGGCGAAGCCGCAGCCGAGCTGAGCGCAAACCACACCAGCATCCTTCAGATCCCAGCCGTCGTCGCACACCGTCCCCCAGCGGCCGTCCCTCCACAGCTCCACCCGGCCGGCACAGCGGTCCGGACCTCCGGCCAGCCGGACCGCCTGGTGCCCTGAGAGAGATCAGCAGCAGGTTAACGTCTGACACTGAGTCACCGGCCTCACCGGTACTTTCCATCAACACTCTGCCTCCACTTTCACTTCCTGTTCTTATCTTTTGCTCACAGGTTTGATCATAAACAAACCTTTGTTTCACTGCTTGTATCAAGTGTATCGTTAAAGTGGAAAACGTTGTGCTCTGGAACGATTTACTAAATCACTCTTTTACAATAAACACAAGTGAAAATAAAGAATAACCAAACACTGAATAATACATATTATGGCCATTTAGCGTCTCTGTGGAGCCATTCTAGACCTGTCTGTAGCCATTTTGTGTCTCTTTATTACTGTTTTTATATCATTTAAAGTTTTTTACATGTGTTTTATGTAACATTTGGGACGTTTTATGTTTCATTTTAGCTATTTTGCATCTCTGTGGAGCCATTCTAGGTCTTTTTTCAGCCATTTTGTGTCTCTTTATTGTTGTTTCTATATCATTTTGGGTCTTTTGTGTAACATTTTTGGACGTTTATGTCT
The DNA here is from genome assembly GCA_024666655.1 of Dascyllus trimaculatus. Classification (NCBI taxonomy): domain Eukaryota; kingdom Metazoa; phylum Chordata; class Actinopteri; family Pomacentridae; genus Dascyllus; species Dascyllus trimaculatus. Next base: position 4,675,767 of record CM045461.1, read on the forward strand.
AATTTCAGTTATTTTTCATCTCTTTATGTTTGCATTTTGTGCCATTTTGGTCATTTCGTGAGTCATTTTGACAGTTTTGTGGTCGTTTGCTTTCATTTTAATCATTTTATGTGTCTTTTTGTACCAATTGGAAAGTCTAGCTACAGTATTAAACTTCATTTTCTACTGTAATGTGCTGTAATCTATATATATAGCAATTCACTGCTTCTGTAAATTACAATAGTTAGTCATAAGTCTGGTCTAATGAGGTTTATAAGACTTTCTGAGTCTGACATTCACCTTGAATCTGAATTCTCTCAGTGCAAACTTCAAATTTTTGTTGTCTGCAACTTGGATGAAGTGTATCTAGGCTGCAGTTGAAGCACCTTTTTAAATAAATCTCATTTTTCTTTCTGTTTTCAGTTTACTTTTGTGGAGTCTATCAACTCGAAAGTACATTTAGTCCCTTTAAACTAGTGACTACTGCTGGTATAGCTTCAGCGAAAGTGTGGATAAAGCACTGCTCCTTATGTCTGACATCACGACGTCCATGTTTCTTGATATTTTCTGCCATAACTCAACCACCTTTTTCTTCTTTTATTAGGATTACAGAATCAAGAAGAGGAAAGAACAGCAGGTTTTGCTATTTATGTCTGGGTAAAGTGAGTAATTAAGTTAAAAAAGTTGAAATTAGAGTAGCAGCGCTGGACATTTAAAGTAGATTTAACTTAAACCAGTGACATTATTATTACTTTTTAAGTTAATTTGGACAAACTAGCTTTAATTGAGTGCCGCTAATTAAAGCAATTACTTTAATTGGATTCAACAACTCTATGTTTTCAGGATAGGTGTGGAATTTCTTTAGTCTATGTAGGAAATGTAGGTTTAACTATACTAAAGTGTATTTTACAACATTAAAGCTGCATTGAAGCCACATTAAGCTGATTTAACTTTATTTTATCGGCCTGTCTTCTCATCTTATGTGCAAATATTGATTTATTTAAGAAGTTTAAGAGGTTTTTTATTACTTCTTTTCATGCAGCCTTCACACATTCAGTTCTAAGGCTTTAAACTGAGCTTTCTGAGTGGTTTTAGGGCAGCAGAGAGGAGTCTTACCACAGACGGCCTCAGTGATCACGGTACAGTTTCCTCCCTCCACCACTGAGCAGTTGTGCAGACGTCGGTCTCGGTACGAACACTGATCCAAGCAGGTGGAGTTTGGAGCCGAGCTGCTCTTATCCACACGGTAAAGTCCACCGCAGCTCAGATCCCGGCAGATCCGTTCGGCCAAAGCGTCCACAGAGGTGGAGGTCAGAGGCACCGGGTCGCTGCTGCTGCTGCCGTTCACTGGAATCCTGAGCGTCCAGCTGCAGCGTTTACCTGACAGGTGGTGGACGAACGGATCACCTGAGGAAACAGAGACGAGGTGGTTCCAGTGGAAATCAGAAGCAGACATCAGGTCTCCTCAGACACTCAGTGAGATGTTACTGAATCTGATTTACCACAGCTGATAATCAATAAACACTATTTCCAGTGCTGTCGTGCTGTTTACTGGTCGACTGATGTGTTTTTTCAAAGCTAATAATCAAAAAAATTAAAAAAATTACTAAAAAATTTGTGAAAATCTGGCTGCAAGGACGCTATAAAAAAGATGTTTAAAAAATGGAAATGAAAACTTTTAAAAACTGAAAGATAGCAGCAAAAATCTGCAAAATAAAGAGCTTTTCGACTGTCATTTGATAGATTTTTCCAATAAATCCTTGGTTTCTAAAAAATATCTAATATATCTACAATTTATTATATGTTGCTGCTTTTGCATAAATGTCTCATTAAATAAAACTTGCCTTTTCAATTATTGTTTTAGGTATTTTAGTGCATTTTAGTGCATTTTCATTGAGTCAGTAGCTCACAAATATTAAATATACGTCTCTGCAAATAAGAACATAGAAGGTACATATTAAATACTGAAACTAGAATGTACTTAGACCTTTTAAAAATATTTTAGCAGAACATTTATTTAGAATTTAAACTGTAAAAACAAGTAATTTAACTAATCTGAGTGATGCAGTAAAGCTGTGTACAGTCGCAAATAAAAGCAAAAGAACAATACTATAAATATACAGACGTTTCATGAGGACATTATTTAAAGTTTTTTATGCTCAACATGTTAATTATTTTTTTTATAACTGGATATTATCGGTATTTTAATAAAACAGGAAAAACTCTCTAAAATAACAGTTTGAAAAAATTTTATTTACCATTTTTCATAATTTTTCTTTCACATAGCAGCAAATATCTCAGAAATAAAGACGTTTTTCTGACATTATTGGGTTTTTTTTACAACAAGTTAAACTATTTTCCATTCACTTCTATATTACATTTAATATATTAAATAATATAAATAATTTTTCTTTCAAATAACGGCAAATACGTGTAAATTAATAATATTTTGAGCTGATTTAAATGCAGTAAAGCAGTTTGAATTTATGGTCAAATAAATAGAATAAATTCAGTCTTAATTTCTCTGTTGGAAGCAGTTTGGTTCAACATCTTTTGTTTTAAATGTGCTGCTAAAAAACCTTTAAATTGAAGGAACAAGAACGTTTTATCATCGCAGATCAAACCAATAAAAGTTCCCTTAAGACAACATTTAATCTTTTATCTTTCTCTGACTTCTTTAAGTTAATTAAATCTCTCTGTATCTTTAAAAACAAAACATAAATGTGTTTTTTAAAGCATAATTTCTCACACAAGAGGAGTTTTTTAAAGTATGTTTTCAGTTTTGATGCTTTATTGAGGCTTCAAACTAACTACGACCACGTGGCAGCATCAGGCCACATCACACACGTCCCACCACATTACTGATGAAGTATTTACTGATGAAGAGTCTGATTTGTGTTTAAACGAGCAAAAAACCACATCACTGCTAATTTAATGCTCACGTTTATCTTCTCTCAGATAAAACTGGTTTTTGATTAACTTTAAAACCTGAATCTCTGTCTGTTGTTGCAGAGACAGTTTATAAATACTAAAAATAATCACATCAGAGTAACCAGCAGCTAATTTACACTGATGTCGTTGGGTAGTAACACAAAAAACAGAACAATAAAAACCCTGAAAGTCCATCAGTGTGAGATAATAAATCGGATCTTTAATAAAAGGAAACCATCGGCGGTGACACATTTGTGCAGACTTCCTTAGACCTCGAGGCCGGTTTAAACTCTGCACAGCTTCCTGAGTCTCTGATGTTTGCAGGGATAAAAATAACTTTCTCACAGCTTCAACTGAAGCTTGTCTCTGAACTGCAGTCGCCTCCAGTAGATGCCCCAGTTCTACCTGCACCACCAGGTAACATGGCGATGACCCGACTTGTGTCAGTTAGAAGGCCGAGAAATTTAAAATGACTCACAGATTCGAGAAGTTCACCATTTAATGAAACATCAGGTTCAACTGAATTATTGTTCCCTGCTGTGAAATGCATGTAAACTGTTTAGATAATATGAAAAGTCAAGCAACACTTTGCTGATTGCGGCTGATCGAGCATGACTGAAAATAACAGTGTCATCAGCGAACATCCGAACACGATCAAGGAGTTTAATTCAGTTCAGCTTCATTTATATTAACGACATATAATATTTCACATAGTGAGGCGAAGACCTTACGAATTCTAACTAGAGAAACCCAGTAAATCCAAAGTTTCCTGGAAGGTCATTGATATATTTATACAAATAAAACTGGTCCTAAAATAGAACCTTGGGGGACGCCTCAGTTAATTTAAACACAAGAAAACACTTGTGCTCAAAAAGAAAGGATCCATCCTCCATGAAGGACCTAGGATCCCTAATCTGTCTCTATAGCTACCAGTAGCAGTGATTCTTAACACGTCTCTGGGGGTCATCAGGTGGAAACCTCCCTTCAACGCTGTTTCTCCTACTTAGTCCCACGACACCTCCAGGAGGCTAGGAGGTGAACTCTGGCGTCCCAGAGTCACCCAGTTCACACTGCTCCTACACAATCCAACCAGCACTGCCACGTTCAACTGACCCAGGCCTGTTTAGGAGATGCTCCAGGTGGTGACCAGTGCTGATGGGGTACAACTAACGAATAAGGAATTTTCATCTCGGTCTTTATATGTAAGGAGACCCTCATGGTCGATGCTTTGACAGGCAAATTAAATTTAGAGGCTGTGAAAGTAAAATGTTAACCGTGAGAAATGCCATCTTAACACCTAGAGGACTTTTATCTTATTTTAATCGCATTTCTCTGTTTTTATTCATTTTGGTTTGTGCGTAAAATACTGGAACGCTTATTTCATGAAAACTGGTTGATCCGAATTAAAATGATGCACTCAAATGTAAGAGGCCTGCTTTAGCCTGACTGGAACTTCATCTAAAGTTGTGCTTCCTTTGAAATTTAACGCTAATAAACTCTACAATTCTTTGCCGGTATGTTAAAAAGAAAATAATAAAGCTTCAGGTAGACGTGTGTTTTATTATTCATGGCTTTGAATTTAAATGATAACTTTGTATATTTTCCTTCACTTGGCAGAAGTTTTGGGTTGTTTGTTCGTTGCGGGTCACGACTCTTCATGAGAAATGATCTGTAATGTGATCGTCTCAGCTGTGCCACATGGACTTAATCTAACTTAATTCTGCGTTGGTATTCTGGTTAACGTGCACCCTAAACCACAAAACCCTGAAACTCGTCTTGCAGGTCACAACCTTCGCTTTCTTCAGCCACATTTCCTATCTGGAGCAGTAAGAGTGAAAAAGCCAAAATAAATTACGTATTTTCACCTCTTTACTTAGATTTTCAGTTTTTCTATGTACACATGAGTCGATACCATCTTTATCATTCCTACTGTGATTTTGCTGATTCTATTTCTACAGTTCTGAAGGTAAATCTATCAGGCTGAGATGTTTCTGGTTAAAAAACACTCTTGTGTTGTCGAGGACGCCGCTGAGCTCGAAGCCACACAGGAGCAAACAGCCTCCCTGCAGAGCCGAGCAGGGTCTGCGTGGGAGGGGGCTTCGCTTTCTCACACTTTGACTTGCACCTGCAGAACTCATGTGTCTCGAAGCAGGTCACCCCCACATCCTGTCAGCAAGAAGCCTGAGATGCTCGTGCAGCCCCTGCAGACGGCGCCTGTCCTGATTCTGGGGTGGTGAATAAAAGCCTGTTTTGTTAGCACAGACAAACAGAAAGAAAGACTTCACCCACTGCTGAACGTCTCCTGTAGATCTGTGTTATTTCCATTTGTTGACACGTCGACCTTTGCTGGGGTCGTTTGAGTGGAAGAGTTCTGAAAAGCTGAAATGAAAAAGGGGAAAAGATACTGTCAGTAACGGTCCGACTCTTCAGAACGCCACAACAAGCAGAGTCACCGCAGGGTTTCTGAGAGGCAGCAGCCTGACCAAGTGTCACCTTGTTGTGTTCGACGATGTGGACGAAGTGCACACCAAGAAACCACAGAAAGCTCTATTATGCTAATCTAGACTCCACATTTTACACTAAATCTTAATGCGGTCAAGCTGATACGAGACGTGACGGATGTAAATTGAAATCAGAGCAACTCAATATAAATACGTGTATATAGCATATGGATGTATAGACGCACACACACACACAACCTCTCTACCCCTCATTATTTAACACTTCTTCTGTAACGCTTTTGATCACGTCTCACTCCAGTCACTTTGCATTTTGCTGTACCAGCTCATGACAAATAGCGACTCTTCGATCTTTTCTCTGGCGGCCTTTAAAAACCAACTTTCTGTTCCCGCCAAGCTGCACGAAACAAAACTTTTAAAACGATTCAAATGATGCGGCTGAAGCTGTGCAGCCGTGCAAAAGACGAGTGAGAAAAATGAAACGCACAGGTTAAAAAGTCAAGATTAAGAATTAGAGATCAGTTTAAGGAAGTAAAACCTGTACAGGATAATAACATTATTAATGACTTTTCATTTTCAAACCAGTCCTGCATATTTTACTGGACTTTCAAGCTTTAAATGATTATTTTTTAAATCCAAAAATGATGCACCTACAAAAAGAAAAACAGGAGCTGGACCACATGATTGTCTGAATAAGCTGCAAATTATTTATCCTTCACACTTTTCTTATGATCAATAATGTTAAAAAAAAAAAACTGTAAAACAGAAGACAGCCTCTGCATCTACTATTTAATTTCACTCACATTAACAGCTTCTTTGTTCTTCTATTTCAAGTAAAAGCCACAAACAGCTATAAATATGTATGAAAAAAGGCCATAATATTTAGATAAATGCAAGTTATAAAAACACATATAATTGTCTAGTTTTCAGTCTATATTCAGAAAAGTTCAAATTAGTTTCTAAAAATCGTATAAATACTTTCTTTTACCATTAAAAGTAAAAGTCAAAGTGTAAATCTGTAAACGTTACCTTCACAAAAACAGCTCAGAATGATGATTAAAATGTATTTCAGCAGCTTCATATTGTCCAGAAAGAAAGAGAACCTCAAACCAACTCGAACATTGAACTTAAATCGACCGAGTCTGTCTGCTCAATGCGTAGTTTCCTCCTGTGATCCTTTTATATCAGACTGACAAAACATCCCATTTGGTGCATGAGAGCAGGAAGTGAAGACTGCGAGGCTTCGTCACTTCTTCACTAATTCTGCTCTAAATATAGTTTCTGTGAGTTTTAGAAGGAGTTTAGCTAAAATGTACACATGAAACTGTGCAAATTGAAATGTTTTAGGGATATTTAATGTTCAGTGATTGTCCGCTGAGGAAATCCTCAAGTATTTGGGCCTATTTTCTTCATGTCATGCAAAAACTGTACCTTAATGTGCTTAATGTTAATAATATATTATGAAACCAAATATTGATTAATTCAGGAGTAAAACAATAAAAGATCATTCACATGGCAGTAACTTGTGTGTATGTCATGTTGCATTTTATAATTTAGTGACTATAATGCGTGACCCTAAATCACATTATAAAGGTTTTTAACCCTGTTAAATCATTTTTAATTGAATCTAATATGTTAAAGGTGGTGATTCTGTGGTTTGGTTTAGTTATTTTTCTTTTTATTGCATGTAAATAATGTCAATAATGTGATAAACAGTGTTATGTCAACAGGTTTGTAATCATATTAAATCTAACATAGAGTGTTTCACTGCTCATCAGTCAGGTGATGTAATTCCGTCTTTAACCAGCTGGGGGCGACATTACCTCATGTAAACCTGAAAAACACGCATTCAATTTATACACTGATCAGCTGCAACATCCTGACCACTGACAGGTGAAGTGAATAACATTGATCATGTTGGTACTATGTGGTGTTCTGCTGGAAAACCTTGGATTTTAACATCCATGTTGATCAGACTTAGACACCCAAATAAACATTGTCCCACAACAAACACACTCCCTCATGAAAATGGAAATCCCAAATGTAACTGAATGAAAATGGCCCCCACCACATGGAAACAACATCAACCAATCAGGAACATGTTGAGGAACATGATAATGGTCCAACACGTTGATCTGATCTCCAAACTTCCTACAGCCCATTCTGATCAAGCATCAACAGGATGCAGTGGAACCAGTTGGATTGACAGAGGCTCCACTGCACAAGCCAGAGTACCCAAAGGATCCAGTGGTTCCAGACCCCATAGGACACCCTGAGAGGTCCTCTGGTCCAATGGTTCAGAGCATTTTAGACCACATGCTAGGGACCAACACATCATTAGGCAGGTGGTCAGAATGTCATGTCTGATCGATGTATATCTATGTGTTCCAGCCTAATGTGCATTAGATTCATCTTGTTGCTTTTTCTTAAAAATTGTCTGTTTTATCCATCTTGGTGGAGTTGAGACCTGAGTTTTCAGTTTCTCTGTTTAGGAAACCACAAATTAACTGGGCTGTTGTTTGGACAGTTTGATAAGCTGCTGTTAGTTTAGATGTAGTCTGGTATTGCATTATTATGCATTATACTCATTTGTTGAGTTGTTTGATCTTGTGTGAAAGAAAAAAAATGCTTGCTGTAGCGTAGACTCTGTATGAAAGCATGCCATCAATTTAACAGATGGATGAAGCCATCAATGTTCCACGTTCCATGTCTGGAAAAGGCTCACGTCCATCCAGTCTTCTGTTTCTTTCTTTTGGCTGCAAGTTGTTGTTCACTAGTTTGTTCCCAAAGCCCTTTGAAGCAGGTTTCGTCCATACAGTCCTTAAAAGTCTGTACAAGCCCTTCAAATAAACCCAGAGCTAATTCTAAATCGCACACGTTAATTAATAAAAACACACACAAACACGTTTTTATTTAAATATAAAAACAGAAGCATTTTTACACCGTCTACGCAACTTCTCAGTGACATTAATACCGCTCTCTGTTGTTAATAAAGTTTAAACAAAAAAACAGGAAGAAGCTTTGTTTACTTCCTGCTTCAGGAGCACGCGCTCAGCTCAGCTCTGCCTCCTATTGGCTGCCTTGAGGTGTAGCTCCGCCCACCGTCGGCAGACCGGAAAATTCAACTGACAGAAGAAGAAAAAGATTAATTCATTTAAATTTATGTTATTTTCAAACGTTTTCTCACACAGTAAAAACGCAATTACACTTAAAACGAAACATGTAATTCAGGGAAGCTGCGTTCACCTTCCTTTGAGAACCTTTCGTGGCTTTATTTAGTTACTACTTTTAATTAGCGTGACTACCTTTTGAAACTAAAGCAAAGCGAATTCTGAAAGTTAGCAGAAACACAAATGTAGCCACTCACGTTTAAAAATAAATGTTATATTTGAATCAAAACTTCCGATGAAGAAGCAGTTTACGGATGGGAGTATTCACACACATGCGCAATGAGTCATAAACGCAGAGAGGTTGGCGCCAGCGCGGAAGCAGGTTTCATTTGGGCTCGGAACCGAGGCGGGTAAGCAGCAGTTATTAGTCTTTAAAGCGGCTTTGTTTTTACCTATTTATGTCGCATTTTTACTTTTAAACCCTTTCTATAACCTTCATATGCAGCAGCAGATTCACTAGGACTCACTTAGAGTAGCTTGTTGTTTGTTGTTTTGCTGCAAACTCGGTTGTTTTCGAGCTGGTATCGTCGAGACTAGCTAACATTAGCTCGGTAAAAGTTGAGTTTGTTGACGGTTTAGAGATATTAATAAAGTTGAAGGACTTTCGAGGAGGCAAGGAAGCAGAGTTTGTATCTTTTGGGCTTTAATTAGTGAAGCAAAACTTTCCACAGAGTGCGCCTTTTCACCCTGTTACTGGTTTAGCGGCCTTTAATGCAGCTAAACACCGAACTATCACAGAACTGATGGGATATATAATAGTGCATGAGGTATTTAGTCGCTGGTGATCCGTTTGCATCGAGCTCAAAGCGTTTAATTAGTTTCTCCTGGTTCAAAATGTCCTCTCTGGGCCTTTGTGTTGTGGCTGCACGAAGGCAGCACTTGTGGAGTTTTCCACTGCCTCTTTGTGTCGTTCTGGGTCACCTCAGTTCAAGCAGCTGCAGAATCTTTAAGCCAGAAATAACCTTGGAGGGATGCAAAGCAGCGACGTTGTGTCTGAGCAGATTGTGGCTGCACAATGGGAGCGGTTTACGCGCCTTTTGCTCACATTTGCACATTTGATGAGGTGTAAATGTCCCTGAAACTCTGCGGGATTAATCCATCCAGACAGGCTGCAGCTCGGAGTTTCTGCCTCCATTTCCCACTGGAGACTTACTTCCTGGTTTTTCTTGCTAGTAAACACTGATATTACTTCCTCTCTTACAGATGGAAGCAGCCACAGCCATGACTAGACGAAGGTAATAACAGCTCCTGTTGATTAACCCTCCTAACCCTGAGCAGCTTGTGGAGCAGTTTTGCTCCTGTCACATTTTGTTTTACTCACTTTAATCTAATTTTTCAGTGCAACATAAAGTCCTGCAACTTTAATGAAAACAGCACAACCATGACTAGAAGTAGAACAAACTTGGAGATGTCGAAAAGCTACGATGTCATAATTCATTATATGTAAAAAGAAAAAGAAAGTTGACATTTTTTTATTAATTTTCCAAAGAAAAAATGGAATCAACATGTGCAATATTAATACTGGTAAAATGGATTCTCTGCATGCTATATATATATTTTAATGTTTACATTTTGCAGCTTCTACAAACTCCATTTTTTACACTTTCACCATGCTGAATGTGTCTTCCAACAACTTGCTCCTCTGTACACTGTTTTTGAGCCATGCTGCGTTTATTTGTTTGCTCAAAAACAGTGTTGTGTTTTGCTCCCAGTCCCTCCAGTTTGTTTCCATACTTGTTTGCAAACACTGCCTGCAGTTCAGCTGAATAGATTCTGAATTTTTTGGTTGGTCACAGCTGAGTGACTCGTGGCTTCTCGGCTGCCCCAGCGAGCACCACTTTTTAATTTTTTTTTTTTAAACAGAATTCAGTGCAAATTAATTATTTTTCATCACGTCACACTTGTCATAGATTGAACCACTGTTAGGAAGTAAAAATCTGACATTTTTTTCTATTTTTTACAGTTTTTCTGGCTGTAATAAATGGTAGAAATGTGGCTTTTACAAAATAAATTACCTACATTTCAAAGCCGCCTGTAGATTTTTTACATTATTGTGTCACGATGCTACTTTGGCTGCTGTGAAACTCTATATTTAATGCTCTGTGATGTCTTTGCAGTGGCCGCCAGCGCAAAAGATCTGAAAATGCTTCTCGACAGAAAGGCAAAGTAACAAAGGTAAGAGACAAACATGAATTTAAGAGCGTACTTTATAGTTTTAATCAGCACATAAGCACATGTTTTCTAGATGCTCGTTTATAAAACTTGTACCAACTTTTCTTTGCAGCAGAGCAACAGAAAAATGGATCAGCCGCTGGCAAAACTGCAGCTCGAGAAGGTTCGTCGCTCTCCTAAACCAAATATTGCGTCCACATCTGCCCTTAAATGTAAAGTTATTAATGACATTTCTCATTTCCTTGTCAGAACCTGGTGATTCTTGAAGGCATCTCTGAACCTTGTATCCTCATCGGCTCTCCTGAGAAGCCGACGCCGATCGACTGTGACGAACCCGACTGTCCATCTGTCCGTGCCGCAGAATCAATGATTCAGCCGCCGCCTCGCATCAGGTGATTGACGCACATTATTCAGCCGTAGTTTCAAACAGTCCAAGATCTCACGCTGGAATCAGGATTATATTTACAGTATCAAAAGTAAAATCACGACTGTCCAGACCCTCAAAATTTATTACCATTTAAGACCAAGAAAGAGCTGTAAATTCTCACATTTTAAGAAAGTGTCACAATAAAATGTTCCAGATTTTCTTTCGGCAGACGAACCGTTGCAGCTTTATTTCTCTGTGTGTTACAGTTGGGGAGCTTCTGAGGATGTTTTGATGATCGTCAACAAGCAGAATCACAGACGCAGTAAAAGCTTCATGCAGAAACACCCGAGCATACAACCCAAGATGAGATCCATCCTCCTCGACTGGCTGATCGAGGTGAATCTTTGTGTTTTTCATCTCCAGCTGGAGTATTTTTGTCTCCAAAGTTCAATTTACAGCTGTATTTGAAGAAAATAACAGCAGTTTATCCTTTATTCAGGTGTTGCAAGCTTTAGTTTTTCATCCTTTTAGATAGAATTTGTCAGGAGAATAAGCTCAAAAGTTGTACGTTACTTCTGACTGCTTGTTAAAGTAGACGGTGCATCAGCAGCATGTTTGTCTCTCCAGGTGAGTGAAGCCTACACTCTTCACCGGCAGACCTTCTACCTGGCTCAGGACTACTTTGACCGCTTCATGTTGACGCAGAACAACGTTGAAAAGGGAATCCTGCAGCTCATCGGGATCACCTGCCTGTTTATAGCATCAAAGATGGAGGTAAGGACGAAAAAGGGAAGGGATCAGGAGTGTGTTTCCCCCCAAAAGTATCTGAAGATTAAAGCAAACTCTCCTCTGCAGTAACTGAACAAAAATTAAAAAATGTCTGCAAACAAAATCCGGCACAAATTGATTATTTTTTAAGTGATTGTGGTGAAGTATTATAATTTTAAGCTTGGATTTGGTTCATTTTCCCAACAGAGCTGCACGATACATATTCAAGCACTGTTGGAAAGTTAAAATCTGACATTTCTGGCTGTAAAATAAGGTGGAAATTTGGCTTTTTCGAAATAAATTACCTACATTTCAGACCTGCCTGTGGATTTTTGTGGTGCAGAGGTTAATGAGGTGTTATTGTATCATGATGTTGCTCTGGCGGCTGTGAAACTCCATATTGAATGTACTGAGATGGTAAATAAGTTATGTGAAGCTAAGGCCTTGTCCACACGTAGCCGGGTATCTCACAAAACGAACGAAAACGAAGATATTGTTCTACAATTTGTCCTGTCAGCCACACGAAAACACAGATTTGCGGCATTAAAAACGATTCTTTTGTGCGGGGGGCCTCCTGCCTCCTCGGGGCGGGTGGGCCCTCGTGCCCTGTACCCTCTGGGCTTATCCTTGGCGCCCTAGGAGTGTCGGTTCTGCCTCCTCTTGGTCTCTGGGTCCGTGTCCTTGTCTGTAGCCCGGATGGTCTCCTGGATGCTCCCTGGTCTGGGGTGTGGGGCCACTTGGCCGGCCTGGCCCTGCTGACTCGTGGTAGTCACTCTGGGCTTTGACACACATGCATGTTTGTTCAGGGCTTACCAACTCCTGCCGAGTCCCCTTGCTGAGAACTGATGGGACCCGCCAGATTGTGCGGAGTCACTCTTCAGACTTTGCACTAAACTCACGCCCTCTGTACTCTTATAGGATTCATATAGCACTGCCTGTCTGTACCCTCCCTGTTCGTCTTGTCTCGCCACCCAAATCGATAGGATTTGGGGAACTACTGCCCCCTAGAGGTCTGACATGCTTATGAATGTGCTTAAAAACACACTGATGCGGTTAGGTGTGGATGGATTTTTGTTTCTAAAATCAAGGTGGTTTGGATGCAAGTTTTTTTTTTTCCTAGACAGAGGGGGCAGGATATTTGGTTTTACAAAAACCCGGCTACGTGTGGACAACGTCTGAGGCTGACACAGATTCATTCAGTAGTATTTAGTGAAATGCTGCAAAGCTTCTTGAGTCTCTGATGTTGGGGATGAATCCTTTCTTGTGAAACGATATATTGTGCAGCCTCAGTGCTCAGAGTTTGATTTCTTTACAGGAGACTTGTCCTCCGAAGCTCTCTCAGATGGCCTATGTGACTGCAGGAACCTACTATGAGGAAGAAATTCTTCAGATGGAGCTAATCATTTTGAAGGTAGTGCTCTTACAAGTAAATAAACATTTAGATTCTTTAATTAGATCTACCTGTGTGAGCTTTATTGTCTTATAACTGTATTCTGTGCTTGTTTTACAGGAGTTGCAGTGGAACCTCTGTCCTGAAACGACCCTGTCTTGGCTGAATCTCTACTTTCAGATCGCATCGATGAACGCCAACTCAGACCTGCTGGAGCCGCAGTTCCCAGAAGACGTTTACCTGATGATGACACGGGTAGGTGTTCGAGTCTTTATTCAGGGCTGCAGTAAAATCACGTCCCGCTGCTTCTTTCCTCTCCTCTCTGTAAGCAGCTCGTGTCAAATGTTGTTCTTGTTGTTTTTCAGCTTTTAGATCTGTGCATCCTCAACTTAAACTCTCTGGACTTTGAGTATCGAGTGTTGGCCGCCTCGGTTCTGTGCCACTTCATACCACAGGAGAGAGTTGAAAAGGTTTCAGGTGAGAGTTTGAACACAGCAGAGGAGCTAGAATCATCTCTGAAATGCTCAGAAAGTCTGTTAATCCTTAAACGTCTGTGTGCTTCACGTTTACTGGTCATGCTGTGAGCTAAACCCGACGGCGGCCATTCAGTGTCCTTGTTTTTCCCTCAGGTCTGTCTAAAGACGTCCTCCAGCCCTGTGTGAACTGGATGGCCCCCTTCGTGGAGTCTGTGGGTCGGTTCGGCAAAGCGACGCCGAGGGATTTCACCAGCGTCAAGAAAGAAGACAGACACAACATCCAGACGCACACGGACTACATGACCATGCTGGTTAGTACTTCCTGGTTCTCACACTGTAGGTAAATATAGCGTTTAGAGCCTGTCCTGGAGTTACTGTCGCATAAATGACCTGAAAGACGTTCGGCACGGCAACGAAAGTAGCCAAAAAACATCCTTGGAGGTGATTTAACGGACGTCAGATTGAAGTTTGAGTCGATTCTGTGTAGTTAAAAATCATTTGTCAAAGGTCCCAACCATATAACACGATGCTCTGGTCGCCCTAAACACCAGTATCAGCTGTTGTTGTTGTTGTTGTATTGTATAACCTACGGGCCAGTAGCTTTATCCATTTGCTTTATCCTTACCTGTTATTATTTATGAGAATTTCCTAATTTGTGTTTTTAATTGATGTACTAGCATTTAAATTATTGCCTCAATTCAAAATAACATGGTAAAATTCAAAAATAAGCAAATAAATTGATGGACTACTACATTTTGTCGTGGTGAACGTTCTAATTTATGGCCCCGCCCTTTTATAGATGTAAAGACGGAACAAATAAATAAAAAATAAGGGAGATAAGGTGCAAAATCACGCCGGTAGACGACCAAGTTAAAACCGATGGTGCTGGGACAGTAAGGAGTATTAAAATGTTTAAATATGACAATAAACCCACGGTGTAAGAAGGAACGCTACCGCAGGTTGTTCATTCCTACAGCCATCAGACTGTACAACACAACACCAGTACTATCACCATGTGCAATATTATTTATTCAATTTTCCTTGTTAAATATTACTTTCATATTCATACCTCACTTATTGTTGTGTCTTATTGTATATTTAGATTGTTTATTTTCTTTTTTACATATAGGGTATTTTGTGTGTTTTTCTGCTTTTTCTCTGCTGCTGTAACGAAGAAATTTCCCCGTTGTGGGATTAATAAAGTATAATCTAATCTAATCTAATCAGGGGCACTCGGTTACATCTTCACTGGAACGAGGAGCTGTTTCATTTTTACAGCAACCTTTAGGAGTTTCAGTTTGAATTTTTACATTTAAACTGCTTTATTTAGTTGGTTTTGTTTAGTTTAATGGTTCAGAAACAAGCAAATTTGTAGTTAACTTGTCTTAACTACACTTACTAATGTGTAAAATGTCCCAAAACAACAAGAGATGATTGTTTTTTTTCTTAAACCTTTAAGGAAAGCCGTTTTAGCGAGATTTAAAGAGAACTGCTGAGATGAAAGGGTCAGAATTACAAATTTAAACGAAGTTAATGTGACTTTTCTTGTCTTTCAGGACGACGCCAGTCAACAGGTGCTGAACGGTCAGTTTCCTACTCCACCCAGCAGCACAGAGAAAACCCACTGAACCAAAGGAGGACTGCTGTGAGCGAACAAAGAGGAAACGGGGTTGATAAACCACGAACACTGATTCTGTTTACCACGAGGAAAATAACAGAGTCTGACTGGGAGATTACGTCACGACTCCAGAGCATTATTCAGGATAATAATCTGTGTTTTAAGAGACTCTTAAATCTTGGATGAAGCTTTTTTTTTTGTATTAATGGTTCTTTTTTTTTTTTAGCATTTTTTAGCAACTGCTTTGCTGCAGAAAAGAGAAAATGTCAAACGCACAAAAAAAATAAGCGTCAAGGTTTAAGCTGAAAGCCATTTCTGGGAAATGATGTGCAATTGTTTTTACTTTTTAAAAATGTTCAGAGGAAACGGATGAAATATTTCAGACACTGCTTCAGGGAAATGTCTTTGAGCTGAAAGTACTGCCTCCTATTTCACTCTTAAATGAACTGAACCGTAACTTGAAAACACGCGAGGCTGAATGATGTGCATTTCTTCAGCCGTCTGTCTGAACCGATGCATTGTTTGTGTAACTCAGGGCGTTCTGTATTTTTATGCATTACCTACCGGTGACCTCAAGCGAACAAAAGGACAGCTGTATTTATTTAGAGGTTTATTTTCTACCGCAAAAAAATAAAAATTTACACCCCCCCCACCCGACAAACGCTGCCTCGTGGTTGCTAGAAGTAGAGCTTGGCCATCGCCTGCAGGAATCTCTTCTTCCTCTTCTGGGCCGCGAGCTGCAGAACCTCCTCCGGGTTGCTGGTGTTCAGCTCCGTCTGTCCGATCGCTTTTATCTGAAAGGGCGAAACAAACCAGCTTAAAATGGGGTTTTATGTTTTAGATCGTTCCAACGCCTTGAGAGAACTTATCCAGTGATGAGCTGTGTTGATTTTGGTGATCAGACGTCACTGTTGCTAAAGAATTCATGCTCCAGTTGGGACAGAACTGCACACAAACGTCTAATGAGATAAAATTAAGTGGTGACATGTAGGTCAACTGAGCAGTGGGCCTGAAAAATACATTTTAAACGGCAAATTGGAAAGGCTGCAACATGTGGCTCTTAAATACTGAGACTGATGCGGAAATCTAGCTTTATTGAGCTCAAGCAGAATTAAACTTTGAGTTGTTTGTTTGCCAGTAAATCAATAAACTGTATGTGGTTCAGGCTGCAGGTTAACTAATAACATCCCTACTTGTGAGGGTTGTGTTGAACCTGAAATAAACAGCCCCCCTGACATTAACCGTGAGGCTCTGGAGACTCACCGCTATTTGTCTCTTCTCAGTTTCGCCCCGTTTGTGGTGAATATCTGAAAACGCAGTCAGGAAGCAAAACAGGCTCCGGAGATAAGACTGTCGTTAGTGTGACGTCGTTTTAGCTCGAGGAGTTCTGAGAGTCTGCATTCGGTTTCATCAGTGACAGAAAGGATACGAGTGAGATATTCCAGGATGGTGACGTCCCAGATGTAGTCGTAGAAAGAGTCCATGGCGTCGTGACTGTAGAGACGAGAATGTTGAACATGTTAGGAATGACTCTGTTGGTAGGACACCGATCAGCCACAACATTAAAACCACTGACAGGTGAAGTGAATAACATTGATCTTATTGGTTCTATGTGGTGTTCTGATGGAAAACCTTGATCAGACTTAGACACCCAAATAAACATCGTCCCACAACAAACACACTCCCTCATGCTGATGGAAATAACATCAACCAATCAGGAACATGTTGAGGAACATGATAATGGCCCAACATGTTGATGTGACCATAGACATATACGTAGACGTCGCGTTGACTGCCGCTGCCGATTGGAGCCGATGAGCCTACGCGGCGGCCATCTTGGTACAGTGCCACTCGCCCCTACAGTGCATTACGTCTATAGAGGAATGACATGTCTGCACTATAAAAGTGATCATAAATCCATCAGTTGTCAACATATATTGTTTGTTACAAACGTCAGACATGGAGGACGGACAGGCAGACATAAATAGAACAAAAGCATCCAAGCATCCTGTGTCAAAGCTACATGTGTGACGTTTTTAACAAATCAAACCGTTTGGAAATCGGTCGAAAATTCAGTGAATAATTCTACTTTAAGATTGTGGAGTACCTCTTACCTCCATAGACTTACATTCACTTCCGCCTCTGCTAGCCCTGTACCAAGATGGCAGAGCTTTAGGCACGTCCCTCCACAGTCAATGCGGCGTCTACGTATATATGTCTATGGATCTGACCTCCAAACTTCCTACAGCCCATTCTGATCAAGCATCAACAGGATGCAGTGGAACAAGTTTGATTGACAGAGGCCCCAAAGGATCCAGTGGTTCCAGACCCCATAGGACACCATGAGAGGTCCTCTGGTCCAGTGGTTCTCAACTGGTGGGTTCGGGACCCAAAAGTGGGTCGCGAAGCCATTTTTAGAGGGTCGCAGAAGCATGTCCCCCCCTCCTCAAAAAAGTACCGGGATAAAGTCTTTTATTTTGAAGGACGTGTTTCTTATGACACAGTTTGCTTTGAATAGCAGGATATTTAGTGGTGGCGACACCAGTAGTTGTCTATGATTAACCTCTAGATTTGACTCTGCCAGCTTATTGGAGAAACTTATGCTAAAACATGCCAAAAATATACGAAGATGTGCTCAGAATCTGTCAAAATGGGCCAAAATATGCCCCAAATGTGGCAAAAACATCCAAATATATCCCAAAATGAACAAAAAATTGAGCCAAGATTTTCCTAAATTGTATCAAAATGTGTTGAGACTACACCCAAATACACCTTAATTTGTTAAAAGGAACAGCAAACTCCAAAAATTTGGGTTGCGACTGTTATTAATAGAAACATAGTGGCTCTTGAGACTGGACCAGTTGAGAACCACTGCTCTGGTCCATGCCCAAAAGTTCAGAGCTTTTTCACCACATAAGGGGACCAACACAGTATTAGGCAGGTGATCATGAAGTTATTCCTGATCGGTGACTCATGTGAAGTAATGTGTTCTCCTGTGTCGTACCTGTTCTGCTCCTGAAGAGCTTTAAATGCCGTCATGTAGTCGACTTCTCTCAGAAACTGGCACAGAACAGCAACCTGACGGGAATCAAACACAGTCTTTAAAGGGTTTTTCTATACTCCAAAACATCTTCCGAGCTTTGTCTTAATCAAATTGTTATTTCAATCAGCAGGTAGAGTTAATTCAGATCCTCAGATGTTCGGTTCGACCTCTGACCTGTGTGTGACAGTTCATCATGGAACAGCACTTGATCATCCTCTTCAGAACCTGGAAGTAGAAGTCGAGGAGTTATTAGGGAGTTAATCAGTCGACAGTGGGGTGAAACTGCAGAGTGTTTGAATTAGTCAAAGGCCTCGTCCACGTTAATACTTAGCAAAACAAAGTCCGTGGAAACAATGAATGCAGAATGTTTGTCTGGTATTTGATGGATCGGTGGATACTGGCTTGGAGACAGGTTTCTTTTGTTTGTTTACCTTTTTTTTTAAATCTAGAAAATGATCAGTGTGAGGGTTTTTCCACTTCAAATCATCAGCTGCCTTTTGCTCAACCATCTCCGATTTGCTTGAAACTTTATTATAAACTCCGGATAATAAAAACGACACCTGTGAAATTTAAGATCAATGTTTTTTTAAGAAGAAAAATCACCCGTCGACCCATTTTCAGTGTATTTTTCTTCGCACACTGAACTTAAAGGCTGGATTTGGAGGCCAGCATTTTAGGACTATTAAAGATGAAGACCTCAAATTCTCTCTGTTATTTCTACAAGACGATTCTCCTCTGAACCAAGGTTTACGCCTACAAAGTAGAGTCCAGAAGATCCGAATCCATTAGCTGTGTCTCAATTCAGGGGCTGCATCCTTCCAGGCTGCATACGTCACAGCGGTGCGACTAAGGCTGTCCCATTTCATTAAAACTTCAAGACTCCTTCAAATACGGCCGACGAATGCGTCCTTCTTTTCCATGAATTTGAAGGATGCATCGGTGGATCCTTCATAGCCCCAAATATCCCAAGATCCATTGCGGGCCGCTGACAGTTGGATCAACAGCTGGAGTTTTAACTGCTGACCGAGAAGATGGATGGAGGATTCTAGTTTTAAATATTAGTATTGTGTTACAGTTCACTCTGATAGCTACGATACAAATGTTGACGACGTTAGAATTTGTTCTCAAAAACCGATTTAATAACGTTATTGATGTGAGCCGCTGCAGTTTAAAACGTTTACTGTCCAGTTGTTCAGCTTCAGTTTTAAGCTATATTTTAACGAGACTGTGGCGAAATTTTTTCTGACTGCAGCCACCAAAAAAACGACTTATTCATTCCTAAATATTCACATATTTAATCCTTATTTAAGTTATTGCATGGAGAAGAAGTAAAATGGTTACTAAATCCTGCTGGAGCTTCTATTGGTGGTGATTCTCTGTAGACCAGTGAAAACATGACTCTCCTCACTGTTCTTAGTTTAGCTCCACCAAGTTATCTGATAACATGTTTAACATAAATTATATCTGGTTTCTGTTCAGACAGCAGGTATTTAGTGATCCTCATCAGAAACACTCAGCCCAGAGACTGTGGAGGTTTATAATATCTGAAGTTCATATCAGTGGATGTCAACAGATTTAAACCGGCTTCTTGTTTCTCAGACAGTTTAGTCCAGAACCACCGGACAGAACAAGACCCTCAAGTCTTCAGTTATAAAAAACATATTAAAAACAAAAATCACAATTTCGGGATCAAATTCAGTCAAAAAATGAGGTAAAATTACAACATAGTCGTCTTTTCCTGATCCTCAGATAAAAAAATTTGTTTGTCAAGGTTGCTAGGCAACCGGAGCAGCGCTACGGGACGTCATGACGCAAGCAGGAAGTCCGTCGTGGGCTAGACCGTCTATTTAACAAACGCTCATGCAGCCTACCCGTCCTTCGAAGGGGTAGGCTGGGTCCTTCGAAGGATGCAGCCCCTGAATTGGGACACAGCTAGTGCCTCGTTCAGGACAACACTATGGAGGAAGAACAGCTGTCACGAAAAGTAAGACCAGAAACTTCTTTGCTTGGACGGATAACAATGTGAAACCGTTTCTGCTCATACAGATTAAAATGCAGCCTCTGAGATTGTAGGTAGGGGAGAGTTTTTTCTGTATTTTTTAGGGGTAGAGAGACTCGGTGAAAGTCAGGGAGACAGGAGAGCGACATGCAGCAAATGGTCTTAAGCTGGACTCGAACTCATGACCGCTGCTGAAGGACTGAGCTCGTGTGGTATCGCCTTAACTCAGGGAGCTAAACGGCAGGTCACTCTGAGATTTTAAACTAAAGCAGGGTCAGCAGAGTTTCTAAATCGCCCTAGTTTGGGTCCTAAAACTGCAGAAGGGTGTGGACGGTGGGCACAAACGTAGCAAAAGTTACGTGTTTTGAAATGAAAGCTAGCGTGGATGTAACCTGGTCAGTGTAGATGTCAGGAGGAACAGCTTTGGTGAAGAAGTCCGAGCACACGGCTCCGGCCTGGAGGTAAAGGTTCAGAGCTGCAGAGTACTGATTGGTCACTGCAGAGAGACGAAACACAGGAAACACTCAGACTGTGAGCAACTGAGGTCACAAATACCTTCACACTTGATTTCTATGGCAAAGAAGTGACAGATGTCCGCTATAAACTATTCAAATGTCACTTTATGCTAATCTGAACAAGAAAACAACCTTTTACTTGAGGAGAATTCACAAAAACTACACAAAAGCTATATTTTCTGAGTTTGCACTGAAAGAAGGTCTGACGTGCTTCTCACCAAAGTAGATGTCGGCCTGTGTGATGAGCCACGACTGGTTGTTTGGGTTCAGAGTTAAAGCGTAAGAAACCAGCTCTTTGACCGTCACCGCCACGGCCTCAACGTCCACCGCCTGGATGCTGATCAACACACAAAGCACAGAGCCGCATCATACCTCTGCTTTAATCTTGCCACGTTTAGGCTGCATGTTTGTGTGAAAGGTGCAGTATAAATAAAGTTTTATGAAGAGTTAAAAGAGCAAACTGGTTCCTACTTGGGGAGAGAAGACGGCCAGATGGAGAGATGCTCTGCCGTCACTTCATTTACAATGTCGTCCTGAAGACGGGGAGAAAACCACAAAACGAGAACTGAAACTAGAGCTGCAGCAACACCACCACCTCCATCATTATAACAGTTCTTACCTCCGCCAAGGAGGTCATGTTTTTGCCGGCATTTGTTTGTTTGTTTGTTTGTGTTTAAAATAACTCGAAAACTCATGGACGGATTTGGATGAAATGTTCAGGAAATGTGTGAAATGGGAGAAGAAAGAAATGATGACATATTGGGACTGATCCGGATCACCGTCTGGATCCAGGAATTTTTTAATCTAAGGATACTTAATCATTGGTAGATTGTGTTGGGGTGGACTGAAGCTGCTTGGTGGAGGTCTGTGCTCTCTGAGTGCTTTTCTAGTTTTATTTCCATCTACCCAAAGTTGAAACTCTGTGCTGTTGGAAAGCATTTCGAGTTGTTGACACCTGAGTTGGCAGGTCTGCGTACTAGAGCCTTGGCGGCGCTCGTCGACGTACTACAGCCTCGGCAACGCTTGGCAACACTTGGCAACGCTCGGCAGCACCCGGGACCAGCGCACAGGACTATTGGAATATCAAATTATTATCCAAATACCACCACAACCAACAGATATTCGGATATTCCTATATTGGGGACCAGCCCTAATATTACGTCTGTAAAGCAGCTAAGCTACCATACTGTTGGTTAGCTAACTTAGCCACTCTAGGCTACTTGGACCTACACTGTACTTGGCCTTAAGGTTAGCCTTATTTCATCTTGCTGAAATCTCCTGTTGCTTATGGGGCGGCTGTGGCTCAGGTGGTAGAGCAGGTTCTCCACTGATCGCAAGGTTGGCGGTTCGATCCCCGGCCCCTCCGCATGCCGAAGTGTCCTTGGGCAAGACACTGAACCCCAAATTGGTCCCAATGGTAGATTAGAGCCTTGCATGGCAGCTCTGTCGCCATTGGTGTGTGAATGAGAAACACATTGTAAAGCGCTTTGGAACCACTAAGGTAGAGAAAAGCACTATATAAGTGCAGACAATTTACCATTTATTTCTTGTCACAAAGCTGTAAATTGGGACGTCTTGTTAAAACTAAGTAGTTTTTAGCAAAATCAAACCAGATTCTCCAGAGGAACATTTCTGGTTTTATCCTACTTATTTTATCCACTGACCATCCTCCAATTAATTTGTTCAGAATAAAGAACCAACATATATTTCTGTGTCCTGTCCAGTGTTCATTTCACCAGATTACACAATGATACTCTCTCATTAGGAGGTTGTGTTGGGGTGGACTGAAGCTGCTTGGCGGAGGTCTGCGCTCTATGAGGGCTTTTCTAGTTGCTCTTGCTTTAGTCATTTTTTCATCCCATATTCTACTGTGTGTTTTTACCGTTACTAATTCGCTGATTGAACCCATTACAGACTCACCCGTACGATGCTGTGGAGCCTCACAAACAGGGAGATGAGCGTCGTCAGCACCAGTGGCTCCTGTAACAAACAAGATAAACTCATCACGTCAGCAGCCGCAGCTAATTTAAATGTCTTTTACAATTTCCACAGCGAGTGTTCGAGCACAAAAACTTACTCTGAGTTTCTTGACGAATGTGATGAATTTGCTCCTGAGTGGTTGAGACAAGGAAAACAAAGCAGGATTAGCATCTTTGTACTGATTCTAAAGCCCGTAAACTCCCCAGTGGTACGACGTCTGCAGCGTACCGGTGCAGGATGCCCATGGACGACTCCCTCTGCTTGATCAGACCCACTCGGCCGTCGCTGTTCCTCTTGTGTTGGATGGAGACGCTGCAGATCTGAACCACCACGTCCCAGAGCTCCTTGGCCGTTCGCCGACTCTCTTTGGGACCAGGAAGCTCTTTGCATGTCGAAGCCAGCAGCTGGCCGAGCTGTTGGACAGAATCAAGACGAATTCAACAGGAGGAAACTAAGAAATCTTAACTTTATGCTGTTTACATGTACAGATAGCTTCTCTATTATTTAGTGTAAGAGACCATAGAAGGACCAGCATGCTTGGAGGTGGGGTTACCTTGATGTAGGGGTTGTTCATGACCAGAGACGGAGGAACCTGCAGAGTCAGATAATCGTTCTCCCTCCAGTTCAACATGAAGGCGACACATTCTTCTCCGACCACCTGACGTAAAGGAAGATCTGGAGACCAAGACCAGGATTCACTTCAGTAAACCTCCAGAAACTGTGTGATGCTCTCCTCTGGACAACTCCACCTTCTCCACACCACAGTTCAGAAAGTGTCCTACTGGAGCTTTCACATAACAGTTTGAATTTACTAAGTGGAACTCCACGGGGATGTCTCCTCAGCCCCACCCACTACACCCCGTTCACATGACTCCATCGCTTCCCACAAGGACAACATCACCCTCAACACAGACAAGACGAAGGAGGTGATGGTGGACATGAGGAAGGAGAGGAGACCTTATCAGCCACTGTTTATCCGGGAGCTTGAAGTGGAGCCCAAATACCTCGGGGTCCACATCACTGAGGACTTCACATGGACTACCAACACCACACAGCTGGTTAAGAAAGCTCAACAGCGGCTGCATTTTCTGAGGAAGCTGAGGAAGTTTGGCATGTCAGCCAAGATCCACAGCAACTTCTACAGCTGCGTTGTGGAGAGCATCCTAACCAGCTGCATCACCGTGTGGTCCGGCAGCACCAAGGACCGCAAAGGAGAGAGTGGTCAGGACTGCTGAGAGGACCACCAGGACTCCACTGCCCTCCCTGCACAGCATCTACCACCGCAGAGTCCACAGGAGAGCTGCCAGCATCATGAAGGACACCACCCACCCACAACACGGACTGTCCACACTCTTGGCTTTAGGACGGAGGTACAGGAGTGTCAAATGCAGGAACTCTTTCTACCCCACTGTCATCAGAATCCTCAACAGCTGACCGGATCACACTTCAAAAATCCATATACTTGAAATTTCCAGTCATCTTCTGATTACATTATCTTTGGATGTCACTGTTATATTATTTTATGATTTGTTATATTATTCCTTGATTCTACAATGATTGGATTTGCTATATTATCTACTCATTTTGATCATCATTCGTCTAACCTTATGTGGCCTTGGATTCATAGACCGTCTGCACTGATTATCTTTGTTGCTATGGAAACGGGAATAGCTGCACTCCCAGTTTCCGTCTCATCCTGTTCCCGTGGACAGTTCGCCACTGTTATGAATAAACTGAATGAAAAGGGAGTAGAGTGCTCACAGTTCCAGTCTTATCTGTACTCAGTAGTTTCTGTGTTCAGCCAAGTTCTGCATGAGAGTAGCAAAATAGATGCACGCCTTAAAGACAACACACACACACTTGTTTTGGCACATTTCAGTAAATCCAGGTGAACACTGGTTGGCGTGTTCATGTCAGAGATAACCGGCCAATGAGACTCGGTTGCATCTAAGTCCAACCTGTGTACGGGGCAGAACCAGCCCAAGAAGATAAATGTGGATTATACCCGGATATCAGGGCTCATTCTGATGAAATTCCTGCGAGAGCTTTGTCATTTTGAGACCAGCGTTGCCGATAATACTTTACCTGTGACCTAAATAAATTCTACATCTGTGAACTGAAAATTCCCCTAGTTTGTTCTCCAACAAAAGAACCGGGTTTAACATCACTTTTAAATTTTACATTTGCCCAGCCTATTTGCACAACATACACTTTATAGCTCATATTTACATAGTTATATTTTTATTTTATTTTATTTTATTTGTATATACTATTTGTATACTTTACTGCTGGTAATCTGAGCGGACGGCAAAGTAGGAATTTCATTGTGCAGGTAAACTTTCTTTACTGTGCACATGACAATAAAACTTTAAATGCTGTTCAATCGTCAAGCATTTACAGTTGATTGATTTTAATAACGTTAATGCTATTGAAGTGTGCATTATCTAGAAAAACAGTATCGGACTGAGAGTTGGTATCGCCAGGTATATGAGCCATATGCTGCTTGCACCGTTTCCTGTCAGTAAACAGCTTTTAAACGCTGACCAAAGCTGGATTTTGTGCATTTTAACTCGTTTGTACTTTAAACTTTATGAATCCCCACTTTAGAGGTATTTTAAAACGTTCTTTTAACCAATATTTCAAATCTGCAGCAGCGGAGCCAGAAGCTTCAACCCCACCGTGCAACATTTCAAACCAGTCTAACTCAGAGCTCAGACCTGTGTTTCCACTCAACTGACAAAACAAATGAAAACACAGCTCATCGTTTGTGGTTTCCAACAAGCAATGGAAACTGTTTTTTTCCCCTGTTGGAAACTGATTGTGCTTGAGATAATTTTCTGGTCAGACTGTGTCAAATTTCTCTGTAAAATTACTGTGAACTCGACAAGGATGTGGAGGTTGAGGGTGGAGGGAGCTGAGAGGTGTTACTGGTGGTTATTAAGTTAGAAACATCTTTTAGTATGAAAGAAAATCCTAATTTACCCAGAACATATAACGAGTTGGTCCTCCTACACAACCATGTGCAACAGGTTAATGGAGACGTCCAACTACAAGTGAAACAGTTTCTCCTTATAAAATCAGCCACTACAGGTTGGTACAGGAACGCAGCGTCTCCCCAGTGTTGGCCTCCACCCACCGTGAATCCTCATCTCCAGGTAGCCCCTGACCCTGCTGACCAGGTCCGGAGGAGGCCTCTCCTTGCTGCCTTCGGCCGCCATCGTCTCGTGGGCTCGGACCTCCAGCAGCAGCATCTCGTTCAGCATCACCTGCCTCAGCTTCGGGGAGAACTCGGTGACCAGCTCCAGGCAGGCCGAGAACAGCAGCCGGGCGTGGACGAAATCCTGAAGGAAGATTTTAGATTTCAACGCAGAATTATTACATAGTTTTTAATTTTGCCACTCTGAGCCCTGATAGAGCAGACGGACCTTTATCGATATGCAGTGGAGTCCTTTGGCCATGAGGATGTAAACCAGGTCCTTGGTCAGGTTGTCTTTGATGCCGAGGATCACGTTGATGTAGTCTGGAGGAACCTCCCACTGAAACACAAACAAACAGTAATATACGGATTAATTCAGTGAGTCTTTTTCATTATATTTAATAGCAAATGTTAGATTTTCCATCCTGAGTTCAGTCTACAGGAGGCCCTCTCTGTTGGCTTCTACCAGACTGTTTAAAGCAGTGGTTCTCAACTGGTGGGTTGGGACCCAAAAGTGGGTCGCGAAGCCATTTTCAGAGGGTCGCAGAAGCAAAAAGTAGTGGTATGAAGTCTTTTTTGTAAAGGACGTGTTTCTTATGACACAGTTTGCTTTCAATAGCAGGATATTTAGTGGTGGTGACACCAGTAGGTGCCCACTATTAACCTCTAGATTTGGCTCTGCCAGCTAATTGGAGATATTTATGCTAAAGCGTCCCAAAAATATACGAAAATGAGCTCAGAATCTGTCAAAATGGACCAAAATATGCCCAAAACTTGGCAAAAGTGTCCAAATATACCAAAATTAACAAAGAAATAGGCCAAAATTTTCCTATATTGTGTCAAAATGGGTTGAGACTACATCTAAATAAACCTTGATTTGTTAACAGGAACAGCAAACTTCAAAAATTTGGGTCACAACCATTATTAATAGAGACATAGTGGGTCCTGAGGCTGGACCAGTTGAGAACCACTGGTTTAAAAGGCAGAAGTAAGAACTATTCTGGTGGACTCCATGTGCAAGTATAATATATGTATAATGTAAGGATACAAAGGTTTATTAATATACGGATGTTACACATATTTCTGACATATTTTTACATATTATTTCCCATCTTATATTATATTGAGATTTAACATATGGAATTCATTTTGAACACTGCTTATGTTTTCTATAATTTATATTTTGCACATTATATGTAACAAATATTTTCATCACCTCTCTGTAAGCCTTCAGTACACTTTAGTACTACTGAGTATTTGTTTTTGTCCCATAAGTGTTTCATGTTTAGTGGTAAAAGTGGGTTTTTACTGGGATTGTAGCTGCTGGAACAAAGTAATTTACCGCAATGGATCAATAAATTGTGTGTGTGTGTGTGTGTGTGTGTGTATATATGTCTGTATGTGTGTGTACGTGTATACATTTGTGTGTGTGCATATTAGGGGTGGGAATCACAGGGTACAGGAGTTCAGGATGGAGGCGTTGCAGGTGGGTTTGCATGTTGCTGGTGTTGCCTGTTTGCTTTACTTTTGCGAGGCAGTTCTTGCATATGTCGTAGTCTTTGTCCAGCTTGCTTGTTCCCTCAAAGCCCAAATGGGTCCACACTTTGGACTTAAACGTGGATGGGGCGTCTCTTACGGTAGCGTTGCTGTCCTACATTATACCTGTACAAACTCTTCTTGGGTCGAGTCATTTCCGCTCCAGTCTCCATCATTCATGTGATAAACGCCACCATGTGGAGACATTAAGTAGTGACGATGGAGAAATAGCAGCTAGCAGGGTTTAGAGCGCCTTATTATATGAATTAAAGTATGGATATTGGTCGCCAGCGTATCGATGCTCATGTCGCACAAGGAGGGACGACGATATATCGCTGTATCGATATTTTGTCCCACCCCTAGTGTATATGTGTGTGCCTACATGTGTATATATGTGTGTGTATCAGCAATGAGGGAGTTTAGGCGAGACTTGTTTATATTGCAAGTTAGTCCCAATAATACAGTTATTTTTGAAGTTTATATTTGAAACTATAATCAGTCCCTCCAGGAATTTGCGATGCTGCATCGCAACAATTAACGCTAATTCAACCAGTCTCCATGAATTCTGCGCGACCTTGCAATTTCGTCCAATCACCGCGACTTTTCCGCAATTTTGTCCCGCCTCCCGTGAGTTCCACCAATCACAGCAGTCCCCAGTAATGCACGTACGTCACCGGATTCACTTCCTTGTTTATGGTTTGAAGATACAGATGCAACAAAAACTACTGCAGAACAATTCCCTGATGTTCTTCACCAAAGCGGAGCTAAACTGTTTTCACCCCGTGGAATATTGAGGTGGAACACAAACCAAAACCATCCACTGACAAACACTTTTCTACCGTAAACATATCAGGAGAATGGGTGAAACCAGCGGACCACAGACCAGACAAACCACCGTGATGAAGCTGTTGCATCCAGATCTGTGGCAGCACTGAAACAATGAAGGTCAGTTAGATTCATTAACTGACGTGACGAGCTGTGAGCGTGTGTGTGTGAACACGCGTGTGCCAGGATGTGGAATTAACTTTTTAAACTTTTAAAATTTTAATGAATTATACAAAACAAAGAAAAAATGCAACTTTTGGACAATTTTTTACTGTGTCCTACAATTTTATCGCAACAAATACGCTTAAAACGTCGCAACTTACATCGCAATTTTTTAGAAAAGCTGCCGCGAATTCAGGCATTTTAAGAACAACAATCTGGAAAAACACCTGGAAATCCTGGAGGGACTGTATAATGTATATATAAAGTTAAAATAGAATCCAGTATGTCTCTGATTCATTAAAGTTGACTGTATTTGTCTCCCAGTATGATTTTTAACCTCTGACCTTGCTGTTGACCCTCCAGAAGGGTCGCTCGGCCATCCCGTGGAGTTCGATGAGGATCTGTCTGATCCTTCGAGGCTCCAGCGAAAGAATCAGCTGCTGCTCCAGCTGCCCGATGTTCACACTCGCTGAAGCTGCGGAGAGACGAACCAAAATAAGTCGAACTACCACCTGAGCAGTGATGTGTGGCTTCACTGGTGGGAGAGAAAACTCTGTACCCGGGATGTCGTAGAAGGAAGGCAGCGGTTTGGCGCTCAGGTTGATGGTGGCCGACCTCTTCCTCATCTGCTCCACCAGAACCTTCCTCTCCTCCTCCTTCAGCAGCTCCATGAAGAGCTTATGAGACGAAACCACGAACACCAGAGACAAGTCCTCCAGGCTTTCACACAGAGTCCTGCAGCGCCGGAGGAGACACAAACGACACAATCTTAGACTGAAAAATTCAATTAGTGCATGTTAATCTTCTTAGTCAACCTATTCTGTGCTGTAGAATGGTCTGACTGCACCTCATAATCATTCTGCAAAAAGAAAACCCTCTGGCTTATTTGTGTTTCCTTAAAACAATAACAATCGCCTCGAGAAGGGCGAAGCAGAGATGAAAGCATTATTATCACAACGGCTAATTCCCCTCAAAGCACTACAAAAACCAATGATAGAAAAGTTTGTAATAAGACTTTTAGCGGTAAAAGATGCCCAACAGAAGCCTGCCGGACTCATTAAGACTTATTCTGTGGCTCTTGCTTGACTGACCCAACATCACAGAAGCTCATGTGAATTGCAACAGATCAGTGTATTGGTTAAGTCAATGTAACTGGCAAATGAAGCCTCCAGAGTAAAACATATGCGTCAAATAGAGTCCTGTGAGAGTCGGGGATGCTTTTGAGGCGAGTTCACAAGTTGTTTCAGGTCCTGAAAATGTAGTAAAATCAGATTTGACAGATTCATTAGCTGTAACTAGTGCAGTCCAGTCACTGAGGATTAAACAAGGGCTTATGATTTGCTATACAGAAGATGTTTTTCTACATTTATTACCTTTAGTCATTCATGTTTACGCTGGAAGACAAGGCAAGACAAGATGTATTAAGGTGGGTGTTGCTATTCAACCTCCATGTAGAGATCTGAGAAGAAGCTAACTTCAATAGACGTCAACTTGGATTTTCAGAGCTCAGGTGAAGTTGTTGTTAGTGTTTCCAATAGTGAGAGGATTTTTTAAAACACAGAAATCAGAAGGAGAGAAGAAAACTGTCTAAAACTAGCAGCTGATGGAAGGCTGGTACCGGCAGCGCACATGTGGTGAGTCAGGCTAAAGTATCAGATCGATGCTTTAACCTCCTTTACGTTTGTTAAACTTGTTCTTAAACTCACTTCATGAAACTGGCCATGTTCCTCCTGGACGTCTCAGACGGACGATCCTTCTCCAGAGAACGAGTACAAACCTGCAGGGCAAACAAAACACAACTCAAAAGGACAGTTTTGGAGACAGACTCAGGTTGATCTCGGCTGCTTATTTTACCCCCAAGTGAAGAAATGTAACTGAGTATATCTACCCAAGTGCTATTCTCCAGGACAAATTCAAGGTACTTCTACTCCACTGTATCTCAGAGGCAAAAATTGTACTATTTACTCCATTACATTTGTCTGCCAGTTGCTTTTCAGATTACAATTTTACATATTTCTGGGCATGTCCCACCAGGAGGAGGACTCGGGGTAGACCTAGGACACGCTGGAGGGACTATGTCTCTCAGCTGGCCTGGGAACGCCTCGGGGTCCCACCAGAAGAGCTGGAGGAGGAGTCTGGGGCGATGGATGGGATGGATGGGATGGATGGATGGATGATGGATGGATGATGGATGGATGATGGATGGATGGATGATGGATGGATGGATGATGGATGGATGGATGGATGGATGGATGGATGAATGGATGGATGAATGGATGATGGATGGATGATGGATGGATGATGGATGGATGGATGATGGATGGATGGATGATGGATGGATGGATGATGGATGGTTGGATGGATGGATGGATGGATGATGGATGGATGATGGATGGATGGATGAATGGATGGATGGATGGATGGATGGATGGATGGATGGATGGATATTTCTTTTACATTTCTAACCAGTCAAAGCCACGCGTCTCCAAATTCAGTGATAAAGAATTTGAATATTTTAAATGTTAAATATTTGTTCATGGGTTGAGAACATTCTCTCACATCTTCGGACGGATAAACTATAAAAAAACATCTTGGATTAGCTGGAAAATGTCACAAAGTTGAAAACAGTTGATTTTTTTGAGGTCATGTAAAGTTTTTAAGCTACATTACTACAAATATCTTATAAACAATGATGCATTGATATAAATTAAACCAGGGGTGTCCTGGTCCTGGTCCTGGTCCTGGTCCTGGAGAACCACTATCCTTCATTATCTAGGAGGTTATGTGACGCCCGGCGTTGGTTTGTTTGTTTGTGTTCAAAATACCTTGAAAAGTTAAGGATGGATTTGGATGAAATTTTCAGGAAATATGTGAAATGGGACAAGGAACAAATGATGACATTTTGGGACTGATCCGGATCACCGTCTGGATCCAGGATGTTTTTAATATAAGTGTAACCAGGTGCGTTTCACTCTAAAAGCCACCAGAGGGCACTCTTGTTTTTGGGGTAACCCCCTCTGACCACATGACATTTTGGGTCTCCACGCGACAGACAGCGACAATGACGGACTTCTCTTTCCTTCCTGAGCGACATACGCACGGTTGGGCCGGCATTCTTATCTCCAGTTGTCTAAGAAGCTGGGAGGCTGTTAGGAGCTGCCGCGCTAGAGGCCGCGCCTGTTCATTAGGTCGGATGGGGTGAAGGCCGCATTGTTGGTAGGACATTTAAACTGTCTGTAACTACATTTGTATCTGTAACGTTCCATACAAAATATGTGAATTGGTAGATTGTGTTGGGGATGGACTGAAGCTCCTTGGTGGAGGTATGAGCTCTATGAGTGCTTTTCTAGTGTTTTAGATGTTTCCTTCTTCCGACACACCTGATTCAAATGATCAGGATGGTTATCAGGCTTCTGCAGAGCTCAATGATGAGCTGATCATTTGAATCAGGTGTGTTGGAAGAAGGAAACATCTAAAACATGCAGGACAGGGGCCCTCGAGGACCAGTAAAATGTAACACACACCTTAGTTATACTAACAGGTAAACACTGGCAGGGAACATTTTACTGTAGAATAAGTATTTTTACCTTTTATACTCTTCAGCAAATTTTCAGTGTGCTTTAATAATATTAAGTGTGTGATTTCAATACTTCTACTCTTACCTCAGCACAACTCTTACAACTTGAAAAAATACTTTGTACTGATCAAATCCAGTCTTGATTGATCAGTTAATTCTGACACCCTCAGCCTCATCCTTCATAACCAGAAGCAGGTCTGTGGGATCGTACAGACTATAATTTAAATATTGAAGGTCATTTAAGCTCGCTCACCTCCAAGATGAAGTCCACCATTCGTTTACTGGGTTTGGGGAGCAGCTGCTGGAAGCGTATGCTGAGGATTTCTCCATCCAGAGCGTCTCGGACGGCGTTGCAGACGCACAGTTTATGACAGACTTCATCCAGACCCGACTCCCTGCACAGAGAAACACCACAATTATTAAACAACACAGCTGCACGACATGTTTTTTATACGAGTTTCCAATGAAGCTATTTACTGTTGTGCATAAAATGAACGAAGAGCTGAACGTGGAGAGATTAATGGGTGCAGAATGATATAAAGAGCTATAACAGGGGTTTGTGTTTAAAGACAGAGGCAACATTGGAGGAAGCACAACTGTTAATATTGAAAACCAAATAAAAGCTTATCTCTATTTTATTTTATTTGTTTATATAACATGTTTAAAACAGTCTGAGTGCTGCACATGTTATCAGTCAGGCAGCAACAATAAAATATGAGCAAAAGCAGGACAGAATAAAAACTTCTAAAGTGAATTTTTTGAAGAAAATAAAACAGTTTGCACACTAAGAGAAGGCAAAACAAGATACCAACTTGTAAGATCAAATTCTAGGATGAAATAACTATAAAATACTGAAATTTAAGACCATTAAAAATTACTAAAAGCCACTGAAAGCATGTGCATCTTCAGATTTTTCTTGAAAATGTCAATGGAGGAGAAACTTTTAACTGTGAGAGGAAGGTTTTTCCATTTTAAAGCTCTGAAGAAACTCAGAAATGCACCCAGGATCCAACCAATGCATGGCTTTATAGACAAAACTAAATGACCTTTATAAGCCTGTAGTCTAATTGCTATATGTGAACAGGACTTCATGTTTTTGTGGCCTCACCCTTGCTGGACTTTGTACAAGAACTCTCTGAGAACCGACCGTCTGAAGTGGTTCGGTAAACTGTGGGACACGTTGTCTTTGATGAAGGCTTCGATGACGGCCTGGAGGAAGAGAGACGAAGAGGAATTAATCAACAAGTTTCACATCTACGACCACAACCTTACTGCTGTACAACTCATAGAAGGCGTAAGAAAACACTTCATAGGTTATTCATTCTCAAATCATCAGGAAACTTCTGCTCAACCATCTCTGATGTGCTTAAACTTTATCCTATGGATATTTAAAATGGTATCTGTGAGTTCCTTTCTCAGATACATTTTGCAGTGTTTTTGCCCCGTCAACCCACTTTCAGAAGATTTATAATAATAATAATAATACACTGCATTAATAGAGTGCTTTTCAAAAACTCAAAGACGCTTTACAGGTTAAAAACAAACACAAATACAGGTATACAAATCAAACAATCAAAAATAAAACAGAAGAAATACAGTTGAAAGTGCAGTAGAAAGCAAAAATACATGGTTGAAGTCTGTAAATAATGTATGGTGTATAATGTGTATAAATTTAGGGAGATTACAAGTTGGAAGCAGAACGGAAGAGGTGTGTTTTTAATTTAGTCTTGAAGGTGGCAGGGTCAACGGTATCATGGATATGTTGAGTTCCAGAGGGAGGGGGCGGCAACAGAGAAAGCTCTGTCCCCCCAGGTTCGGTGCTTGGTCCTGGGGACGGTCAGGAGGTTTGAATCTGAGGAACGGAGGGTGCAGGAAGGGGTGTAGGAAGGGGTGTCGGGGTGGAGCAAGTCCTTAAGGTAAGAAGGGGCCTGGTTATGGAGTGCTTTATGGGTGAGTAGGAGAATTTTGAGTTTGATACGGTACTGAACAGGAAGCCAGTGAAGGTTCTGGAGGACAGGGGTGATGTGGTCATGGTGACAGGTGTGGCTGAGGAGGCGGGCGGCAGAGTTTTGGATATTTATGTTTGCAAAAGCGGGTCCAATAGAAAATCCCCATACTAAAGTTGGAAAAATCTTGAAACTAATATTTTTGTTTTCGTGGGACAGCCTGTGATATCTGCTCAATCAGTTCTGAACGTCAAACTTTCTTTTCATTTTTGTGACCAAGTGTTTCATATTAAAAGCATTCTAGATGTTTTCATTTGTATTATTGTGACATGCAGCTACATATGGTCCAGAAAATATCACTAGCTGTCTTCTACATTATTTAAGATTTTTGGTTATCTTTACTTATTGTATTGTTCTTGTATGTTTTTGCTTTTGAACTGGGAACTGCATTTCTTAGGTTGCGTCACTTTATTTTCTAAGTACAACAATTTCCTTCAGAGTTTTATCCTTTTTCAAAGATGGGACTTCTCTTAACAGCTTCAACGTTTTTCCATATTTCATCTCAACATTAATCAGTGAGTATTTGATCTACTTTTCCAATATTGCTGATTCTGAATCAATGTCATGATGAGAAATAACAGTGAAAAATCCACGTTTTTATCTTCAATAGTTCCTGAGATGTTGTCGTTCAAACAGCCTCAAATTTCTATGTGAGAAAAAACCTGCTGAAAGTGGGTCGACGGGCAGTTTTCTATAAAATTAAATCTCAGAAATCAATCATTTGATAAACGAAGCTCGAATCGAACATATATCTTCATAAACATCCATAATTTATGCCATAAAACTTTCAGGCAAATCAGTAGAGCAGAATCATTTTCTTCATATCAGTTTTATCGTCTCCACTGGTTTCTCTCTGACCTGGTAGTTCTGTGCTCGGATCAGGCTGTTGATCTGGTCGTAGGGGGTCGTCTGGGGGTCGCAGGGGTCACAGTCTCCGGTCAGAGCTCTGCAGGCGTTCCAGTAACCGGCCAGACGCTTCTCATCCAGGTGGACGTGGACAGTCGAGTCCAGCTGATAAGACAGAAGCGAATGACTGGAGGTGACTGCAGGTCAGCAACTCAAAGTAAGTCGTTTCAGGTTTTCTAAAACACTGAAAACGTCGATCTTGTGGTTGAAAACAAGCGTGACTACCTTCTTTAACAGCTCCTTCGTCTGTCTGAAGTGATCTCTGGCTTTCTCAAAGGTCGGCTGGTCTGTGCAGCCTTGTTGGAAGAAGATACCTCCCAGATCATAATGGACCTGAAACACAAAATACAAGTTTAGAGTAAAACATCGTTCTGAAGCACAAACCACTTCATCCAGGATGGTCTAAGCCCCTGAAAGACAACCGTTAGGGATCCACCAACCTGGCAGTGCAGCTCATCGGCGCTGATACGAAGCCCGGCGGTCGAGGACTCGGTTTCTCCGTTAGCAGCGGCATCGGCAGCCATCAGGTCCAGAGTCCTCAGGGTGTGAACGTAGAAGTCCTTCTTCAGCTGCAGAGCTCCTTCCAGGACGCTGATGGAGTCGGTCGCCTGCTCTTTCAGCTGAGGGAATAATAATAACATAGGAGAAAAAAAGGAAACACATCCATGAAACTACCAGTCAGACTTCTTTTACAGTTGACAACATAAAAAAGGGACATACAAGCCTTAACAAACATGTTTATTATTGCTTATCAGCGTATGCAAGTATGAAACACATGTTCACTCACCACTGTCAGGATGTTTTCTGTCATTTCTTTCTCCTGCTGCACAATATTTAACCTACATCAGGGCACAAAAGAAGTTTACACTTGCATCTTTTTGCATTTGAAATCGAAATAAAATCAACCTGGATGTATATTTTTTATCAATCTGTGCAACTGAGACCACCTACTGTAGTTTGTACTGACTTTAAGGTAAGTTTATTTGTCCGGTAAATGACTTGAACTGGTAAAAGAAGGAAAGAAGCAGCGTTTACATGTTCATCTGATGAGGCCCAGGTTTGGTTTGTTTCTCTGGAAAGCTGCTCAGCACGATGGTTCTGATGGCCCTTTAAAAAAACACAATAAAAATGGGACAAATGTGCAGTTAATTCCGTGCTACAATGCTAATAAAGAAGGTCTTTTCATGGGGCTGAAGACTGAACAGTTGTTGCATATGATTTGACTTTCTACTATAATCTGTACTATATAATTCGTAATGATCTGAATGCTCTATGAACGTTTAGAAATAAGGAGGGAAGCACTGCATGGCTTGATCCGACAGGTGTTCCTTGGTGAGGTACAAAAAAACAAAAACAAAAACAAGATCCAGAAAGTCTTGCTTAATATTATACATTGCAGACAACCATTGAAAATCACTGACATTAATCTAATATCTGGTGTAGCAGCCAGCCAATTTAAATATCCATTTCTATATTGAATCTGCTGACATTTCCAACAAACATTCGATTTCTATTTGCGTGTGCAGACATTTGATTGTTAAGCAGAGCAGAAGCACTTCTGAAAAACACACAAAAAAGAACAAAAAACACAAGATAGAATATGATTTAGCACAGACAACCACAGAAAATAAACGCCAGATACAAATTTACAATAAGGCATAAACATAAAAACAAAAAAACCCTACAATTAATAATAAAATAAACGAGAAAAAAACACACGTCAATGCTCCGATTATGTTTTAATTGTAACTGTGTGTTTTTTTAACCTTTCTCTTATCTGCACTGTAACTTTTATGTTTAAATTTTATAATATTTTTATATTTTTAACTTAACTTTTTTAAATCATGTTGTCTTAATGTTTTGTGAAGCACTTTTAATCACCTTGCTGTTGAAATGTGCTATATAAATAAACTTGCTTGCTAAAGTATATGAAACCAACATTACATATTATGAATCAATTCAATTAGTTTCTAGAGTCAATACATTGCTTTGTTTTGCCTGTGCTCAATAAATAAATCAGTAATTTTATTTCATCTGAAGACACAAATTAGTAAAAACTTCCTGGATCTTCTTTTCTTCTGTGCGTCTGCTAATAATCATTTTTTTGTATTCAAATAGATGTCAAGTGTTTCTTTAAAATGCCAGCAGCTTCAGCACTGAAATGTATAATTACATAACCGAAATGGTCAACAAAAACGTACACCGGTCAGCGACAACACAAAATATTAAGTGTTAGAAGAATTGTGCTTATGTTAAGAATTATTCTCATTAGGTAATCATTGAGTGACTGTCAGGAATTTAAAGTCTACATGTCAGCAACCATGAATCACCATAAAACATTCCAAGCTGTATGTACTCACAGTAAAGAACACAGAGAACTGACCCATTAAGATTGTGTAAGTGACACTTATCTTATGCTGACTCTTGTACTGGTTGTTTACCAAATAAAAGAGCCAAGGACAGACGGACTACCAGAGAGCTGGAATGCTGTAGCGATGCGTACTGCAAAGCTGTAGTGTCCGTTCAGTAAAAGACCTGAGCTCGTGAGTGCTGTCTTCCTTCCTGTGCTGTGTGTATTTTCAGGTTTTGAACCCAATATTAAGAGACTAAAGTGAGGTCTCTTTCCTCCTTTAATCTACAATCACAGGTTGTGACTTCCACATGATGATAAACACTCTCAGTCAAACTCTTCTGCTGGTTTAGTATTTATCTAGTGAGTCTTTTCTCTCCTACCAGCGGTTGTAGATGATCACTGCCATGGCTGTGGTTGGAGGCAGAGTGGACAGATCCAGATCCACATGTTTCACTCCTGGAGGCACTTTGCTCACACACAGGAGCTCGTTCAGCAGCATGTTTAACACGGGGATGGTCAGTCTGGGAATGAAGAGGCAAATTAGATGATTACAGGATTTTACTGATACATTATTTTTCCCACTTTGTCATTTAATGTTTTATTGTCATCCAAGTTTCGTATTTGTTTGTCTTCATCTGTTGTTTTCTTTCTCAGCTACACTGTAAATGAGGCCTTCTCACCTCAGTTTATTCAGAGTTTAAATAAAGGTTGAAATAATCAGTTTCTGTTTAACTGGTGTTCACTCGGTTACTGAGAAATTACCTTATTTCAATCTCAGAGAGCCTCACAAACCCCACTCACCCTTTCTCCAGTGAATCCAGATCCCACTTCATGTGTGCGGCGACTTTCAGCGCCAGCAGCTTCAGGGTTCGGTTCCTGCGGTTGTCTGCTGGAGGCTGAACCTGATTCTGTTCGTTCACGGACGGTTTGGACGCCTGCTCCAGGAACTGGATGATCAGCTGCACTGGTGCCGGGTCTGAGGGAACAGAGACGCACCAACATGCACACGGTTAACATCATCCTTGATATTGTGTTACTGTAACCATCAAGCCGCTGCCAATCCACTAAACATCCTTGCATATAATCATTCTGAGTAACGCTGAGCGGACCTGGGTGTGATTTCTGCAGGTGTTTCTCCAGCAGGCTGCCGTCCAGGAGGAACTCAAACCAGGACGTCTGCAGAGGCGTACTGGGCCGACTGCTGGTCACAGCGGCCACCCGGTCAGCTGCTTCAGCACTCATCCTCCCCTGGTGGACAGTGACACATATATAAGTTAGATTTTTAAAACGCATCACTGTGACCTGAGGGTATGAAGAAACGTGATAGATTATTACTCAGTTTACCAGTCACTTGTTATGGGAATCTACCGAGTCTGTAAAAACAGGTGACTGTAATCTGGAGAATAATATGTTCTCAGGGGAGTTTTGTCAGCTTTGAGAAAATATTGTTATAGTGTTGTGATAATGGGGTTATTTTAGCTTAGGCTTTCAGTAAAATACTGTAATTAAACATTAATTCATCAACAACAATAATCCAATAATCCAACCCTGACAGGCGCCAGTATGCAACGATTACCGAGTATGTCAACCAGACAGCCAGAGAATCACCACGAACCAGACCCTCTTACAAGTTTGAGTTTCCTGTGTATCAGTCATCAATTAAAGGACTAAAAAAACATGCAAAAAAAGAAATAACTACAAGGAGATAAAAAGAAACCCTGCAAAGACATGCACAGCCATTACATAGATGCACATACACCACAAAGAGGCAAAGTGAGCACGATAAGATGCAAGATGACCGCAATGTGACTCAAAATGATCACAATATGACTGAAATTGAACACAAACAGACACAAAAACAACCCTAAGAGATGCAAAATGACCACAGAAAAAGAAAATGACCACAGTAAGACTAAAATTGACCACGAAGAGATATAAAATGACCACAAAGATGCAAAATTAACTGCCCAAAAGACAAATTCTTACCATGAAGAGAAATGAAATTACCAAACCCCGTACCAACAACTACAAAGCCATGCAAAATGACAACAAAGAGACGCATAACAACCACAAACAGACACAAACCAGCTACAAAGAGATGCAAAATGCCATCAATGGCATGCAAAATGAAAACACAGTGACACAAATTGTCCATGAGACACTGAATGACCACAAACACGCAAAAAGACAAATTTTATGTACCATAAAGAAAAAGTAAATTACAAAGCCTTGTACCACTGTAGGAGATCTGGGGGCCTTTAATATTTCTGTGTCCAGGGGCCCATAGTCTAAAAAGCTGGTAATGTGCCAACTACTTGCTGTAGTTTTATTTTAGAAACATTAAATTTTGCTATCAATAATCCCGTAGCTGCTTGTAAA
Source organism: Dascyllus trimaculatus (assembly GCA_024666655.1). Taxonomy (NCBI): domain Eukaryota; kingdom Metazoa; phylum Chordata; class Actinopteri; family Pomacentridae; genus Dascyllus; species Dascyllus trimaculatus. The sequence goes on from CM045461.1 coordinate 4,715,574, forward strand.
ATCTGGAATCCATGAACATTTCTTGTGTTGGATTATATTTACATTTAGGTGATGTTATATTTGTTGAAAATCTTCCTTTAACGATACATATTGTATATTTATCACTATAAGATAATGGAAACCCATCGTTGCATTCAGTGTATGGTTTCTTGACAAAATTATCTTCACTTAATAATTATTTTTCACGCCTAGTTATAAAAGGTTGAACTGCCAAAGAAGCTAGTTAGCTAAACATCGATAACTGTCCAGCTCTGTTGTGATACGGGAAGCTTGAATTTTACTACGTGTCCTCCCAACTGGGCGGGGACTCACACTTTCAAGTAGGAGTATGTGTGAGTTACTGGTTCGGGCTGCCGCTGTGTTTAAATCAAGCGCACCTCTTCCACCCGCTCTCTGTTGTGTTTGGAGGCAGCGGTGTTCCGGCTAACATTTAAGCTAACTCGCTACAGTTTCCGTCCTGACCCGCACACGGAGGAACCGGCTGTCTTACCTGAAGAGGCCCAAATGAACAAGAAGAAGATAAAAAGGGTTTAAAATGCTCTAAAAGCTCAGAGTCAGCGGCTGGAGCAGCGACACCGACCGATTCTCACATAATTCATTCTGCGCTTCGCCATCGCTCCTCCGTCATTCCGGTTCCGCTCCGTCGCCAAGGAGACACACGGAGCGCCATGTCTGCGCAGGTTTATGCTGCGTTCAGGTCACGTGTTCAAACCGCAATTAAAAGCAGCTGAGTGACAAAACTCGTTCACGGCAAGCTCTGACCTTTAATTCACATAGCCTTAATAAACACCATTGTCTTTAAGCTAGCAGTGAAACTAAAAATTGACACTAATACGGTACATTTAGCAAATTTCACAGACATTTACACTGTTTTTATGTAACCGGTTCCACTTGGTAACGAATTGCTAAAAAATAATAACTGAAAATATGCTAATTTAGGCTGTGTACATAGTGGGACTGCAAGGATGGAACTGGGTCTCACCACAATTGGAATAATGCAGTTGAAAGAATTAAAGTTCCCGTTTTTCCCATTCTGCCGCCATTACGTGAAGGCAACACTATCATGGTGGCTGATACATGCCTGAATTTAATTCTAGTCTGATAATAAAATAAAACCTACACTGAATATGAGGCTAAAGTTGTAATCTATTGGCAGATTTCTGCTCATCCTAGACAGGAACGTTTGAAAAAAAATCAGGGAAACCTAAAAATAAGAGAGAAGATGGCAAATGAAAACATTCCAGGATTTAATTCTTATAAAGTTGAGACTAGAATGAAAATTTGATCATGCCAATCACAGTAAGGCCAGTTAGAAGTTAATTAATTTTAAAAAATCTGAAAAAATAATGCAAAAATTTAAAGTGAAAGTTTATATTTAAATATTTTAAAGATAATTATTAAAAATATATTTTTATGTTTTCCTCTTTTATGAAATGTCTTTAATTTGTACGCAAACAATGACCTTTAAATAAAAAATAGATTAAAATGATCAAACATTTGAGAATGCAGAAGCTTGAACTGTTGGCATTTTTTGCTTGAATGAAGAGATGAACTGAGTAATAGTTTTGGCTGTACTTATATTTACTGTTTGATCATTTACAAATCAAACTGTTTTATAAGATGTTGATGAAGTTTGTGTGCAAAAATCTTAATTTATAGTGGTATAAACAGTACAATACCTCGCTGTGAAGTGTAGCAGAGTTGATGTAGAAAGAAGCATAAAAAAGAAAACAGTCAAGTACTTATATTTGTACTTGAATAAATATGAAACTGAGGATTGGGAGCATCTGATTGGAAACCAAACACAGACGTCAGTGTTATATTTAATCCAGTAAAACACCACGTGGCCTTTTGCAGAGGAACAGCTGTTATTTGCACGATAGCACCAGGAGGAATTTATCACCAAATACTGAAGGAAACAGCCGGAGGAGAGGAAACGGGACTGAGAGTGATGAGTAACGAGTCGAGAGCAGCCACCTCAACGTAAGGCATCCTGATGAAATTAAAAATAAAGACAGAAGCAGCTTCCATTAGCTCTAAACCTGAAAGAGACACAGCTCAGTTCACAGGATGGTGCCATGAACTGAGCTGCTCCATATCAAAGAAATAGAAAAAGCAGAGAAAACATAACACAGTAAGAGTGAATCAACAAACATGAATCCATCATGTGTGAAACAACAACTGCAGCAGCTTCACATATATTCAGGAGCTGATTTTAAACCTCTGGAGAGACAAACTTTAGCTCCTTAAACTTCCCTTTTACAGATTCAGTGTGGAAGCTGAGCAAAAAAGCAGCAGCAACCTTTTAAACAACACAACACATGCACTGCACATGTGTGTTGGGAGGAAACAACAGAAGAAGGTGACAGAAAACAAGAACAGGTGGCTTCTCACTGTTATCCTGTGTGCATTACAACAATATTAATTATATTTATATACACCGCAGTGCTGTTGTGTTCTCATTGTCCAGTGTAGCTTAATTTAATGTGTCCAAGTATCAGAATACACTTTTTTTCCCATTCAATAAGCATTATCAAGCTATACCAGGGCTAAAGCTCAAAAATAACAGCCATCAATTGATCTGTTGGAGTTATATTTCAAAGAAAAAATCAGTCAAATGTGAATATTTTCTGGTTTCTTTCCTCTTCAGTGACAGTAAACTAAATATCTGTGGGTCTGGACAGAACAAGACATCTAATTCTTGGGCTTTGGGAAACACTGATGGACATTTTTTCAGTATTTTCTGGCATTTTATAGATCAAACAATGAATCGATTAGTCCAGGAAATGATTAGTAGTTGAATTACCAACAAGAAGAATCATTAGTTGCAGCCCTACTCAAGATAAATGGAAGTCAGACACTCACCAGCCACAACAGCTCTGCCATAAATTCTACTTTTAGCTTCAGTTTTTGACCTTCTTATCTATCATAAGTTGTTGGACGTGCACTGACAAAATATTAGGAACAATAATGCAGTCAGAGCAGCAGCACCACCAACTACAAGCTCAGTAATAAACATAAAGTTGATAAAAATCTCAACCAAAGACATTGAAGCTTCATTAAAGTAGAATTTCTGGCACTGTGTTTGTTTTGGATTATATTAGTTTTCTAAAGTGGGCAAAATAAAGTTGGAAGTGAGTGTAGAAACAGGAAAAGACCAGAATTATACTGGACAAATTTAACCTGTCATGTCGAGATAACTGCATTAATATTCCAGAGCTCACTCGAGGCTCCGTGTAGCTGCACCGTGAGCTAAATGCTAACGTTAGCGTGCTAGCATCCCCACTTGCAAAAGTTCAGCTTGCAGACGTTTCAGCATCTCAATTTTAGCGTGTTAGCATTTGCTAATTAGCACGAGCTGAAGCTGGAGGGATGTTTGCATAAAATAAAAGTACATTTAAAGAAAAAAATACGGCATCACCTGCAGCGATTAGAGTTTATCCTGAAAGAGATACAAGTGTGTGCAAAATGTATGGCTATCTGTTCACGTTTGTCATCACATTTCACCAAGATGGCTGATTTGTTCAGGGTGCATATCGTAAGTTTTAATTCCCAGGCAGTCCAGGCTTTAATAGCATGTCACTCATCTGCTCTCTTTGCCCACATTTCCTCTTTTTTTTTGCTGTAAAGGCAAAAGAAAAAGACATTTCACCATAAATGTCAACCTCATGGCGGCAGTGGAGGAAACGAGAGCAGATAATGGAACTTATTCAGGAGCTATATGTAGTAAATTTCATGGCAATTTATATTTGTTGAGATGTGAACCAAAGCAGCGGACTGACAGACCGACGCTGCCGCTAACACGTCTGATAATACGACTGCTGTTTGCTTCTGCATAAAGTGAGCACAGTCACCAACCTCCCCCTTCATTAAATGCACCACAGTAACATTTAACAGCAACGCGTGGCTTTGTAGACCTACAGTACAGTGATTAATATGGCGTATTTCAACTTCAACACGGTCCACACATCCCAAGCCGATCCCTGATGGATGCTCCGACATCAGGACGCAACAGTGACAAGACGTTTGCAGAAGCCCAGTGTGTTGAACCGAGGGTGCGACCTTGAACACGAGAGGAGGCGGGTCAGTACTGGAAGGAGATGACGGAGTTCACTTTGTAGACGTGATACGAGCGGTTCCAGAAGACCCGGGTGAAGTAGTTCGTGTAGGGAGAGTAGTTCATCTTTATCTCGTGGCAGAAACGTCCGTGTTTGGAGAACGAGTAGATCTCTCCTTTATCGTAGACGACCTGAAGAAGGCAAAACGTGGAGATCATGAATTAATCGTCAGCAGAATATTCGATTAGTTTAGCATCTAATTAATGTGTAATATTCCATATGTTCGCTTCTCAGTTGTAATATTTCAGTTTCATGTGTAGTATTTAATTATCATGTCCAATATTTTGATTTCAGGTGCAATATTTCGATTAAATGCCACAAAATGCAGCATTTCAAAATATTAAACACAACATACAGTAGAGCCCACTTAATATCATACCGCTTATTGGAATAGCCCGCATATAGTCATAGAATTTTGAAATCCAAAACCATTTCTTATGTAATTATAGTAAATATGCCCGTTTATAGTCATAGGATAATGTCATAAGCCCGGGTATAGTCATAGGCAAATGCACAAAATTTGGTCCCAAGAATAGATAATATCATACCCAGTCACGGTATAGCAAGCAACCAATTAATTATCACACATTATTTTGTAATAAATATAGTATTAAACACTTGTTTTCTTTTTTCAAGCAACTTTAATGTAGTTCTATGCCCATTCAAATTAACAAATTGATGACTGAAACAAGTCTTATTGGCCTATAGATCAACACAAATGCTATAATTGCTCTGATATCGCCGCCATTTTGAAGCCCGCATATTAGAATAGTCCGGATATAGTCATAGTTTTGCTTTGCACGAAGGGTATGATAATAACAGGGCTCTACTGTATATGAATGTGGAGCAGCTTTGTGTTGTCGGTGTTGGAACTCACGTGTCCGTTGGAGATGTCCAGCAGGTCTTTGACCCTGCAGCCCTTACTGAGAGCGAGCTCGTTGCAAATCGACTCCTCGACGATCACGTAGTTTGTTTTTTGGGCGGTCAGGAGCTTATAGACGTCCTCCGCAGATCGCATGGCGTAAACCTGGTAGGTCTGCAGGAGGAGGAGCAAAAGAAACACTAGAAAAAAAGCTGCATTTGCTCATAATCATCCTTTAAAAACTCTGCTAATTCAAAGCGCTGTTGTGTTATATTGTCTGCTGCGGATGAGACGGACTTTAAAGATGCTCTCCAATCAAAATCCAGTTTGTTCA